>OX387639.1:3600000-4200000 GCA_947568825.1 Sphinx pinastri
TCTAGTTTATTTGTCTCTGATATGTCAAAGCTACGGCTGTTACTCTTCACACTAAAAAATGTTGCCTTACAGCTATGGTTTGTCTATAGTCGCTTATAGAAAATGACAGTTACCCTACCTCCGTCACCTCTTACTTCGTTCTTGGTTGGTGCATATGACCAACGCCATATATGTTTATACGTCGAAACTCCGATATTAAAGTGACAAGAACAATAGCTGTCAAAGAATATTTTCGCGGCGGCGTCATGTACAGTCAATTACAGTTTTCAATCACAACAAATTGGAATTTGATTTAAATTACAGTTTTGAAGTTGATGTAAAGTTTTTTCCGTAACTTGCTTTCTCGATTTTGTAACTGTGATAATTATTTTTGCAACATATTCAACCGATGTTGTGTTGTGGGTTGTGAAAGTTAATGAAAGGACGACAATTTATTTAGATTCCCAGAAAGGGAGACAGGACTCCAACATAAATTGTGAAAGATTACGCAATTAGATCTGAACCACAATCGCTAACTCTATGACCTTTCCTGTTGCCTATTTTTTACGTTTAGTGTTGTAACCAAATTATTTATAATGCATACAGTAATTACTCAATAATCTTTTCAAAATTATGTTTTAATTTAAGTATGTTGTCTGTGGTGAATGCTGTGTATACCTATGAGTAGCACACATATGTGATGTTGCACCTTATTGTTTTTCTGTATTATAATGTTATAACATGTAGTGCTGTTGGTGTACCTTATAAAAATAAATAATTAAATAAGTTTGAATATAAAAGATCTTAGAGAACGACAAATGTGCCAAAATCACTGTGCCTATCCGACGCTATTTTCTCAAAGTGAAAAAAAGAATGAAATTCCTAAAACCTTTCGCACTGCCACCACAAGTAAGTGTATTGGAACTGGAGATGTAATATGAAGTAATTTACAAAACTACAATATTTTAGAAATTGTTTCTTGGTAATTGTGATAATTATTATAATATGAATACCAGCCCTGTTATATAGGTATACTATGACACTGCTGTATTACAAAATGTATGTGAAGTCTGCCAACCCGCAATAGGCCAGCATGGTGGACTAAGGCCTTTCCCCTCTCAGTAGTAGAGGAGGCCCGTAATCAGCAGTGCGCAATATATAATACAGGGCTGATTGCATTGCATTGCATATCAAATCTTCATGCCTGTGCCTTTGATGGTGGAATCAGAAATGCAGTGCGTCTGCTAATCATTAGGACGAGTGTCAAAGGGCTCAAGACACTGTGAACTCATTCTGCGAAGATCGGACCGTCAACAACTAATAATTTAAAAAAATCTTTTATAATTGTTAAATGTAGGTAGATATTGTAACTTTTAAATTTCGGACTACCAACAGCTCAGTCCGCCCCGTGACCATGAAGGCTGCAAAGCCTTCGAAACGTTGGGAGAAAATATAAATTAAAAACCCGCGATAAAATCCGTAAAATAGCTTTATTTAAATGTTTTCTAATCTTTTCCAAATATTCATCTGACTTTCGTTATTGCGAATTACATAAAAATTGGATATTGGAATGCTTTCTTGATATAACTTTGCTTTTAACAGTGTTTAATTTAAAATACAATCAATAAGATATTAAAGGTTACAGATGTTCTAAGGTAAAAAATAAAGTTTAACTTCCATGCAATTAAAAGCATATAATAAATATGTAAAAGTTGAAAATTAAAATAAATAACTATTAACCAGAAAATATGTTTTTATTTTATTTGCACTTTTTACCTGTATTACAAGTAAAAAAAATAAAGAAATCGCGGTGGCTTAAAAAGCAAGTATTCAGAGCCAGATTTTTTTTAACACTGGCAAAGATAAGGCATCAGCAAAAATTTAAAGAAAAAAAGCTGTCATGTTCTATAATGGGACGAGTCACGAGTGGTGAGCAAAATTGAATGTATGGAAGATATCCATCTAAAGCGTAGCTTCTCTAAGTAGTCTGTGGTCAAAGCGAATTATAATACAGTGTGACCTTAGAGTATATATATTAGAGTCATAACTAGCCATCACCTAAGAAAGCTATAGAGCGCGCGCATCGCCTATTCCCCATTGTGCCGATCGTAAGCAGAAGTACTATAGATACTTGTCTATACGTAAAGCGCAAGTCTAGTGATGTTCCACGCACGCTCGCACGAAAGCATATGCCTTGGGTGAACAAAAGTGGAAGGTCAAGGCAAATGCTCGCAGCTCGGGAGAATATGTTTTACCTTTGTGACGTATCCTTTGGAAATGTTCTGCTGCACTTACACCACATACTTCCAGGATATCATTATGCTCTTGTGTAATTAATTCCTTTTTCCGAAACTTCGAAAGCATTTCCGTCAGAGACTTAATTTTTTTGTTCAAGCGATTTCGTTGCACGTATAATGCGTTACAACGCAATCGACGTCGTTTTGCGACGTTATCTAAATTAAGGAGTCGACGTTTTAGCTTTTGTGGAGTGTCAGTTGGGTTCGGGGTATAATCGTCAGGTACCAACGTTGATGATAGTATCTTGCCACTTGATGTAGATGGGGGTGCTTGTTCTACTAAATTTGATTTAGCCTAAAACAAACAAAACAGTAACGTTATATATTGGTACAAGTGGCTGCCACGCGAACAACTACTCTATTGCCTTGCATTAGAGCTATGGGTGGCGTGGCAGCGCTCTGATACGACACGATAGTCAGGTCGCGGTACGGGTTATGTGAGTTGCATATGATGCGCGATAAACGCAGCGCTCTCATTGGCGGAACTGTCAGTATAAAGCCCGTTCCGCCAATCACAGCGACCAAAAAAACTTTTTTTTTTCTCGGGGAAAAACTAGAGATCGCTACCACCACTGGGGGGTGATTGGAACGGTTATGTTGGTTTCACACAGTCTTACGGCTCAATGTCGACACTCGGGAGTATAGCATCATCCGAGCGAGCATTGGACCGAGTACCTAACACTATGTACATCCTACACCGGCATATCAACCTAAAACCCGCGGTGGCCATCTTCGGCGCATACGAGACGGCCCCGGGGTATCTTGTTGCACTAAGATAGCTGCACGAGACCGTCCCTGCGCGATGCCGTTGCGGCCCCTCTCTATACAAGGGGGGCTAAGATGCCCTCGAACTCTAAAGGACGCCTTTGGCGTCTACGACAACGAGTGACCGACCACCCGCATTGTCGTCCACCTCGGAGTCGCTTAAATTATACTGAGCAGCCCCCCACTGCTCGGCCCGTGACTCTCTCGAAGCCCATTTTAGTCGCCTCTTACAACAGGTAGGGGATGCCGTGGCGGAACTCTCTAAATGCCCCCGGACCACAGGGCATGACCAAAGAAGCTGCTAATCAAACCTTCCGGAAACTCAAAAGTGTTAAATATATGCAATGAATGATCTTAGATTACTTTGACCATGTCAGAGACTCGACAAGGAGTTAATTACGTATTGGGAATCTCAATTACAGGTAATGCTAATTCTATGGTCAATTAGATTTTCAAACTGGCTCTTAACCTTAGATTGTACAAAAGTAACATTTAATTTAGTATTTAAAATAAAATTCTACCATCATCTCTTACAGTGATGCAATCCAGATTCAAAGTGATGTAACTTTTATGAATGTGAGAGATAATTGAATCAAACTTGAGTCAGATTGAGTCGCAATAATAGATGATGGTAACCCCCCAGGTGGGTTAATCTTTATTAATAACTAGCTTTTCCCGCGAGCTTCCTTTCGCCTTAAAAGGTTTTCCCATTGAATTTTTGGGATAAAACATAGCCTATGTGTTAATCCAGGGCGTCAGCTTCATGCGTACCAAATTTCATCAAAATTAGTCCAGCCGTTTCCGCGTAAAGAAGTAACAAACATACACACACGCTAGCAAACTTTCGCCTTTATAATATTAGTGTGATGATGTGATGGGAAAACGTACCTCGAAGTCTAAAGTGCCATCTTCAGCTACCGCCATCAGTTCACCCGTAGGTGGAATCACGTTCACAGAATTATTGACTACATTCTAAAATAATACAAAAGAATAATTAGTGTAAACATTTTAGATTGACTCATTGTTCTTTTACAATTAAGATAAGATCATACCTTAAGGTGAAGCTCTGGTATAGCACCTTCGACCAGCTTGCGGAGCCCATGTTTTGTTTCTGATATAAATGAAGATTTAAAATGTACGGAGCAAACGAAGCTTCGAATGTTCGGTTCCCAATTGGGCCTTTTAATAGCGTTAACCCACGCATTTATTACATCACGGGATTTCGGAAATCTAAAACATTAATATAATAATTAGGTGAATTCTTAAAAAAACGCAAGAGTTTATCACATTTAATAAAGCGCGGCAGTGGAATTTTATCAGTGAACTTCCCGAAGGCAGGTCAATGTACATTTCGGTTGAGTAGGGATTTAACGTTAGTATGGAACAGCTGTTTTTTGAAGTGAAAACTTCTTTAGTGGCGTTGAGCACTTTTGGGATGGGTATAAAATGTTAAACTCGTGTCAGGATCACGTGACCGATCGAAAATACGTAGAAGGTTTTACCACCCCTTACTAATATGAACCTTAAATACAATGCGTAGAAGCACGTAAAGCCGTTGGCCCTGCGCCTGATCTCTCTCCGGTCATGTCGGATTGCCGTCACACCGGCCTATGAGAGTGAAGGAATATTGAGTGCACCTGTGTATTGTGCACACATTTGTGCACTATAATATCTCCTGCGTACCTGGCTGATCTCCGTTGAGATTGGCCGCCGTGGCCGAAATCGGCTAGGAAAGGATTGATTAATGTAGAAGCTATAATTCTTGAAACGAGTGCATTTTTATTTATTAACGTCATTAAAACCATCCCTTACTTATATGAACTTTAAATACATTGCCTAGAAGCTATTTCCCCAGCGTTGGCACGGCACGAGTATAAAAGAACGTAACATTCTTTTTTCAAATTTTGATTTATTCTACTTTGGTTGTGATGACCATTGCATTTCTGACATTTATCAAAAGCCAGACTAAACGTGCGTTGCTCGCGTTTAAAAATCTACTTTATGTGGTAGGCGTAAGATCGAATTTGTGTTTAGTCAATCAAAATTTGTAATTGTTTGTTTCTTTTTTTAATTTGACTTATCGACGACACTTATTGATGTGTTATTTGCAAGAAACTGTGCATCTTGGGTTTTTTAATACATCAATGACGATAGCGCAATAAATAAATATTGTATTTAACCACATAAATGCTAGTACTTTTATACTGATGAATAAAGCAATTCGTGCGAAATTATTCCCTAACCATTTCATATTCAATAAATGCACAACGTTAATGTTCAAGTTTTCACTTCTGTCGGCACTGCCGGAGTGCAACCCGTTCTTTTTTTTTCGCGGTTACAGAGTTGGTTCCATAATGAAAGTTGTTCAGTGTGTCGGGTACATTGACTTGCTTTCAGGAAGTTCACTGATAAAATCTCACCCTGTTTACAACATACAAAACCTACATAGTCTTATTAGATACCTAAGATATTTGTTATATTTTTTTTTATTCAGAGAACTGAGATCCATATTTTTAAATAACTAACATTTAGAAACAGATACCAACACAAAAATACAAACGAATTTTATTTATTACGACTGACTCGCTTGATATGTTAAATACCTACAAAAGAAAACCGTAATCGTAACAGATGCCTTGAAATGACGCATAAGCATGACGGTACTACCCCAACACTAGCTCATTGTGGAGGGAGCGGGGCAGGAGGGGACGTGCAGCAGCTCCCGCCGCGCGCCTCTCGCCGTACCCCGCCAGCCCCTATAGAATTTTGTTGATTATCGTTTATATAACTAAAAATACTACTTACCGGTGAAAGGAAATATTGTTATTCTTTTTGTTTTGTTTCCTTGAATCATTTTTACAGAATGGCACCGCACATTTCACCATTATTACAAAATATTTTATCAAATATCGCTCTTCGAAACAACCACGGCGCGCTTTGCACTGCGTCTAAACTGACGTAACCTTGAAATGTCAGTCTGTTCATACTTGTGCTTTTTTTATTATTATATAGGGGGTAAACTAGCATACGGTTCACCTGATGGTAAGTGATCACCGCCGCCTATGAACATCTTTAATACCAGACAGAGGCATAGAAATACAGTTCATACGGGGCTAGACGCGCTCTATAGCTTGCTTATGTACTTTTTTTTATTAATTTATTCTTGTCTCCACTTGCATTCAAGTAAAACTTCCATGCAATTTGCACACTCTCTAGAACATGTTTCCAATGTAAGCAATTTGTACGCAAACGTGACGTCATACTCGCATGCAAGACTTGCCTAATGGAAGCGCGCTTTCAGCAAAATTTTGCCTAGCAGCTAGCACAAGCTGATTTATAGATACATAAGCTACTTGAACTAGCATTATCTTCAATTAAAATCTGGTCACACTGATAGTGGTTGTCACTTGTCAGCAGTGTTGCCGTTTGACGAAAATGAAATGCACTAAATCTTGTGAAAATTTGGCTTCTAAAAAGCACTAGATTCCGCTAAACAATGTTATGAATATATACCAGTAAAATCTGTATTTTTTTAAGCTATTGCATAGCTTCTATCGCGGGCCTTGAGCGTGGAGACCGAATCCAGAAATTCCGTAACGAAAATAACCTGACATCTTTTTTATCTTACTAATATGAACCTGAAATACAATGCGTAGAAGCTATAATTCTTGAAACGAGTATATTTTTATTTATTTTATTTATTAAACTCATTAAAACCATTTCTTACTAATCTAATATGAATCTTAAATACATTGCGTAGAAGCTATTTCCCCAGCGTTGGCACGACACGAGTACAAAAGAATCGAACGTAACATTCTTTTTTCAAATTTTGTTGATTTATTCTACTTTGGTTACTGCCATTTATCAATAACAAGACTAAACGTGCGTTGCTCGCGTTTAAAAATCTACTTTATGTGGTAAGCGTAAGATCGAATTTGTGTTTATTCAATCAAAATTTGTGATATAAAATGCTATGCAATAGCCAAACGAATTTTTTTTTTAATTTTCGTGGAGGGTGTGTACCGTGTGTTCTTGCTGCCACATGTCAAAAAAACCTCCCTGCCAACAAATAAATCACGTACCTGAAGGTAGTTTAGTTTTGCGCCAGATTCCACTAGATATTTTTTAGCGCGTAATTATGAGATAAAAATCGCTAACGACTCTATAATTGCACTAGATCACAGAATACATATACCCTAAGATCTATCGCCAACAACGGCAACACTGCTTGTCAGTATCTCTAAGTAGTCTGTGCTTGTCAGTTACAGTGTGGAATTTCAGTGGAATTGTTTGTTTATTCTTCGATAGCTAGCTAATAGTAGCAAAGAGTATAATAATATATAGCGGGGAAATATTAAATAACTAGCTTGTGTTCAGTAGTGTTCAATAATCAGTTCACAGATTACTTAGAGAAACTACCAGTTATACATCCTACCGAAACCTTCCTCAATAGATCACCCATCAACGAACATTTGGTTTTGAAATGGATTTGCGAAAATGCTGTGTTGGAAATTGCCATTCTACTAACCGCACTCATCGTCTTTTTTGTCTGCCGAAGGATGATAATTTGAGACTCTTGTGGCTTTCTTTTTTGATTCCCACTAACATCGGTCTCAGTGGTTTATCTAAAGACCAGTTGTTAACAAAACGCGTATGTCAAAATCATTTTGATCGCTATCAATTTGATCATGTGGGAAATCGGCTTCGCCACGGCTACCCGTGCCTGTTTTCTGCAAAAGAAATATCCTGTGGAATACCTCTGAGCTCTATTGGTGAATAAGATTTATTATATGACACTTTCACTTACCATTGGCTTACCATGACTAGTAAAGATTAAAATAAAATTGGAGTATCCACAGTAATACTTGCTAACTTCGCTGGCTCAGCCACCCAAAGTGAGTCTTGGCCTCCGAAGCGAGAGTTGTCCAGCTCTTCCCATCCTGTGCCAGCTCTCTCCAGTTAATCGCTTGAAGTTGACGCAGGACACCTTTTACCATATCCTTCCAGCGGTACCTACCTACCCTGCATGTGCTCAAGATGGCCAAGCCAACGAAGATGTTGAGCCTTAGCCTCGCCAATAATGTTGGGTTGTGCCACCTAATCTTCAATCTTTAGCATTTTTTAGAATCCGCCTCGAGCCATCCTCTTCCCTAACAGGTCGCAAAATCTTACGCAGGACTTTACACTGCCACAAGTGCTTGTTTTCCTCTTGTTTCCAAGCCTCACAGCCACACATCGGTATATAAAATCAGTCTTATAATGGTTAACCACAGTAAGGGTTACCATACAGTAATAGTTGTCTTTGTTAATCCTGTCAAAAGTTTACTTATATTAATATGGGGCTAAAAATTTTACTTGACTATTGACATAGGCAAACCTACCGGTGAATTTGTGGAGCCATTGAGGTGCAAAAGAAGAAAGAAACTCAATTACTACATACAGACAATCCCTATAGAAAAACTGCAGAAAAAATGCTTCTTAAAATAATCCATAAAACCACAATGATTTCAGTAGGTGACCACCTCGATGACCACAACTACTCTTTGCCTGCACCTGAAACTGAAGCACATATGGTTGCAACGGCCATTAAAAATGGAGGTTGGTATTTACACAATGGAAAGTTTTTAAAACCTTGTATTCCATTAGTTTGAATCAAGTCACCTTGTTTTTAAAGTACAATATTTTGCTTTTCAGAAGACCATTCATATCAGAAATTAGATGGGTGTGAAAGGGTGGCAGCTGAAACATCAGGTAATTAGTAAGCAACCAATCGAAAGTATTTACTAGCCAAAAATCAAACACAATAAAAAAAAATGCAACAACTCGTAAGATAATATCATTTAATTTTGATGTTTGTGATTGATCAAGAGACCAATACATCAGTCACATGTTAGTCTCTCAACCGTGTCGTGGTGTGTCGGGGTGTCGTGGAGCGTTTAGTAGTAGCACCTTTACAGAATTGCCGGTCGGCTTGCTTTGCTTGCTTTCTTGCTTTGCTTTGTAAGTGGTAGTTGCTGTCTGGTCTACAAATCTCCATAATCTCTTCACTAGTGGCTCCAAGAAGCTGTCGTGTACGCAGCGGCCACACCCCGGTAACCACGTCGACCCGTGGGCTAAACCTAGTGGAGGGGACTGTGATCATATTCTTGACGCAGTTGTTCCGGTTGATCCCCGTAATGTACACAAAGTCTGCATCGGCATGGAAGGCGAACACCGTCGATAGACAATTGTCCCCGGCTTCAGTGGCGGCGCAGCAAGGCGACGTGATACGCCTCCAAGGGCGCCAACGAGGGTCTGTTAATCGTTAGCGGCCAAATCACTGCATCCTTACTGCTACCGGTCGTACCGGGTGACCGGTCCATCGGACTCAAGCAGTTCAGGACGAGAGAGTGGGTCTGTACCAGCGCAACCACTTACCCACTTAAAACATTTCACGCGCAGTCGAACCTTGGCTGGACTTTTTGGAACTACGAGCGAAAGACCTATGGCGACGGAGTGATGGTGGCGGGAACCCGAATTACGGTAAATTCGATTCTCAATTGTCTCTCTGCACATAGGCGGTCAGATGAGAGTGGTCGCTCACGTAATCGACCGAGACAGGGGGACGAGTTCGGCAGCACATCTGATGACTAAGCAGCCCTATTTAGGATCGCTCTGCTTACCTCTGCACAGAGGAGGGGCCTAGAAAAGGTGGCCCAAACATAGTCTGTCTCACTTTCCACCTCGATGGCAAACCGCGGTCATCGGGTACCGATTAATCGCGGTCGCAGAATACAAAAGTTTAAATATCTACCAAAACAACACCTGAATTTTGCAACGTGGAATGTTCGAACTCTACTAGATAATCCAAATAACTTATGTCCTGAGCGAAAAACTGCTTTAATCGCCAGGGTACTATCAAATTATAAAATAGACATAGCCGCCTTAAGCGAGACTCATCTTGCTGATAGCGGTGAGCTTTGTGAGGTTCGTGGAGGCTACACATATTATTGGTCTGGAAAACCCGCTAATGAGAGAGCAGGTAGTGGAGTTGGTTTTGCCATCAAAACAAATCTCGCAAGATCACTTGTAGAAAAACCAAAGGGCATCAGTGATAGAATTATTACTCTTAGACTACACACTAGCATTAACAAATACCTCCACCTCATAAGTATCTATGCTCCAACTATGTCATATCCTGATGAAGATAAAATGCAGTTTTATGACGAACTCCGACAAGTTTTGCGAAGCATTCCTTCCAACGATAAAATCGTTCTCTTAGGCGATTTTAATGCTCGAGTGGGCTCTGAACATCTCATCTGGAACCGCGTTCTTGGGCGACATGGAGTTGGGCAACGTAATGCTAACGGTGATCTGCTTCTATCCTTGTGTGCGGAGTTTGACCTTGCCGTTACTAATTCATTTTTTCGTTTACCTGAAAAATACAAGACATCATGGATGCACCCGCGCTCTAAGCACTGGCATCTTATTGATTATATCATAGTAAGAAGAACTGATCTGAAGGATGTGCTTATTACTAGAGCAATGCGGGGCGCTGAAGGCTGGACTGATCACCGGTTAATAAGGTCAAAATTCTGCCTCTTTTACAAACCTCCCCGTCGAGCAAATCACAGGATACCAACTCGGCTGGCTTTCGCGAGGCTTGTTAACTCCAATGAAACTCAACAGCAGCTTAATTCGAATTTTGGCTCAATGACAGTTGAAACAGCTGGTTCAATCGATGAACATTGGAATTCCTTAGCGCATTCTCTCCACAAAGTTGCTGAGCGTGTAGTCGGGAAGCCGGAGAAGAAGAACCAAGACTGGTTTGACGACTCTGATGCTGAAATCATGAAGCTCGTCGGTGACTTTAGATGCCTACTACAAAAATCTTCAAGTGCCCAGCAAAGAAAGACTCTTCAGCGTAAGCTCCAATCAAAAGTACGCGAACTGAAAAACAGATGGTGGAAGGCAAGGGCGCTTGAGTTGCAACATCTTGCTAACACTAAGCAATCGGGCATGTTCTTTGAGTGCCTAAAGTCCATATTCGGTCCCCAGCTTAAGAAGACTTCACCGATTTTCTCTCGTGACAAATCGAGGCGGCTGATGGAACACAGCGAGGTACTAGACCGCTGGGTTGAACATTTCAGTGACGTCCTAAACCCATCTAGTCACAGTGCGGATCTTGACCACATCAACTCTCTTGAGGCCCTCCCTACATCTACTGAGCTTAACAATCCGCCGTCTTTTGACGAGTTTTTAAGAGCTATTACTCGGCTCAAAAATGGCAAAGCTTCGGGATCAGACAGCCTACCCGCTGAACTTTATAAGTATGGTGGACTTACTGTTCAAAAAAGCCTATTTGTGCTCGTTTTACGAATATGGGACTCAGGCATTATACCTCAGAGCTGGAAAGATGCCTCAATTTGCAAACTTTATAAAGGCAAAGGTGACTCCTCCGACTGTGGGTCCTACAGAGGTATTGCTCTACTTAGTGCGGCTGGTAAGGTTTTAGCCCACATTCTGAATCGTCGGCTGGGACAGCTGGCAGAACAGATTTTGCCTGAAAGCCAGTGTGGGTTTAGACCAGGCAGAGGCACGGTGGACGCCATATTCGTTGTAAAACAATTGCAAGAAAAAAGTCTTGAACAACAACGTGCTCTATATATGTGTTTTGTCGACTTGGAGAAAGCATTTGACCGAGTACCAAGATCTGCTCTATGGACTATTCTGGAGAAAGTCGGGTGTCCCACAAAGTTCGTTAGACTTGTGAGTCAATTTCACGACGGTATGATGGCTAGAGTTCTGCACGAAAACGACTTCACCGAAGAATTTCCCGTGACTTGCGGCGTGAAACAAGGATGTGTAATGGCTCCTACTCTCTTTGCCATTTATTTTGCTGCTGTATTGAGAGACTCTTATACTGGTTGCACCGGCCAAATTCAGCTGGATGTTAGATCAGACAAGAGTGTTTTTGATTTGTCACGCTTCAGCTCTAAACGCATGGTTCATAGCAGAACTATTTTAGACGTACTCTATGCTGACGATATATGTCTAATGGCGGACGATGTTTGCAACTTGCAGCGCTTTTTGGACCACTTAGATGAGTCATGCCGTAAGTTTGGCCTGGTTATAAGCATCTCCAAAACGCAAGTCCTAAAACAGCCTACCCGTGGTGCTACGGCTGACCTCATGCCCATTTTTCTAGACGGCAAGGCTCTCGAGGAAGTATCTTCATTTCGGTACTTGGGTAGCTATATTCGCAGTGACAACCGGCTGGAAACCGAAATTTCCTTTCGAATTGCAAAAGCAGCAGCATCTTTCGGGAAACTACGGAAACGTGTTTGGGACTCACACGATTTACAATTACAAACTAAGATCGCAGTGTATAGTGCAATCATAATTCCCATCCTGCTCTATGCCACTGAGACTTGGTGTCTCTATAAGGGCGACATTAGGCGACTCGATACATTCCACATGAAATGTCTGCGTTCAATTCTGCGCATCAAGTGGCAGGACCGAATACCAAACTCGGAAGTCTTACACCGTACCAAGCTAAGTGGCATAGAGTCAATGTTGATTAAGAGTCAGCTTGGGTGGTGTGGTCATCTTGTACGTATGAACGACTCAAGGCTGCCAAAATCTGTGTTTTATTCGCAGTTGAAGGAGGGAAAGCGTAGACCTGGAGGGCAGTTTTTGCGCTACAAAGATGTGCTCAAGCGACATTTAACCTCATGTAACATCACAACTACACAATGGGAAGAGCTTGCAGAACAGAGAAGTGTCTGGCGTAACTCTGTTGCTAAGGCGGTTGGAACTTTTGAAGAAAAACGGCTTGAAGATCTCGATGCAAAACGCCTACTTAAAAAGAACCGTCCTAAGCCTTCCTATAATTACACCTACAATTCTCTCGGCCAGTTGCACTGTGCGCCCTGCAACAGAGTCTTTAAAACCAAATTTGGATTTGCCAGCCATCTCCGATCGCATCTCCGGAGGTGACAAGGTTCGCCGTTGACGGATACGTCAAGGAGGACATCATCATCAGTCTCTCAACCAATCCCAATCAAATGAAATAGAGCTGTGTCCTGTTTTTTGCCACATTCGAAGCCCACTGTATATTTAATTGATTTATATGATTCTAATACGGTTCAGAAGTCTACGAAATAATAGTGTACAGATGACACATAGCCAGTTGTCTAGAAATAAAATTCTGGCTATTGTATGTGACCAGTATAACTCAATACATTTCATTATAATATGTACTGTCTATATTGTTAAAGGTTCCAAAACGAATGTTACTGAAATATTAGACAAAGATCTGTTTATTGACCTCAATGATAACTCTGATGCAGAAGCCCAAAATGAGCATATTTTGACACCCCCTAGTGACGCCGATAAATGTGTCACTGAAACTCAAGCCACACAGCTCAGCCCTGAATATGGCATTCAATCTGACATTGTTAGTTTCATACTTCATAAAGACCTGACCGGTATGTTAAACAGTTCTATATGCAAACTATACTTGGGACTAACTATGACTATAAAGGTTGCAAATACAAAACACATATTGTAGTACTGTAATAAAGAGATGTTAAGGGTTTTTTACAGCAATGGTTGAGAGTGAATAACTGTGCACTCGGCCTAGGTTACGGGAACTCAAACTATTGTACCAAGGCGCACATCTCCGCATATCTGGCGCCCGCGCATACTCTATTGTCATATAAACACCCACAGCTATTGTTTCTCTCGTTCTTTATTGTAACACCAGGGAAGGGCGCAGTTATATGAAATTGTCAGTTATAGAATCATTCTGCTGCCACTCGTTTATTGGATCCACTAGCTTGTCACGCCAGCCGGCAAGTGTTATTTATGCCTTTTCGTATAAATTTTGTATTAACAATTAATATATGGATAAGCTTGTTTGTAAAACTTCTAATTCCTTTTTTTTTAATTTATAGAAAAAGGTGTTGTTCCCGGACCAAAGAATTTCTCATGGCAGAAACACAACGAAGTAGTCTCAGTACTTGCAGGTAATTTATTCATCACTGCAATGTTGTTCTGTTTTCATCTTAGACCATAATATATACTTAATATTATAAAGCTGAACCGTCTTATTACAAAAAGATAGCTTAGTACTGGGTTTAAACCAAGACTAAAAAGTCTTGGTTTGTTACGGTATTAAAGTTAGTTCTCGGACTAAAATTCATTCTTATTACAAATCCAAGACTAGCCGAGGATTATCTAGTACCGAAGATAGTCCCTGGTTCAATTAGTATCCACAGATTATAAGCAAAAAATTACAGTTTCATTCACTCGGCGATTGATGCACCGTTCCTTTTAACATAAGTTTGTGTGAAGAGAAAGCCAAAATGTTTAATAAAATGTGATTTTGACGATGGTGATGATGCTAAATATTATAATATATAATATCTTGTCATTTAAATATATTTTAAATCTGAATAATTTCAAATGGCGTGAATTTTGTGTTACTGTCGACTTGTTTATTTAGCTAGCGTACAACGGAATGAAGTGTGCGGTGCGCGTATTTGGATATTATTGAAATGTTTACATTTCGGTTTATTTATGATTCTTTTGAATAGCAGTTCAAACAACATAAAGAAACGTTGTTCTTTAATTATAATTATTTAGGTACGGCAACAGCGTCACAAGTGCAGTAGTTTTTGTTGTGAAAACATGTACGTAACGTATACGATAGTTATTCCAGTTGAAAATGGAGCAATCAAAGAAAAAAAGGGGTGAAAATTTGACTTTTGAAGTAAAGGTTAGTCCAAAACAATCGTATTATTAATAAACAGTGTAATAACATTACATAATAATAGTGAAACTACATTTATAGCGAAAATCTTCATCACTTAATTAAAAATGATTCACGCGACTACGGGGTCTATTAAACCGCTGGTTTGTTTCCAACACTTCCAAATCCATTAAATCAATGGAATTTATGTCCTTTTTTATATTTTTGTTGATATTTGATTATCTTAAAACATAATTTCGACTTGATATTCAACGTTTCGAGGTTAGTACTGGAGTTAAACTAGGGCTCAGGGAGGTTTAACTTTAGTACCATAGATAATCCTCGGACTAGCGAAAAACTCTGTTTTGTAATAACGTTTATTTTAATACATAGTTTAAACCTGGTACTAAACACGGTACTAAAGTTAAACTTCGTTTTGGAATAAGGCGGCTAGAGTTTGTTTGTTTGCACGCGCTAATCTCAGGAACTACTGGACGGATTTTGAAAATTCTTTCACTAATAGGAAGCTACATTACTCCTGAGTGCTATAGGCTACTTTTTATCCCGGAAAACTTTTCCACACGGGCGGAGCCGCGCGCAAATGCTAATAAAGGATACGACTTGTTTGATTTTTCTATTCTACCAAAGTATTAAAGCACACGCTCATGTACACGTTTATGAAAACTGTTGTATATTATGACAGATTAGGGTGTGTAAAACTTAGTATTTAAGATTAATTTAAGGGTGCATTCATAACAATAAAAAACTGCCTCAATAACGGTAAGTAATACGTATGTGTGTCGCACTTTCTATGTAGTAGTAATAGAAAGTGACACATTTTTTGTCCGCAGCAATAAGCATGTCCTTTCTAGATGATCTTATCATTTATTTATCTATTTTAATAATAACAGACTGAAAATCTATACTAATATCTAAAGCTGAAGAATTAGTTTGTTTGTTTGTTTGTTTGAACGCGCTAATCTCAGAAACTACTGGACCGATTTTCAAAATTCTTTCACTAATAGGAAGCTACATTACTCCTGAGTGCTATAGGCTACTTTTTATCCCGGAAAAACTTTTCCACGCGGGCGAAGCCGCGCGCAATGCTAGTATGTATACAAAATTGCAGTAAGTTTAATGTGATAATAATGGCATTTTATTACTGTGTTTGCTATGTTCTATAATAAATTCGTTTAAATACTATGTAGCAAATTGTATGCTCATTTGTTTAAGACGATAGCGAGACGGAAGCTGTTGCGGACGACTTGTCCATGTACTGGGATGACGATGAGCGCGCCTCACTGCTGTCGGAGCAGCTGGATGGGAATTCCAAAGGTGAGTGAGTGGCGACGGGGCTAGTGGGCAGGAGCGGTGTGACGTTACGACGAAACACCGTTCGCGATGTTACTGAACGACTGAGCTTCTTATTACTGAATTCTACTCTCTAACCGTATTGTAATGGAGCTTAATTTTATTTAAGATTATTAGATATTTCCTACCATGATTATCTCTGCACTTTAAGGCGGACTGGTAGAGAAAGCTTACGGCATTAAGTCCGCCTGTACATTAATTGTGTAAAGTGCAAATAAATAAATAACTTTGTAATAAATGATTTTCATGTCGTAAGGTGGTCCCGTGAGTCTCACCCCACACGAGATGTTCCGGTGCAACGTGTGCGACGCCGCCATAGCTGGGTGAGTGTGCACTGTGTATCTATAGGAGTGTGTGTGTGTGTGTGAGGTGAGTGAGTAGGCGCGTGTATGTACAGTCAGCAGCATAAATATCTGTACAAAATCAAAATTTCAAATCGCCTATACACGTATTAAGTTAAACTGAAATATTTTTTTCTCCGTTTGAAGTAAAGTAAATACCTTTTATTTTATTTTTGTGAAGAGAAAAACAAGATTAGTAAGAACACAAAAGTATGTAGGCAATTTGAAATTTTGAATTTGTTCATCTACTTATGCTGCTGACTGTACAAATTCCGCTACACGTGCGTGCAGTGCAGCGACTTGGACCTGTGCGTGTGTGTGTCGTGTAGTGAGCGGTGAGTGAGTAGGCGCGGTTGTGTGCAGGTTCCGCTACACGTTCGTGCAGTGCAGCGACTTGGACCTGTGCGTGTGTGTGTCGTGTAGTGTGCGGTGAGTGAGTAGGCGCGTGTGTGTGCAGGTTCCGCTACACGTGCGTGCAGTGCAGCGACTTGGACCTGTGCGTGTGTGTGTCGTGTAGTGTGCGGTGAGTGAGTAGGCGCGTGTGTGTGCAGGTTCCGCTACACGTGCGTGCAGTGCAGCGACTTGGACCTGTGCGTGTGTGTGTCGTGTAGTGTGCGGTGAGTGAGTAGGCGCGTGTATGTGCAGGTTCCGCTACACGTGCGTGCAGTGCAGCGACTTGGACCTGTGCGTGTGTGTGTCGTGTAGTGTGCGGTGAGTGAGTAGGCGCGTGTGTGTGCAGGTTCCGCTACACGTGCGTGCAGTGCAGCGACTTGGACCTGTGCGTGTGTGTGTCGTGTAGTGTGCGGTGAGTGAGTAGGCGCGTGTGTGTGCAGGTTCCGCTACACGTGCGTGCAGTGCAGCGACTTGGACCTGTGCGTGTGTGTGTCGTGTAGTGTGCGGTGAGTGAGTAGGCGCGTGTGTGTGCAGGTTCCGCTACACGTGCGTGCAGTGCAGCGACTTGGACCTGTGCGTGTGTGTGTCGTGTAGTGTGCGGTGAGTGAGTAGGCGCGTGTGTGTGCAGGTTCCGCTACACGTGCGTGCAGTGCAGCGACTTGGACCTGTGCGTGTGTGTGTCGTGTAGTGTGCGGTGAGTGAGTAGGCGCGTGTGTGTGCAGGTTCCGCTACACGTGCGTGCAGTGCAGCGACTTGGACCTGTGCGTGTGTGTGTCGTGTAGTGTGCGGTGAGTGAGTAGGCGCGTGTGTGTGCAGGTTCCGCTACACGTGCGTGCAGTGCAGCGACTTGGACCTGTGCGTGTGTGTGTCGTGTAGTGTGCGGTGAGTGAGTAGGCGCGTGTGTGTGCAGGTTCCGCTACACGTGCGTGCAGTGCAGCGACTTGGACCTGTGCGTGTGTGTGTCGTGTAGTGTGCGGTGAGTGAGTAGGCGCGTGTGTGTGCAGGTTCCGCTACACGTGCGTGCAGTGCAGCGACTTGGACCTGTGCGTGTGTGTGTCGTGTAGTGTGCGGTGAGTGAGTAGGCGCGTGTGTGTGCAGGTTCCGCTACACGTGCGTGCAGTGCAGCGACTTGGACCTGTGCGGCGCGTGCGAGGCCGCCAGGGCGCACCACCACCACTACGTGCTCAGGGTGCCCGCCGACAGACTCGCGGTGAGTACACACGCCGCCACACCGGCCACTCGACACAACACCACGGTCCGCTCATAATATAGAATGTTATGCTGTCACAGGCCGAGGTCCAGCTGGTGCTGGCCACGATAAGACGACACCTCATGCGGAAACTGGATCCCATCACACACCACGAACAGGATCTGAATGATGCTATAAGGTTTGTAATATACTCTAGATAGTTTCTCTAATTCTTCTTTCTTCTTGCTCGCGTGGAATTCTCTTTGAGTAAAATGTAAAAAAAATAAATCCTATGTTAAGTTCTAGTACCGGCTCGCTATGATGGCCGTTTTGACGTTTGTCCGCTCATAAAGTTTTGTATTAATTCATAACTACGTTGAAGGAGCTAATTGCTGTACATTATTGTCAATAGTGACGTGCTGTAAAAGGAGATGTCCGCTTTTTGTATGGGTGCTGGGCCTCACAATCTAATCAGGCTCAAACTTAAGGTATATTAATGGGGAAAAATATGGAGCTTAGATCCACTAAAAAAATATTTTTAGGCCCCTCCATTTAACTAACTTTTTTAAAACTTTTCATATTAAGTGTAGTTTTAAGCAAAATCATCCATCATCATACCAGCCCTGTATTATATACTGCCCACTGCTGAGCACGGGCCTCCTCTACTACTGAGAGGGTGTAGGTCTTAGTCCAACACGCTGGCCTAGTGCGGGTAGGCAGACTTCACATACCCTCGAAATTCTTATGGAGAATTCTCAAGTATGTAGGTTTCCTCACGATGTTTTCCTTCACCGTTATAGCGAACGATAATTGATAAACAATACACACGTAACTTCGAAAAGTCAGAGGTGTGTGCCTTGGGTTTTGAACCTCCGGACATTGTCTCGGCAGACCGTTCCATTCCCAACTAGGCTATCGTCCACTCCCAATAAATAAAATTACATAAATCTACAGACAGAGGCCTTAAAAATTAACGATTTATTGTAAAAAGCTAGTTTTTAGGAGGTCTCTCCAAATATAAACTGTCTTGGTTAGAATTTTAAGCCCGTTTATGGATATGTCCTTTATTGGAATATATACTTTTACGATACACCTCAGTATTCGTTTTTCGAAACAGAAATCAAAATTTCGGTCGTTACTTATAGGATTGCTGGCTAGTATATTTTTTTCGATAATGAATTGAGATTTCCCCTCACAATTGTAATCTGTCAAAACGGCCATCATAGCGTGCCCGTACTATAGTAGTATTTGTTCCTGTTCAATATTCTTCCGTACCAGTTTTCATTAAAATTATTATGATGGTTCAGCCGTGAAAACGTAACAAATATAGGATGAAATTACTTTCGCATATTTTATAATACACGTTGACTGTGGCGTTAAAACAATTAACTATCCAATAATCAACAACACGTGGTGTGTTTTCCCGCACTGCCGTAGCGCTTCCGAAAACACGCCTGGCGTGCGATGATCTCGGTTTTATTTTCAACACCCCAGATGTACGCTAACCGCACACGTGTCGCGCCAAAAAAAAATCGATAATGTGAGCCTCAGTCAATGTAAGTATCTAAATTCTCAACAATACTGTATTACTTGAGATAAACATTTTGAAATATTCCGTTTGATGCTAAATCGCCTGCAGTTCGATGTATTTTAAACTACACTACTTCCCATTAAATCTAGTGTCATAATGTTTTAGTGCCACAATCTTTGATTAATGATATACCTAGATAGACACTGAACGTTTCAAAAGAGTCGAAAAAAAAGAGGCGAACTGTTCACCACTAAATGAATTTGTTGTTTTTCATGGATATAATTTCTCCCCGTTTTAATAGAAACCATGTAATAACTGGTATCATTATGCGCGCACACAAGGATACGCAGAATGATGCAGCGATAGCATATGACACAGCTGTCACGCATACTAGCTTAGGAAAAGTTAGCCTGTGGGCTTAGAATGTGACAAAAAACACGTCACGACTCCGTTTCGTTTTATTGGGATTGGTTGAGAAACTGACGTATTGGTCTCTCGATCAATCACAAACATCAAAATTAAACGACATCGTTTTACGAGTTGCGTCTTTGTGACACATTCTAAGCCCACTGTTTGTTTTAGTTTCATTGCAGCGCGTCACTCTATCTAGGTATATAATTAATCAAAGGCCACAATATACGAGATACATTTTATTTTAGCGTTAAATCGGAAGTAAAGTCAGAAGAAGAGGATAATGATATTAATGAAGATGATTATTATTATAATACAGACGATACACAGAAGAAATCACCTAAAAATGATGAGCTAAAAAGAACATTGTTACCAGTAACACCACAACATGGACACATTGTAAGTGTTGGATGATATAATTGTTGTTCTTATCATAATAGTGTGTAGTATAATCCATTTACTAGTTTTTACTCGAGATTTGCATGCGTAAAGCTCCTTACTTGAAATAAAAGTCTTATGGTGCACTTTTTCAGGGTAAAAGTACCCAATACAGCTCCCTTATTCTCTATGACACGTTATTTTCACCGCTCGTAACAAGCGTGTAACGTAACTCATCGCGTTTATCACTATGGAAATTGGCATACAGAATACCATTTCACACTAGTTACACGAAGTGAACGTAACGCGACCGCGTCACGAGTTAACACTGTCATAGAGAATAAGGGCGCATGTTGAATATTTGACAATGGATAGCAAAAAGATCCAACTTACAAGAAGTATTTGGAAGACATTCTTGGGAGATTGACGTTATTTTTTAAAACATTCTGACCTGCATTTACACGTTTTAGGCCTTTTAAGTTAATTATAAAACCCGAGGTTAATAAAAATTGTCATTCACTAGTGAGAAGTATAGGTAATGAAAGAAATATTGCAATAGCAGGACGGAAAAGCCCCCCTTGTCGACATGGAAGAAGAGGTGCCGCGGGGGGAGTGCAGGGGGGTGAGCAGGAAGCGCCTGAAAAACACCAAAAAGATATACATGAGGCTGGCAGACTTTATGAAAATAAAAGAACACGGATTATCGTGGGGTAAATCAGTTTTTGTTTGTCACTCGCGCTTTGTCATCTCTGTGGTTACTTGACAGCTTTGACTATAACTTTTTTGTCATAATTCACGATGACTTGTTTAATTTTCAGAACAAATATTCGACTCAAATGAAGCGCCGTGCGTTGGTATGCCAAACGCGCAGATACAGGCTGAAGAAGCAGCTGTACTGTCGGAGACTATAGCAACAGACACGCGGCTGCAAGTCCAACATGCAAGTGTACAGTCGCAACGAAAGTTCAGGACAGTGCTACAAGAACTTAAACAAAAAGACTTGCAGACAAAAATCATAAAAGCACTAGACGTAGATGAAGGCCTGCTTTCGCACGTTAACATTGTGGACATTCAAACAAGTCTTGAAGATACAGGACAATTAGATTTAATAGATACAGTGCTAAACATGCAGAAAGATGTCATTATCGCGCCAGGTTTTCGGCCAGGGGTAACGGCGCGAGATTTACAGACAAACGCACGTTGCGGCAAGCCAGAACATTCTGCCAAGCTAAAAAGGCTGGCGTCACAAGTTCGCGCAAATGCCGGAAAGAAAAGTAAGTTGATTGCTAATAACTTCATATTAGGGGTTCTAAATTCTATGTCTCGAAGTATACGTGTTAGCTGCATCGCTAAAAATGAATAATTCCCTCATGCGGCTTATTACCCCAGGTGTGTTGTCTCGTAGTAGCATAGCGAGCACAAACACTAACAGCACACCTTGCGTGTCAAAATAAGCGCTATGAGCTTTCATATTCGTATGGACTTCCCAATACAGCGTATGGCGCACTTACTACTATATCGCTGATTTGTACACGAAAACAGCAAGTAGGCATAGGCCTTTTTTTCCTGGTAGGTCTCTCATATGTAAGATTCCGTCTGGTTGGGTACCACCGCAATGTAATAGAAATTGCGGTGGTACCGCCAAGCAGCAGTGTGCATGCACTGTTGTGTTTCGGTTTGAAGGACATTGTAGCCAGTGTAACTACTGGATATAATGATGAATGATGAGCGCAGTGGAATACCACAAAGTTCTTTGTAACTCAAGGTGCTGAATGGTATTGCTACTGTTTATGGGTGGTCGTGTCGCTTACCATCAAGCGAACGGCATGCTCGTCTCGTCATTCAATAAAAAAAAAACCAAGCCAGTCATTTCGAATACGCGACTACGTATTTACGCGTCTGCGGACAGTGGACCTTAATGAGACACTAATGTAAATATATTTTTTTTTAAATTAATTATAGGCGTGGTCTCAGTGACGAAAAACGCACGGTGCACGCACAAAGCTGACAAGAGAAAGATACAAAACAAAATAAATTTGAAGGAAGAGTGACGTGTTGTGCCGACAGGTATGTGTCCGCCTCCAGGCTGGAGAGCGCGAGTGGGGGCTTGAGGAGCGTGACGGCAGCATGACCTGCCGACATTCCGTCTGCCACGTGCTGACGGGCCACAGGACCGGGGCAAGCAGTGGGGGCTGCTCGGTCGACTCCTACAATTTAACACGTTAACTGCGGCTTACGCAACAGGTGTGTTTTTTAACGCGACGCGCGTGCGGCGTGCTCACACCTTTTGTGTTGAATTTTTTATTACTGTCTCACTCACTCGCGTCACACCGTCAAACGCCAGTGCGGGACAACACACCGTGCGAGGCAGCCGCATTGGTGGATACTAACTATCTATGAACTATCCGATAGTTCATTGTTTTGGCGCCGCAGCGAAAGTGTTTAGCGAATCCGAGGTGGACGAGAATGCAGATTGCCCGTCTCCCGCTGTCGTAGATTTCAAAGGTGTCTTGTAGAGTTCGAGGCAACTTAGCCCCCTTTATAGAAGGGCGGCGACTGCCTCGGTGGCGTAGTTTTATTGCGTACGCGGTACGAGTACGATTAGCGCGCTGAGGAAAGTCCAGAAGAAATGCCCCTCGTCTGACTTGAGCTACGACACAAGACTACACTCGTACAACACGCGCCACGTCATGTCGGACAGCACAGTCAGGCTGTCAAGATTACCTGCGGCTGTCATAAACATCGGACACGAATGTATGTTTCAACATAGTAAACACTTTACTAATAACCTCCTTACTTTGTTTTATATGTTGGTAAGGGAGAATTTTTTAAATCGGTTTCGTAGTTTGAGTTTATTTGTTACAAACATATAAATCTTTCCTCTTTATAATATTAGGATAGATTTGACCACATGCAGTCATAATATTATGCAATCGTTCAGAGCATCTATTTCTTTCCAATTATTAAATAATAATTGGAAAGATCTTACTTGGATGGTTGTCACCCCCTGTCAGATAACTTAGCTGTGGCGAGCTATGATGCGCTGCAGATTCCACGTGCTTGTTTTAGACGCCACGTGCACAAGTTTTTCTTCATAGAATTCACTCGCGACGTAACGATCCGGCTCGAAGGACCATTAAGATGTACGGGACACCTCTTATTGATAGGCAAATGATAGATTGTCTTTGATAATAACACTTGTATTTGATATTTGCTTTGTCTATATGATAAATGATAATGAGTACGCGTTTGCCGTCGATCGTGTCCTTTGACGCACTCATTGTAAAAATTGTTTATTGGGTAATATCGATGCGACACGCCAACGTGCTAACGCTGCAATAATTTTATGTATGGTGAGCCCATACAGCTGTCTATACCCAATGTATAAGTGCCTTAGCTTTTCTTTTGTCTACACTCTACATTCGTCTAATCCACCGTTTTGTTGGTCTGCAGTGTCGTCGCAGACGCGGGCTCCGAGCGGCGACTCGCGGGACAGCAGCGATGAAGACAACAGGTGACACGCACGGGGTGATACAGACGGGATGAATAATACATTAGGATGTACTTAATGTGACCAAACAAGTATGCCATGGGCCAGAGGTGAAAATAAATACCGTTTCATAAATATTGGTTTTATTTAAAAGTAGCTACAATGACGATTTTTTCTTTTCCTTATTTCTTGCCAAATTTCACGATTCTATGTCAACGGGAAAGTACCCTATATGTTTTAATTAACTTGAAAATTCGACATAAACGAGATCTTTTTTTATCGCGTTGACTAACAAGTTTAATTTTTTCACAGCTGAAATAAATTTGAACTCCCGAATATTTGATATAAATTTGAACTTGATACCTCTACGCGTTCGTAGGAAAAAGAGCCTTGACAGACTGTCGACGGACGGACAACAAAGTGATCCTATAAGGGTTCTTTTCGAGGTTCGGAACCCTAAAAATGGGACACTTCTTGATTGCGAATACATTACTTCGGCGTAGGGTTTCCGGAACCGGTAGGAATTTTAAGAACCGGGATTTCCGGTACTGGACTTTAGACAGACCTCCGGTTCTTCTGAACGTTTGTTTTTTTTTTGTGTTAACAAGCCAGTTTTAATTTACTTTTGCTACAGAAATCAATAATTATTTTAATGATTGCATAGACAAGTAAATTAGCAAGGGCGTTATCTGACGTAAAGTGATCTTCACTGCTCCTACAAACAAAATACCAAAATAATGAGTGTGTTGCCTGCCATAATGCAATAGAAATGTAGGAAGACTTACAGAAACTTACATAAGCAGAGAAAATAATCGTTGACAGTGCTGAACGACTTAAGTTATAAAACACGATGAAGATACTATTTTGCTAATATTATAAACACAAACGTTTCAGCCTTCGATTCAATCGAGGCTAGGGTTGTGCTGCAGTCACTATAGCGATGCCACATTTTTTTTTTTTTAGATAGGCGATCCTGCAGTCAACACCGGGGGAAACCTGCGAATGGGATACTGGAGTCCGCCGGCTTAACGACTGCAGGGGCCTGGGAGGGGAGTGGAGGAGGAATATGGAAGGGAAGGTGGGGGGAAGGGAGGCAGATTCCCAGGATGGGCGGAAAGAGAGGGTGCCAGGAAATGTTCGCGGGCCCTTTTAAGCCTCAATGTGTTTTTCAACCAAGAGGTATACACACTGAACTGTGTGCCTCGGCCCGCGACCAATGTTCCCCCGCGCATGGGCGTGCATTGGGTGTGAAGACCCAGCGCACAAGAATTGCCTCGAGGGGCTGTAGATTATGGTTGTCCTCTACAGTGTTGCAATTTGCAAATTATTAACATGAATTTAGTGGTATCAATTTAGAACTTATTACATCTTAGATGTTTTGTTGCATTAATTTTTATTTTATCATCAGTTATGTCTCATACTAAACATGTATAGCAAGGATAAAATTGACATAATATTAATATTATATTTTAGAAATTAAACTAAAAAGACATTTTCACTTTTAGGATATTCAATATTGGTCAATATTACTTTATTTTACTGGCAACTCCGAATCTGTCGCTCTGACACTTTTTAAATTTGTATCCCAGTGACTCCACCATTATCCGTCTTAAAGTAGCTTTGCTACCAGGAAATTGTAAGTCTTCCTTAGCGGCAGCAAATATTTTATTCAATGTTGGAATTTCTTTTCCCTCCGTGGAAATTGAATTTATAATGTTATGCAGTGCAGCAATTCCAAAACTATCGCAAACTATTGATTTACCACGAGCTTTCTTTTTTGGTGTCATCAGCTTGCTACAGGTAGCCTGCGCATCTCTCTTCTCCCGTCGGATACGTGTTAACGTATTTTTATTTATACCAGTAGCCAAAAGAACTCGCTCTGACACTTTACTAGCATTTTGCAGGGTTTGCAAAATGATTGCATATGTTTCACGAGTCAAACTTATATTTCCTTCTGGTCCTGTGAGGATGCTTGCTTCCTTTAATTGTTGCATCAATTTTAAATTGTGCTGTTTCTCGCTCTCAAAGTATTTGTCTACATTGCAGACAATCTCTCGAGCTCTCTCATGTAAAACAGCGCCTCGTTTACTCATTTTCGAGCAACGTGAATAAGATAATAACAAAAACAAATAACAAAATTAACAGCAAACAACCACGTAACAAATGACACAGTATCACTCCACAAGCACATGCACTCAGTCGCACGGCAAAGCACAGTAACAACCAAAGAGAATTATCAATTAAAAGTTATAATGCATGTAAAATAAACCGCTATTGATATGCTAATAAGTAGTATTATAATTCTCTTTGCTAATAAGTTTTCTATGCAAATTTACAAACCGTACTTTTCAACTGACATTTGACACATAAAGGTCATTGACGTTCCTATGCTTATTTGAATCTGCTTTATTTATTCTGTGTTTGAATCGCATTGTAGAATTTGAGGCTATGAATGAATAATTAATGATATAAATAATAAAGGGCCTTATTCACGGTACATCTTGACGTACAGTTACCAAGGTCATGCACGATGCATGATGCAAAACGACTGTGAATAGTCAGACTATTATAGTCTCGACGTACGTCAATAGTTATCATTATTTGCTCGCTGGATTTGCACGTTCCAGTGTGAGTGCCTCCATCATCATTGTTTGCAACTGGCACGTCTACTATTTATCTAAATGCATCATAAAAAGTTACTTAATTCATCATTTCTTCTGGTAAACAAATCGACTAAAATAATAATAATAATAGTAAAAACCCTTGTTAGGCCTGTTAGGTTAGATTTGGCATAAGGCTTGTATGAAATGCTCTAATAAACTAACACAATTGTTTTAAAATACATTTTAGATTTAATAATATTATATGTTCAACGACTGACCTCGTCACTCTGAGCTTCGTGCCGATAGACAATAAATAATCTTTTAGTACGTAACTCAGAAATACATATAAATTTTTATAAATTAGTCACGAATTGTAAATATCTATATAAATATCTGCATTCATTTTATATCTGTATGATGTGTTATAAATCTGAATAAATATCATTGACCATAGAGGAAAGATAAATATAGTATATCTGGCAGCACTGTCTAGCACGCCCGATAGTGCGTATGCTACGTCCAGCGCCGTGACGTACATTATGCTGTACTTTCCGTAGTATTATAATGCTCTTTGTGCTGTACGCTGTAACAGCATCGAGACGGACCGTGAATAAGGCCCTTAAATAAAAAACAAATAAGATATTGACACTTCCTATTAGAAGTTGTTCTACCAAAATATTCATATTCAGTTTTGCCAACTTAGTAGATTTTCCAGTAAAACTGGTAGTGTCTACTCCCCTTTTAGCACAGAAAAAATGGTTTTAGTGGCTGGTGGTTTTTTATTAGTTTAAAAGGCTGAGTGGGAGGAAGAGGAAAATGCACTAATATGTTTGACTCATTTTGTTACATAATACAGCTAAAATAGTAAGAATAAGGAAAGAACACTTATGCCACCTAAAAAAAAACAAAATAACTCACCGGAAATTCTGTTTTAGTGGATTTCTGATGGATTTAAAAGATCTTACTTTTTGTGGTTTGAATGATATATAAGCTTCTTGGTTTGAACTGTAGTTCAGCATTTCTATGTAGATGATAGTACGTGTCATGCGCGATACATCGGCCAACAGAATATCCCTCGGCGCACAGTTGAAGAAAGACGGTCACAACTTGTGTCTGGAGTCGGAAGCTCTCTAGGGCGGGCTTCTGAATGGGGTGAATGGAATCTTGTCCAATTCAACCCGTCGAAGACACAAGTTTGCGCGTTCACTGCCAAGAAGACCCATTCGTCATGGCGCAACAGTACCAAGGATTTACTCTCCATATGCCGAATAGCATTGGGATCCTCGGCGTCGAAACTGCGAGTGACGTCCATTTTAGGAGTCATTTGGAGGACAAAGCCAAATTGGCCAGCAAAAAGTTGAGGATCCTGAACAGAGCCAAGTGGTACTTCACGTGCGGCCACAGACTGGCGCTTTATAAAGCGCAAGTCCGGCCGCACGTGGAGTACTGCTCATACCTCTGGGCAGGGGCACCCAAACACATGCTTAACCCACTTGACTTCTTACAACGATGGGCACTTCGCATCGTCGATGATCCCAACCTCACGGACAGAGTTGAGGCGCTGGGTATGCGGAGGGACATTGGTTCTCTCTGTGTATTCTACCGCCTCTTCCATGGGGAGTGCTCTGAGGAACTGTTTAATATGGTGCCCGCCTCGCCTTTTTCTTTTTACCATCGCACCACTCGCCATCGCAGTGGAGTTCATCCATACTACGTTGAATCCATCCGTAGTAGCACGCTGCGTTTTCAACGGTCTTTCCTGCCGCGCACGTGCAAACTTTGGAATGAACTCCCTGCATCGGTGTTTCCCGAGCGGTATGACTTGTCCTTCTTCAAACGAGGTTTAAATAGAGTGCTCACTTCCCGGTAGGCAACCGCTTGGATGAGCCTCTGGCATTGCTTTAGTCCATGGGCGGCGGATGCTGCTTACCATCAGGCGGACCACTCGCTCGTTTGCCTACTAAGGCAATAAAAAAAAACTGTAGTTATTAGAGGGTTGAAACCTTTGAATATTGCTATATACTCAAAGGTTGAATGCTTTATTTATTCTGAGTTTGAAAGAAACTATATAGAAGGTTCGATATAACAAAAGTTGGCAACACTGTTCATTGTATGTCGTGATTTTTCCATATGAGTTATACTTCTGTTTGATTATAATTATTGTCTTGTAATTATTAAAAAAAAAATTTGTAAATCATCCAATCTCCTTCGTTTATCTTCTCTCACTAACCAAAGTCTCCAGTCACTAAACATAATCATATTCAACAACGTGACGTTGGCGGAATAGCTTCTTAGTCAAGCTCGTCGCCAGTAACCAAAGAAGAAGAAGAAGATTGTCTTGTATCTGCTATTATTACTTGACATTGGCGAAATCACCGATAGTTAATCGGTGGAAGCCATAATAAAAAGAAGAAGAAGAAGATTATAATTTATTTCTTGAACATGTATTGTTGCATATCTGGTTGTTCTAGTTCATCAAAAACCAATAAAGGAGAAAAGAGAAAGAGAGTAAATTTCTATTACTTTCCTGCGAATAGTGTTTACATGCCATGGTTATGTGAAAAACGAGAAAAATGGATAAACGCCGTAAAAAAACATACGTAAGTATGAGTTTTAATAGCATTTAGACATAACTTATAATGTTAAATGTGGTTAAAATAAATTCACCAGTCTTGAGTCTTGCCGAAATACTTTTTTTGGACAATACTAAACCAAAATAGTGTACCCTCAAAATGAACGAAGAGGAGTTTTAATCTTGAACATTTCCAATGCAGTTCCAACATTACCTATAGAACTTGATTTCTGTGACATAATTTTTTTAAGCATAAATGGTTACACATAATATATAGTTCGGTTATTTTACGAAGAGCTCTGACAGCTGCGAAACAATCCATTCTTCGCAAAAACTGTTTTATTCATCAATATGCAATGAATTATATTCTGTGAGGCAACCAACTTAAAAAAAACAATAGTAATCGTCTTTTTTTAATTACAATACTATACACTTAAAATTAAATAGTCTATTTTGGTTTAGAGTAATGAAATAATACTCTTAAATATATTGAAACACTATGAGTGATATGAGAATGGAACGTAAATGTCTTAGAGCTGGATCATTATTAAGCAAATACTTACGATTAATTGTTTTGATTATGAAGATACCATATTAATATAGTGTGTTCATTTTAAATTATGTTATTTAAAATATAAAATAAATAATGGATAAATGTAACATGGTTAAATCAATATATTGAGCATATATCACCGACTTTTAAAACATCAAATGGATTTAATTTTAGTCATATTTTCTATCGATTCTGTATATAAATCGGTTTAATTTGCGCTCGATTATAATTTCCCATGTCTATTAATATTTGAATTGTCACCTGTCAGAGCTCTTTGTAAAGTAACAGGAGTATAGTTGTCACGAAATAGGAAAAATGGCAGGAGTGAATAATATTGGTTATAATATATATACAGGCTGTCCCGTAAATAATTGATTATGTGTATGGGGCTGATTCTACAGCTCATTATCTAAAACAAATTTGGTGATTCTTGAAAACCCCAGGGTTATTAAAAAAACTAGGGACAATAACTTTTTTTAAAGTTTTTAATGCAACCTACAAATATTTTTATCTTTGAAATCTGTTTTTGTTAAATATGGCCAAATAGTTAAGTAACAGATTAAAATAGTAAATTTCTTCACTATCTTTGAAATTTATATGATAAAAAGACAATCGACTACTTTTAGTTTCTGATACAAATGTTATTTAACTGCTGTGTGGGAGCACCTGTAGGAACAACAAACTGTAGTTACTATTTAATACAAACAAATCTGTAAATAAACATAACCTCAAATAATTTTGTTTCAGCAAAGATCCAAAAAACTGGCACCCAACTAAAAATTCTACAATATGCAGCGCTCACTTCATTGGCAACAAAAAATCTGAACATACTTTACATCCGTCATATATTCCTACAATTTTCCCTGGTGAGAAATATAATGAGAAAACATTGATTACTAAAAAACAAAGATTCGAAAGACATCAGCGTCGAATGCAACGAGCCGATTTACCAAAAGTAAATATATTTGAAAATTACTTACAAGAACTTAGTGCTAAACACAATGTTCAACCCAAAGAAACAAGTAAACAAAGTGTTGGATGCCAAAATGATGGTTCATCAAGTGAAAATTAGACATATCTATCCTACTTTTTTAACCGACTTCAAAAAAAGGAGGTTCTGTATTCGATCTGTATGTACAGTAAAAGCTCTTTATTCGCGGGGTATATGTTCCATAAATATGCCGCGAATACAGAAACCGTGAATACGGAATGGTAATTTATATGGAATTATAGGGGATACGTTCCTAGGTGACAAAATAAAAAAAAACAAATTTTATCTTAAGGCTTCGGCAATGGTTTGAAGAATTTTGTAATTTTTTCTTGCTTGGCAGTTTTCAAAAGCTCCTTCAACTCAGACTGATACACAGCAGTCGCATTAGCAATTTGCGATCGCGGCGAAGGCTGCTTGTGTCGAAGGCCTCGGCGATATCATTTAACAACATACTTTAGGCAAACTTGTAATAAGATCCATGTATTTTACTTTTTTATTAGTCCATTTGACAAGGATATTGGGTTGGATACCTATTGGAATAATTTTATTATTATGTATGTACTTATTAGATCCGCGAATAAAAAAATTTTTTGTCGCGAATATAGAAATTGGGTCGCATTTTTTTAATCCGCGAATAGTGAAAACGGGAATAAAGGAAGCGCGAATAAGGAGCTTTTACTGTATGTAAATTTGTATGGCCGCGAGTTTCTTAAAAGCTACTGATCCGATTTGGGTGGGGTTTTCGTTATTCAAATGTATATTTTTCAGGGAAGGTTTTAGTATATTGTTAGAAACAGAAGCCATTTTGACATAAATACCATACCATTCCAAACTGCGGAAAAGACTTTTGATATTCTTTAAGGGCTACATTTTCCATTGTTTTGTTTTTACACTAGACCATGGCCGTAGATATTTTTTTTTGCGAACCCAATAAATTACTTATTACCTTGTCAACATCAAAATGATTAAACTTTACTCGGCATCATTGCTTGCTGTAATTCTTATTTTTCTTTCCATATAAAACGAGAATTATTTGTCTGATGAGTGGTTCCCAAACAAATATTTGTACCTGAAACAACATCACAACATACTTTACTATTATAAAATTTTAATAAAGGTTCTGGAATTAAAATTTAAAAAAATAGTAAGTTTATTTATTTATTTTATTTATTTGGACAACAAAACAGACAACAATCAAATACATTGTAAGATGTAACATGAGCATAAGGTACTATTCCAGATTGCAATCCCAACCATGTTGACACATCATTGTTACTTACTATTTAGATCTAAACAGCTAAGCATTTAGCAGCAGGTGCGTGAATATAAAGAAGAAAAATAATAATAATAAACTTTATTGACTAATGTAAGACAAACGATATGGGAGTTGTATCTGACTTTGGTGCTGTGAATATGTGTTTGACTGCAGTGCACTGCAACATAAAGATCCATAGAGTTATTTCTTTCATTTTTTCTTCTCTCAGTAATTTTAGTAACACAATGCTCGATGATTTGACAGCATAAAGTTTCTGCTGCCATTATTTCATTTTTAATTTTTTCTTTAGGTTATTTAAGTACTTTTTTTATATACATTTATCAAAAATGTATGTTATACAATATTTAATGGTAAAAGAATTTTCAACTTTGGTGCAATAATAAGTACTTACATATGTTATTAAGTTTTGAAATTTGGTGGAAGGGGTAGTTGTCAAATAACAGTAATACCAGGCTGTGACGTCACCGAGTGTCACCGGCCATTGCGGCGCGTGTGTGCGAAAGAGATAGCGCGATATCCCCGCCACGGCTCCACTTTTGTTGACAACAATATTTTAAATATGGATAACTGCTTTATTTTTCAACCAATTTTGATGCTGATTTGATAGAAGAATTTCTTTTAGGTATACAATAATGTACAAAATGAAACATAGGAAACTCCTGTATTGCAGAATTTTATATAAGGGAGTGTTGGCTAGTGATTGTCCTAAAGTGGTTGTGGTAATAATCTGTGCCACCAACTGGTTAATTTTTTTTTTTTTTTTTATTAGGTATATTTTGTTATCTTAAGACTTTTTGGGGGTATCGGAAATTTTTTGGATATTTTCAGTCCCTTATCTTAGCCGACTGGTTTTCCCCATTATTGGGCATGGCTTGTTTATGACAAAGCACTGAAATGGATATAATAACGATATAAAAAACGTGACATTTACTTTTAAAACTAATTCAGAAAATACTTTACAGTCATTTTGACTTCATAAACAGAAATTGTTGTTTGAGCCACAATTTTGGATTATTGCACTTTCTCCATTAACTCTTTCTTCAAACTCCTAAAACATGACCGGATTCGAAGAGTTTTTGGCCTCTCAACATATTCTGCCCTATAATTATTATTAATCGGGCTTTAACCACATTTTATAATTTTTATCATATTTATAAAATAATATAAATAAATTATAATTTAGCACTGATGACAGTGTAAGTTTTTTTTTATGATATATGAGGCAAACGAGCATACGGTTCGCCTGATGGTAAGTGATCACCGCCGCCCATGAACATCTGCAATACCAGGGGGCATAGAGATGCGTTGCCGGCCTTTTAGGTGGAAATACGCTCTTTTTTTGAAGGTCGCCAGGTTGTATCTGTCCGGAAATGCTGCTGGCGGCAATTGGTTCCATAGTTTAGTAGTACGTGGCAAAAAATGACGGCTAAAACGTACAGTGGTGGATTGTGCCAGCCTCCGAGGTGATGTGGATGGAATTTGGAGTTCTGCCGCGATGTACGGTGATGGAACTCAGCAGCAGGGATAAGTCCGAACAATTCTTCAGAGCACTTCCCGTGGTAAATGCGATAGAGAATGCAAAGCCAAAGGATCAAGCCGATCGGAAAGAATACGGTCGTCGACGATACGAGCTGCCCGACGTTGAATACGGTCAAGAGGGAGAAGCTGGTACTGGGGAGCCCCTGCTCAAAGATGGGAACAATATTCCATGTGGGACCGAACCTTGACGAGCATGCCGTTCGCCCGATGGTAAGCGATACGACCACCCATAAACAGTAGCAACACCATCCAGCACCTTGACTTACAAAGTACTGTTTGGCATTCCACTGCGCTCGTCATCCTGAGACATAAGATGTTAAGTCTCATTATGTCCAGTAGTTATACTGGCTACAATGTCCTTATAACCGAAACACAACAGTGCATGCACACTGTTGCAGACGATGGCCCGACGTGTAATATCGCCTCGATCTGTTGAGCACACCAAGTTTCTTTGAGGCCAATTTGGCTTTACCCTCAAGGTGACCGCGGAACTGAACGTCACTCGATATGTCGACACCAAGAATCCAGATACTGGTTGTGGCAGTTAGAGGAGTGCCTTGGAATTGAGGCGAAACGACAAATGGCGTCCTTTTTGCGGTAAACGCACAAACTTGTGTCTTTGTGGGATTGAACTGAACCAAGTTAGAACGACCCCAATCCAAGGCTCCGGACACCAAGGTCTCGACTTCAGGCACAAGTTTGTTTCGGCACTCTTCTCGACATTTTCCCGAGAGATATTTAAGTAATTGTAAGTTTCGTTTTTTAGCCATCCCAAGACTCTGTCCACCTATAGTTCGTGCACGTTCCCTATATCACGCTACTTAGGTGTGTGCTCGAGCGCACCCTAGTACCTACTCGGGCCAAAGACGTGTTAAAAAAGGAATAATACATAATTTCTATTGTTGTAGGACCAGGACAGCAAACAAGACCTTCCTACGACGATAAAGCCAGCACGCACTTCACTAGCAAAATGTAGTAAGTTTGTATATTATAAAAAAAAAAATGATATTTTTAGTGCCAATGATTAGAACATAGTGTTATACATAAGGTTGCGTCCAAATCTTTGTTTTTTTTTTTTTTCTCGCGGGGAAAAAACGCGTTATCGCTACCACCACTGGGGGGTGAGTGGATGGTTATGTTGGTTTCACCGGTCTAACGGCCCAATGTCGACACTCGGGAGTATGGCATCATCCGAGCGAGCATTGGACCGAGTCCCTAACACTATGTACACCCTACACCGGCATACCAACCAAAACCCGCGGTGGCCTTCTTCGGCGCCTACGGGACGGCCCCGGGGTATCTTGTTGCACGAAGATAGCTGCACGGAACCGCCCCTGCGCGGTGCCGCATTGCGGCCCATCTCTATACGAGGGGGCTTAGATGCCCCCGAGCTCTACAGGACGCCTTTGACGTCTACGACTGCAGGAGACCGACCACCCGCATTGTCGTCCACCTCTGAGTCGCTATTATATTGAAGTAGTGGAGCCAGCAGACCCCCACTGCTCGCTCCGCGATTCTCACTTTAGTCCCCGTTAGTCGCCTTTTACGACAGGCAGGGAGTGCCGTGGCGGAATTCTTTAGATGCCCCCGGACCGCAGGGCACGAGGCGCCGGTCAGTCGTCCACCCGACGCCTCCTTCGTCTCCTCTGGCTGCGGGCGGGATCGTTCTGCTCAAAGGTTGCGTCCAAATCTGGCGATGCATGTTTTTCAGTTCCTTTTGTGATTAAGCCAACCTGTATATTGACAGTGCTGTACTATCCAAAGCTCCGACCGGTATCTTTAACAGTTGTATATGCATACTTGGTGTCGCTCGCGACTCCTCTCGCGGCGAAGAACTTTCTCGATATAAAAGTCTCACTTTGCAGTTTCTGGGATAAGAATTGCCTTATATGTATATTTAATTCAGGCCATGACTTAATTGTGTGCCAAATATCAGAATCCGTTCTGAGGTTTTGGTGTTTACTTCTAAAAACATCCAAAGTTTCAAATACCTCCAATTTACATTCAAATATGAAGTAAAATATGTACTTGGTAGTTGGGATTAATAGGTATTATAAAGAAAGTGAGCTTGTCCCTCCTCCTTGTGGACTGCCTTGGTGGCGTAGTTGTATTACGGTACGACTGCAAAGCTGAGGTCTCGGGTTCGATCCCCGGGTCGGGTAAAGTGATATTGGGTTTTTATATTCAGTATCAGCCCGGAGTCTGGAATTTGTGTCCGATATGGCGATAGGCTCGCCCCCTATCACATCATGGGACGGAATATGCACAGCGAAAAGTGAGTGCACTAGTTGCGCCTCTGCCTACCCTTTCGGGGATAAAGGACGTAGTGTGTGTGTGTGAGCTTGTCCCTCCTACATTTTTAACTACTAAGTTAAAAAATATAGCATACTCAATACTTGTGCTTTTACTAAGTATATATCGGCGCCAGGTCAGAGGTTTCCCCCAGATCCATGGCAAATAAAAACAAAAGCTCACCTTTAAATATTTATAAAGTCCAAAGTATAGAAAACGAATTTGTCCCGCTACTCAATTGCCTCTGTTTAAATACTCTCAGTTACACAGTTCAACCATTCAATAGCATGCCTGAATAAAAAACAAATTAACAAAATTTTACTATAATTACAAATTAAACAATTCTTATAATAAATAAAAAAAAATAAAAAAATTATTCGGATTATTAACAAAATGACTAATTCATGTAAAACTTATTAACTACTAGCTTTTGCCCGCGGCTCCGCCCGCGTGAATGAGTTTTCCCGGTATAAAAGTCCCGCTTTATATTTTCCCGGTATAAAAAGTATACATAATCTACCCGTAGCTTATATGACACGTTCGTAGATTTACCATAGCAGCGCCATCTATTGATTACTTACTCAACCCAGTCGAAAGGTATCGACATCTGTTATCATTACCATAGCAGCGCCATCTATTGATTACTTACTCAACCCAGTCGAAAGGTATCGACATCTGTTAGAATCATTTGGAGTTAACAGATAATTGTGACTGTCAAATAATAACAGACAAATAATTAGCAATAAATTAAAATTGCGACTATAATTTGAGATTTAAACTATCCTATCTCTCAAGTTGGATCGAACTGCACATGGTGTGCGAATTTTATTATAATCGGTTAAGTGGTTTAGGAGTCCATTGAGGACAAACATTGTGACACGAGATTTATATATATTAAGATTTATTTAACTAACTATAGTTTAAAATATTGTATTAACTATAAACTATGTATACTAATTAATATTTTAAACCACAAATAGTGAACATTAAAATGACTTACTTATAGCGGAAATGGTTGTAAAACAAAATACTTATGAATAGTTTCAATCTAGAATGAAATACATTAAAATCAAACAAATGCACAGATTACGCTCAAATTATAAAGTACGAATTTCAGACTATGATGATTTGTTTTTACATAATATTAAACTTATAATTAAATTGTCCCATTGTTATAATACTTGGCTGGACTTGACTTGAGCATTACGCTTGATAATAAGACATAATAGCATTCAGGTTAATCAACAATAAATATAAAACAAATTAAGGAACTCTGGAAATTACACAAATAAATCATTTGTACAGTTCCGGATTTATAAAATATTTTAGTTGTCTTTCGTGACAATAGATGGCGGTACGACGGGGCGCCCATATATACTATTACTAATAAGAAGTTAAAAATGTAAGATGCATTAGACGTACCTAATCGTCTCAATAAAGAATCGCAAATGAGTACACGGTTCATTAGGTTTCTTTCAGTAAGCTCGTGTGGCACCCAAATATCGAGCCTTTTTGTGTTCTCAGCTTTTTTCAAATGGCTCAAAACTGTTTTGTGGTCAATTCTCAGTTCTTCCGCTATGACGTAACTACCGATATGTCGATCTTGCACCACTTTTCAAAAAATGGCGTCCTCTTTATTCGTAACAGGGCGACCAGAGCGAGATGTATCTGACATTAAAATTTCCGGTTAGAAAACACTTAAACCCACTTTGTGCTACTCTTACTGACACTGCATTAAGTCCATAAACGTAACAATTTTTGTTCGCGGTTTTCTGTCCATTTTTTCCTTTTTTATAATAAAATTTTGAAATGTATCGGAATTTCTTCATTAGATTCACTCATTTTGACCGAAAGAAAAATAAATGAATAATAACTGAAAACAACATTTTACAAATTTCTTCCTTTTTTTTAAATATAACCGCTTTATATGTCATCAAAAGCAGCCAGATATAAATAGTACAGCCAAAGAGATTTTATTACAAGTTTATACATACTATAATTATGCGAAAAAACTTTTTCCCCCACCTATTATACACATATACGTGTTTATAAAAATGTCTAATAGATTTTCCTAAATTTCCAGAAAGAACTATTGCTCCTGGGCAAAAGAATTTCTCATGGCAGGAACCCAACGAAGTAGTTCCAATACTAGCAGGTAATTTATTCATCACTACAGTTTTGTTCTGTTTCCATTTATAATAGACCAGGGTCACTTTTATTTGCATTTTCTGAGGACATTTACCATAGTATATCGCACCTTTAGGACGAAAACGACACAATTCAAAAAATTCGAAAATTGAGTTATCGTCATAAAATTACTTACCATCAAAAAGTAGAGTTTTTTTTTTATTGCATTGAATAACGAGACGAGCATGCCGGTCGCCTCATGGTAAGCCATAAATCCACCCATAAACAGTAGTAACACCATCCAGCACCTTGAGTTACAAAGTACTGTGTGGCATTCCACTGCGCTCGTCATCCTGAGACATAAGATGTTAAGTCTCATTATGTCCAGTAGTTATACTGGCTACAATGTCCTTCAAACCGAAACACAACAGTGCATGCACACTGATGCTTGGCGGTAGAAATAGACATTGCGGTGGTACCCACCCAGACGGCCTCTTACATAATGAGAGACCTACCACCAGTAAAAACTATTCAACTAACAAAAAGCCCGTCGACTTTTATATTTAATATTTTAATTATTTTTTTTAATCAAAGAAATTACAGTGTGTTTGGGACATAACATAGTAATTTTTCACCAAATTTCGTGAAAGATAAATTTGTTTTGTAAAAGATAAAAATAAAAAACAAAAAACGTAGTTATTTGAATTTTTCACATAAATTTTGAGGTTATGTGAAAAAGTGTAAATACAAACGTTGTAGATCTTTTTATTACCTACAACTTTGCCATTTAACATTTTTCCATAAGACTTGTAGTTTTGCCGGAAATCGAGATAACCCGTTTTTTTACCCTTAAAACTAACCCCCTTCCACTTCCCGATCTCAGATCGCCCGTAAATTATTTCTCCTTTCATTTTTGTTATATTGTTATCGTATTTTATTTCTTTTAGTATATTATTTCATTTTTTACCATTTTCAAAGGCTTCAGCCCTGGTCTATAATATCTAACTCATAATAAGAATCTGGAAATTATTGATAACAAAAATATACCGTAAACTAAATGTTGTAATATTTGTCATATAATACAGGAAGTTGTGCGCTAGTGTGAGGTCAGTAGTGTGGTGAGGTTGCTGTTTATTGATACATTTATGTGAAATTTATCTCAGATGATGTTAAGACGGAAGTGGTCGTGGAAAACTTGTCCATGTACTGCGACGACGGCGAGCAGGCCTCGCAGATGTCGGAGCAGCTGGACGAGAAATACAAAGGTGAGCGAGTGGTGACAGGCAAAGGCATAGTCAGTTTTCATTTCAAAGGGGGACAAAATCTCAAATTTTAATACCTTGGCCAAAGCGAGAAATTCATATAGGTAATCCCAATAATTTAACACAAGTATATACAAAAGTATGGGCTTGTGTTCTAGAAATCTAGAACGGGGAGGGGGGCAGCGGCTCCCATTGCGCTCACCTGTCTTCGCCCTTGGTGACAGGGCTAGCGGCTAGCGGGCATTAGCGGTGTGACGTCACGGCGGAACTCTCCGCTCACGATGTTGCGGGACGACTGAGCCTGTTACAGAGTGTTGCACTGTAAACGTCTCCTGATAGAGTTTAATTTTATTTGTAATGAATGATTGTAATGTCGTAAGGTGGTCCTGTGATTCCCGCTACATACGAGATGTTCCGGTGCAACGTTTGCAACTCCGCTATAGCCGGGTAAGTGTGCGCAGTGTATGTATGAGTGCATGTGTGTGTGTCGTGTAGTGTGCGGTGAGTGAGGCGCGTGTGTGTGCAGGTTCCGCTACACGTGCGTGCAGTGCAGCGACTTGGACCTGTGCGTGTGTGTGTCGTGTAGTGTGCGGTGAGTGACTAGGCGCGTGTGTGTGCAGGTTCCGCTACACGTGCGTGCAGTGCAGCGACTTGGACCTGTGCGTGTGTGTGTCGTGTAGTGTGCGGTGAGTGAGTAGGCGCGTGTGTGTGCAGGTTCCGCTACACGTGCGTGCAGTGCAGCGACTTGGACCTGTGCGTGTATGTGTCGTGTAGTGTGCGGTGAGTGAGAAGGCGCGTGTGTATGCAGGTTCCGCTACACGTGCGTGCAGTGCAGCGACTTGGACCTGTGCGTGTGTGTGTCGTGCAGTGTGCGGTGAGTGAGTAGGCACGTGTGTGTGCAGGTTCCGCTACACGTGCGTGCAGTGCAGCGACTTGGACCTGTGCGTGTGTGTGTCGTGTAGTGTGCGGTGAGTGAGTAGGCGCGTGTGTGTGCAGGTTCCGCTACACGTGCGTGCAGTGCAGCGACTTGGACCTGTGCGTGTGTGTGTCGTGTAGTGTGCGGTGAGTGAGTAGGCGCGTGTGTGTGCAGGTTCCGCTACACGTGCGTGCAGTGCAGCGACTTGGACCTGTGCGTGTGTGTGTCGTGTAGTGTGCGGTGAGTGAGTAGGCGCGTGTGTGTGCAGGTTCCGCTACACGTGCGTGCAGTGCAGCGACTTGGACCTGTGCGGCGCGTGCGAGGCCGCCAGGGCGCACCACCACCACTACGTGCTCAGGGTGCCCGCCGACAGACTCGCGGTGAGTACACACGCCGCCACACCGGCCACTCGACACAGCACCACGGTTCGCTCATAATACATAATGTTATTATGTTGTCATAGGCTGAGGTCCAGCTAGTGATGGCCACGATACGACGACACCTCATGCGGAAACTGGATCCCATCACACAACACGGCCAAGATCAGGATGACGCTATAAGGTTTGTTATATAATTGTTGTTATAGTTTACTCGTAACATCGTGCACGTGGAATTGGATAATTGACTACGTTTTCGTTGTCGGCCAAAATCCAGTGGAATAAGATTTTTTAAAATCCACGCAATAATCCCTGTATATTATAAAGAGGTAAAGTTTGTATGTAGGTTTAGTAGGGGAAAATCTCTGGAACTCGGAATCGATCTTGATGATTTTTAATATTAAGATAATTTCAGATCCTGGGGACGAAATAAGCTACTTTTTATCCTGGAAAAATATTTTATGCCGGGAAAACTTATATATACGGGGGCGGAGCCGCGAGCAAGAGCTGCAAGTCGTTATAAAGCTTTGTTTGGTGGAAAGGCAAACCGACGTCTTTGGGTGTAGCCGGCCATAACACTGCGTGCGTGAGAAACAAATAGCGCATTAACCCCACCACCCCCAACTATAGCTCATAACAATATTTCAAATACGAATAACTGTTTTATTATTCTACCAATTTTGATGCGGATTTCACAGAAATAATTCGTTGTATTAATTTCTGTTACACATTCAATAATGTACAAAATCAAACATAGGAAAGTACCCTGTGGGCTTAGAATGTGACAAAAAAAACACGTCACGTCTCCGTTTCGTCTTATTGGGATTGGTTGAGAGACTGACGTATTGGTCTCTCGATCAATCACAAACATCAAAATTAAACGACATCGTTTTACGAGTTGCGTCTTCGTGTCACATTCTAAGCCCACTGACCTCTTTGTGGCAATTATTGAAAAAAGTAGTCTAAGTAATAGCCTTTCCTCCTGTTATATATTCCCCGTACCAGTTTTAAAAATCAGGTTGGTGTTATAGTCGTGAAAGTTTGTAATATAATATTATAATACACGTTAACTACGACGCTGAAAATGAATGAACTATCCATGTGTGCGGCGCACTGCATTCGGGTTGTGTTGTCCCGATCTAGTGTTTGGCTGCACGACGACGTGTGCACATGCCAGCCTCCTTAGAATATCTCCAAAAAACGCAACTCGTAAGTGGATGCCGTTTGATTTTGATGTTTGTGATTGATCGAGAGACCAATACGTCAGTCTCGTGTTAGTCTCTCAACCAATCCCAATAAAACGAAACGGAGTCGTGTCGTGTTTTTTTTGCCACATTCTAAGCACAGACATATGTTTTCGGGGGCGCTACGCTAGTACGGACAACACAATAAATGTTTTAAATATTAATTCGGATTGACATGGCAGTGCGGCGTAACTTAACTATTGTACACACACGCAGGTGCAACAAGTCCACCCACTTTTAGCCGTGTGTATTCCGTCCCATGATGTGAAAGGAAGCGAACCAATTGCCGTATCGGGCACAAATCCCGGATTCCGGGCTGATACTGAGTAGAAAAACTCAATACCACTTTGCCCGACCCGCGGATTGAACCCGAGACCTCAGCACTGCAGCCATACCGTAATACAACTACGCCACCGAGTCAGTTGATATGTTTTTGCTACATTGATAAAATTTACTCATTGAAGTCTGATTTGCGCAATTTGAGACACTAGTTATTGAAATTTCAAGCACCACACACGCCTCGCACCAATAAAAACACAACAGTTGTTTGAGCCTCAGATTAAGACTGGGTGGGGTCCGACCGCAAAATCTATTTCTACCGCCAAGCAGCAGTGTGCATGCACTGTTGTGTTTCGGTTTGAAGGACATTAAAGCCAGTGTAAATACTGGACATAATGAGACTTACGATTTCATGTCTCAGGATGACAAGCGCAGTGGAATTTTACACAGTACTTTGTAAGTCAAGGTGCTGGATGGTGTTGCTACTGTCTATGGGTGGTGGTATCGCTTACCATCAGGCGAACGGCATGCTCGTCTCGTCATACAATGCAATAATAAAAAAAGAAAAAAAAAGACTGCACTACTTCATGAAATCCATAATCATAATATTGTCGTGCCAAAATAAAAATATATGTATATACATTTCAGTTTTAAATCAGAAATAAAGTTGGAACCAAAGGATTATGAGTATAATGATAATGATGGTGAGAATTATAATGACGATACGAAGAACAAATTACTTGAAGATGGTGTATTAAAAAGATCATCGTCGCCAGGACCACCACAACACGGAATCTTTGTAAGTGTTGGATGATACAATCTTGGTTTTTATAATAGGTACTAGTGAACTTACAAGGTCGTCTGTCCACCTTGTAGGAGGACGTCCCACGTTGCGCTTGCCAGTACGACAAAGACCTTGTAAAGTTCGCAGGAACCCGCTGGATGCAGGCCGCTTCTGACAGGTTGCTTTGGAAATCTTTGGGGGAGGCATTATGTATTTCTTTATATTGTCAAGTATAATAGTCCCTTAAAACTAACATAAGAACACCTTAAATATTAGGTCCTTACATATGAAATTGGCGTTTTTTATGGGAGGAATACACAATAGTTTTTTATTTAAAAAAAATGAATTAACCCCTGGAATGCCGGGCTCATTTTGCGTAAAAGACGCTTGCGTGCTGGCCATATATTTGAAAAAATCGAATTTTGGGTGTAAAGGATGTTTCAATTTATACACCATAAAATTATTTTAGTATGAATTTTGAAATTATTTATTTATTTATTTATTATGGATCAATGGTCACTAAAATATTCAGAAACATTGTTCAATTTGGCATAGACGGCCGCCGTTGATGGGAGCCTTTGAAAACAAATAATTTAATTAATTCATCATGGTGTTCCTTTTTATCACAGATAAAACTAAACCTATACATAGAGGTCAAAGGCATGCCCAGACATCGATTTAAAAGCTAATTGGCCATAAAACAAGTTCAAAATTGCGAATTCTAACATTCGATCTGTCTTTTATAGGTAAAAGCATAACTAGATATTGACTTTGACGTCAATTGGCCTTAAAACAAAGAAATTTAAAATGGGGGCCACTTTTTTCAATTCTGACATTGCATCAGTCTTTGGCAACCAAAGTTTTACCCAGATATCGATTTTGAGGTCAACTGGCCTTAAAACTAAGAAATTCAAAATGGCGGCCACTTTTTTCAATTCTGACATTGGATAAATCTTTTATAACCTAAGATATACCCAAATATCGATTTTGAGGCCAATTGGCCTTAAAACAAAGAAATTCAAAATGGCGGCCATTTTTCTCAATTCCAACATATGATCAAGATTTGCATCCAATGGAAAGCCAAAAATAAGCTAAAAAGAAACAACCTGTAGATCAGTAGATTTGCGATGGATCCGCTTCCACAATAGCCTTTAATTCCTCATTATCCACCTTGTTCTGAAGATCGAAATTTCTATAACGAAAACGTTGGAACCCAAATCGTACCGTATTTTCTTTTGCGACACCAGCGCCATACACATCGTTAATCCTTTGAACAGTTTCTGAAGCACTGGTGCCACGGTGGAACTCATACTCGTAAATATAGCAATACTTCATATTTTCCATTGTGCGATATGAAAGACGCCAAAAAAAATCTAATCAGGAAAAAACAAATAAATGACTGTTTTCGAAACTCAAATGTACCAGTTAAATGCATTTATAAATTTGAATTTGGAATTCTTAACCAAAGAGGAGATATTTCAGTTCAAAGTGGCCAGTACGACAAAACGCTAATTTCATGTTATGTAAGGACCTAATGATGACTTATTGCTAGCTAAACAATATCATGTATGTAAAGACACGTATGTTACAGTTAATTATAAAATGTAGTGGAAATGTATGGAATAGTTTATTTCTCATACTTCAAGATTGTGAACAACAATTTATACAGCACTGGCTTTTGTTCGCCTTATTGCACACGTGGAACTCCTTTCTTGGAATAAAAGTATTATTGTGCATTTTTCCACGGTAAAAGTACCTAATACACGTAGCATTTTTATAGATAATAGGCATGCATATAGATAATAGTCATTATTCCAATAACAGGATGGAGAAGCCCAGCCTGTGGATGAGGAAGACCAAGTGCCGCGAGGGGAGTGCGGTGAGGCGCAGGGGAAGAACAAACCCAACAAGATAATATACATGAAGCTGTCGGACTATATGAAAATTAAAGAACGCGGATTGCCATGGGGTAGGTCACTATTGGTACTCACATTTTCTCTTCGGTATGGTCACTTAACTGCTTTGTCATAATTCTCCCTAACTTGTTTTAATTGTTGGTATGCCAGACGCTCAGCCACGGGCTGAAGAGGTAGTTATACCGTCGGAGGCAACACCGCCTCGGCCGCGGGTCCTATACGCCAGTACACAGATGCAACGAAAGTTCATTGGAATGCTACAAGACATGAACCAAAAAGACTTGCAGACAAAAATCATGAAAGCACAAGACATAGATGAAGACCCTCTGTCGCAAGTTAACATTGTGCAGACAAGTCTTATAGATGCAGGACAATTAGACTTAGTAGATTCAAAAATTGTGGCAACTGGCGCGAAACGTGATATAGTGCCACGTGTTGGGCCAGAGGCTATAGCGCGAGATGTACATTCAACTATGGGTTTACCAGACGCACACCGCGTCAAGCCAGAATGTTCTGCCAAGCTAAAAAGGTTGCAGTCACAAATTCTCGCACACGCTGGAAATAAACGTAAGTTTAATGCTATTAACTTTAAATTAGGGATTCTTAGCGCCGGTTTCAACATTTGCCTCATAGCCTGTGAACAACTTATTTTCGACATAAACGAAGACTTTGGTTTCACAGATCTCGAATAGAAATCTCTGTCAGACAATTACAAAAAATAACGACAATAATTTATCGTTAATAATTGAAAATGAAAAAAATAATTTATCGTTATGTAGGGATCATAAGAATCATTAAAGCCCATGTCATGTGATCTTCTTTCCAATTTGTGTTTTTTATGTTTATATGTATTATGCATATTAAATTAGTAACCTCCTATAAAATCAGTAAAAAATTGTAAAAAGCGACGTTGCCATTTCATCAATTGCTTAATGGCAGTTTTTATCTATGATATTAAATGCATCATATTATGTTTGATGGCTATCTGGAAAGTTTTTGGGCTCCGTTGAAACGGGTCCTTAATCCTAGATCTCTCGAGTATATTAACATGTCGCAGATTCAGACAGATTTAGAATCTCGTCTTCGTTAGTATCCGCCATAATGGTGATTTTCAATCAGTGCGCACACCCGGCGCAGTCGCCGTCTCGAGAGAAAGCTTCCGTAGTATTATAAAGCCCTTTGAGAAACTAATTATGCCTCGATCGCAAAGAGAATATAAACACTACGCTCGATCAAGCGTTCTACTGACAGAAAAATATGACGTTACACATAGACAATGACACCTTCATTTCCGAATTAGTGTTGCCATTCGATATTAAAAATATACCAGAGATAAATGTCATAACGTGGTATTGCTCAGTATAATTCCCTTACAAACATATACGCAGTAGCGCAAAAAAAAACTTTAATGTGTACGGCACTGCACGGGATGGTAAGCAGACAGGGGTTCAGATAGTTTCGACTGACGAGCGATGAGTATCCCTCGTCAGTTGACACAATTATGCCGGCCTGTTTGAACTGGATATTTTATTTTATCGTAGTACAGGAAACAAACAGTAGAATATACACAAACAAATTATTATATAAATTAAATAAAATAAGTTTCCAACATATATTATGTATAGACAGGCTGATCCCGGAACGCGGGTCACAAACGTGGGCCACTATAGCGGGTTTAAGAGGCCGTATCTAAAATTTCAACTATTTCAGTCAACTTTTCATAGTGATTTTTCAAAAAATAAACTGATCTGATTAATTTCTAATACATCATCGGAAAGAATATTTCAACAATAATAAAATAAACGAGCCACATTTTTCATATCTTTCTTTAATTTCAATCTTTCCACCAAGTTCCCACATTGATTATTACAAAAATCGATATTGGTGAAAATATTTTTTTATTACGGTCGTTGGTAATCATGGAATTACTTATAGAAGAGTAGTATCCAGAATTGTCTATATGATATTATATGCAAAAGAGATTGATCATTTATTCTTTTGCTATTGCATACCGTGGTCGTGTCCGATATTTGACATAATATTATCATAATAAAATATTATATTAGGTATAACCAGGAAAATATTACAATAGCGTAGTTTTTGTGTTTAATTCAAATGATCGTCGATCATTGATATATTAAAATTAACAATTTGCCAAGCTAGGGATAGGTAACTTTTTTCATAGGTAACCTCAAAATAAAAATGAAAATATGGAATTGTTTGAAAATCCCATAATAAAATAGAATGATTGTTGTTTTATTAGGACCTACGTTATTCGTTCTATATTGTGTGTAATTTTCACTATTATACAAATTTAAATTATGCGGGACGGGCTCCCATACACAGATGGGCATTCCCCTTTGTTCAATTTTTACTCCCGGCGTTTCGAAGACTTTACAGCATTCATGGTCACGGGGCGGACTTTATTTCAAACGTATCATGACGAGTACGCGATTACGTCTAATTACGACTATAAATTATTTTAAATTACAGCTTATGGGTCGGGAGTCCCGGTCACTGAAAGAAATAGTCAAGGAGTGGGTGTTTTACTGTCAGTTAGAATGGTGAAATGTCTGAAAGAGTATGAGTGTGTGAGCCCGAGACTTCTCTGGGTTCGACTGAAAATTGGTTTGACGCGTATTTTTATCTTGTGCGTGTTTGCTCCATATATGTCCAAGCCAATAGAAGTTAGAGAGGAGTTTTGGGATAATGTAAGAGATGTGTTATTAAAATGCAAGAGAAATGAAAAAATAGTAATGCTTGGTGACTTTAATGGTTGGGTGGGTGTACGTAGAGATGGATATGAGAAAGTAAGTATGGAGATGAAAGAGTGAATATGAATGGTGAGAAATTGTTAGAATTATGTTTAGAGAGAAATCTGATTGTCACTAACACAATTTTTGCCCATAAAAATATACACACTTACACATGGCAACGACAATCAGATAGAAGTATGATATATTTTGTCATTGTGGATGAACGAATGAGAGGGAAAATATTAGATACGAGAGTGTACCGTGGTGTCAACGTTGGAACTGACCACTTCCTCGTATTCACCAGAATAGCAGGATTATTTCAAAGATGGCGACATCACCGAAGTTTTGAATGTAGGAGTGGTTTAGATAGAATAAAAGTGGAAAGAATGGAAGAAAATGATGTGAGAGTTAAATATAAGAAAATGTTAAGTGAAAGGTTTACAGAGCTGATGAAAGGTGAAGATAGGGAGTTAGAAGAAATTTGGAAGGAAATTAAGAATGATATAGTGGAATCTGCCATAGAAGTATGTGGAGCAAAGAAGAAGAAGAATGCAAGGGACCCAAGAAATGAATGGTGGGATGATGAGGTAAAATGCGTGGTAAATAAAAAGCGACAGGCGTGGACTGATTTCCTGGCTGCTAAAGCTACCAGTAGAATGAGAGGTTATACGTGTGATAGTGAAAAGGTGAGCAATATGATTCGGGCGCTCAAATCCTTATATGAGGGTTCGAGTGCCTGCGTCAGAGTAAATGGGACCTGCACGGACTGGTTTGACATCGAACGCGGTGTCAGACAGGGCTGTGTAGCATCACCATGGCTCTTCAATCTCTTCATGGACAGTTGTTTGACCAATTTGAGAGAGTCTGTTTGTGGATTAAGAATGGGAGGTTCAGTGTTTAAGTGTCTGTTGTACGCCGACGATCAAGTACTCCTTGCATCGTCGGTGTGCGAGTTACAACAAATGGTTAATATTATGAATGAGGCATTTGAGAGAAAAGGTATGAAAGTGAATGTAAAAAAGACAAAAGTAATGATTATGGAGAGGGATGAATCGAGAACCGAGTGCAAGGTTATGATAGGAGATGAAAGAGTGGAACAAGTGAACGAATTTGTATATTTAGGATGCATGTTCACTCGAGACGGAAAGTGTGACGGAGATATTGAAAGAAGAGTAAAAATGGGAAATAGTGTTAATGGCGCCTTGTATTCGATTATGAATAACAAAAATATTTCGAATAACGCTCGGTTAGCTATTCACCAAGGAGTTCTGGCGCCAACACTGATGTATGGAAGTGAGTCGTGGGTGTGGCAAAATAAGCATATAAGTAAGGTAAATGCAGTGGAGATGAGAGCTTTGAGAAGATGTGTGGACTGAAAGTAAGTGATAGAGTGAGAAATAGCGTGATAAGAGAAAAATGTGGATTGAAAGAGGATGTAGTGACTAAGATTGAGAAAGGAATGCTTAGGTGGTTTGGCCATATTGAAAGAATGGATGAAAGAAGAGGAACGAAAGAAATCTATGTCGCGAAAGTGAGTGGTAGCGTCGGACGGGGACGTCCTAGACGTACCTTCATGGACCAAATTGGCGACCTCCTAAGGAAGGGCCAAAAAAGGAGTTCTCGTAACCGACGAGCATGTATGAAGAGACTGATGACTGTAGAAGAAGCGAAAGAGGTATGCTTGGATCGTAGCACTTGGCGCTCCATAGTCTCTGCCTACCCCAATGGGAGAAAGGCGTGAGTTTATGTACGACTATAAATATATTTTGTATTATTTATAGCGGTGGCCTCAGTAACAACAGACCCTTGCGACTCTAAAACCACGATACCGACCACAAGCACGCCCGAAGCTGAGAAGAGAACGAAAATAATTGAGCAGGCGGAGTCGGGAGACACGCGACATACTGTGTCAGGTATGTGACCGTCTACACAGTGGAGCTACCCACAACACATTTTGTCTAGGGGGGCAACAGCTAAAAAAAGCTCTCCGAATTGACTCCCCTGCACGAAAGGCCTGCACCACGCCAGGCTCCTTTCTATAGTGAGCAAAAATGTTTCTATATTCCCGTCCACCCTTCAATCATTTAACATCTCTAGCTAATCACAAGGCTTTTTCTAGGAAGGGCATTGCCCTTGCCCATGTTTTCATTTCGCTTTATTATTACTGATTTCACGGTGCAATCTTCACTGCTACAGACTTAATATGATTATAATAATATTATACAACTATATTCAATGGAATTACTCTGTGTTGGGATTGCAGTTAAGAAGAGATGCCTCTCGTCTGACATGAGCCGCGACACAACAAAGACTACACTCGTACAGTCAGACACATAAGTAGCTGAACAAATTCAAAACGCCTTCAGACTTATGTTCTTATCAATCTTTTTTTCTTTTTACCATACTACCATACCATACCAGCCCTGTATTATATACTGCCAACTACTGAGCATGAGCCTCCTCTACAACTGAGAGGGTTTAGGACTTAGTACACCACGCTGGCCTAGTGCGGGTTGGCAGACTTCAATACCTTCGAAATTCTTATAGTGAACTTCTCAGGTATGCAGGTTTCGTTAAAGCGAGTGATAATTCACAAAGGATACCCACATAACTTTTGAAAAGTCAGAGATACGTGTCCTTGAGTTTTGAACCTGCGGACATTCGTCTCGGCAATTCGTTCCATTCCCAACTAGGCTATCGCCGCTGTACAATAATAAAATAAAAAGTATTTACTGAATTTCACATAAACAATAAATAACGATTTAATTAAACCTAACGCGTATAGGCTATTTGAAATTTGGAACTAGTTCAGCTACTTATGTGGCTGACTGTACAACACGCACCACGTGATGTCGGACAGGACAGTCAGGCTGTCAAGATTACCTGAGGCTGCCATGAGCATTGGACACAGATGTAATAATGGTGAGTAGTGAGGACAGTGTAGGTCAAATGTCACGTTGAACTACGAATGTTGTTTGTTCGCTCGACGGTCGTCAGAATTATGCTGGCCAGCCGTATAGCAATCTAGTCAATCTATACAAAATATATCAGAAACCCGCCCATTATCAAAGTTTTGACCATGTAGTCATCTATTACACATATAAATAAAATTGGAGTGTCTGTTTGTAATATTGAAATAACCGTTTTTTACTACATGTATATGAATATATATACGGTACATACACCAAATGGCTAATCTCTGAAATGGCAGGACCTATTTTGACGGGACTTTTATTGGCAGGTAGCTGATGTAATAAGGAGTAACTTTGGCTACTTTTTATCCCGGGAAAATATAAAGCGGGACTTTTATCCCGGGAAAACTCATTCACGCGGGCGGAGCCGCGGGCAACAGCTAGTTATACATATATACGTTTGAGGCTAACTGTACCCATTGCTTAAGTGCCTATTCACATAGTGTGTTGATGTTTCTTCTTATATAGATTTTGCTTTTGTCTATATCTGTATAATCCTTCGTTTTGTTGGTGTGTAGTGTCGGCGCAGACGCGGGCTCCGAGCGGCGACGAAGACAACAGGTGACACGCACGGGGTGAAACAGCCGGAATCTATACTCTATACTAATATTATAAAGAGGAAAGATTTGATTGTTTGTTTGCATTGATTAGGCTCCGAAACTACAGGACCTATTTGAAAAATTCTTTCACCAATATAAAGCTACATTATCAGCGAGTAACATAGAATACTTTTTATCCCGGGGAAATATAAAGCGGGACTTTTATCTAGGAAAAGCTCGTACACGCGGGCGGAGTCGCTAGCAGAAGTGTAGTAAATAATACATTAGGGCGTACTCGATATGACTAAATAAAGATGCCCACGGGCAGCAAGGTGAAAAAATAAATACAGTTTCAACAAATATTGGTTTTATTTTAATGTAGGTACACTTTGACAGTATGCCACATACTATTTTTAAATGGCACCCGCAATTTTATTAATTACCATTATTATATCTATAGGTAGGTAGTAGTGGTGTAACGAATATTCGCATTCGCATATGCGAATATTCGCATCTTTTTTAATATTCGCATTCGCAATAAATCATGCGAATATTTTGGCTATGACATGTAAAAATAATTTATAAAATAACACTGCAACAGATTATGTTTACAATGTATAAATAATAATTTTGTTAGTATTTATAGTACTCATACAAAATAAAAATTATATATTTTGATAACAATAAACTTCTTCTTTTTTTATCTTTTTTTATAATGGCATTTGTGTTCACATTTTGCCAATGTCAAGTTTGGTTTGTCTATTTTATTATCTGTAGTATGTCGAAGTAAAGCAGTGGCTACCTTACCAAGACTTTATCGAGGAGTTTTGGCGGCAACAAAAAAAACACTTAATTAGCACAATTATTTCAATTCACTTCATTTGAGCTCTTTAATAGAACTATATTAGATAATATACCACCATAATTATGTAATATAACACTAAGTATCACCAAAATAATGAATTAAAACAAGAGCACCTAATGACACTTCCAAGTTCCCGCCAAAACTCCTCAACAATAAACTTTCAACTTTATTTATTCTGAGGCTTCACTGTGGTGCTTCAAGGCAGGGCTAACTGACATTACAATCATTGACAACAGAGAATTGTAGTTTATAGACCTATATTGATCTTTTTTTACTTACGTAAATTAACCCGTGTACAAATGAGATAGATATATTTTTGACATTAAATTTCATGTTTGCCTCATATTTGTATAAGAAAAAATTATATATGCAATTTACGTTGCTTCCTTGCCTTCCTTTACTTTCTTTATTCATTGATTGTAACATAACATTTCACATGTAAGTATTACGTTTTTTTTTTGTTTTTTTTTTTTTTTTTTTTTTTTTTTTATTTTTTTTTTTTTTTTTTATAATGGCATTTGTGTTCACATTTTGCCAGTGTCAAGTTTGGTTTGTATATTTTATTATCTGTAGTATGTCGAAGTAAAGCAGTGGCTACCTTACCAAGACTTTATCGAGGAGTTTTGGCGGCAACAGAAAAAACACTTGATTAGCACAATTATTTCAATTCACTTCATTTGAGCTCTTTAATAGAACTATATTGGATAATATACCACCATAATTATGCAATATAACACTAAATATCACCAAATAATGAATTAAAACAAGAGCACCTCATGACACTTCCAAGTTCCCGCCAAAAAAAACTCAAGTATTACGTTTAATCTAATATTTGGACATAAAATCACAGCATAAAATAGTCGACAAAGCAAAAACAATAATTCATAATTTTTACAGACATTATATCAAAATGTTGCCAACAAAAGGAAAATTGAAAACCCAAAGTTTGGTGTCCCATTTTCTAAAATTAATTTATTTCCTAAATTAACTTATTTAATGTGTACTTCTGCTTACCTTGACATTGTTTTGTCAGTAATATATTCCTAATATATTATTTTCTGTGGATTTGATTTTAATTGATAATATTTCAAATTTTTGACATGCTTATATTATTATTTTAGATGAAAATAAATCTAAAATAAGGACACCCGTATCCTTTGTTTTTCGAAATTATTTTGTTTTCATTTATAGTTTTAACTTTTAATTTCGTCTTATCCTCAACAGACGTAAGCACTAAGCTTAAAATGACTTCAATTATACGGTTGAATGTCTTTGTTTTACTATAATCCGGCAAAAAAACTTCTAATAAAATAGAAGCGGTGACGTTTTTTGACATTATTGACTAAAATACAGGCATTCATTCATATCACCTTCATAAAATTACAATCGCGGCAAACATGTCAACGAAATTACTTCTTAGAAAATCCAGGTCAATTAAATACGGAGAAACAATTAGTCCGTCAAATAATGACAAAACTTATCGGCCGCCTTCTTTTTCCTACAGTACAAGAGCACATAAATTCGCAAAATCCCGACACAAATTTGGCGCGGATTATAGTTGAGCGGTACTTGATAATTCGTTTCTTCTATGAAGCAAAAAAGGACAATATTTCACAAATCGTATCATCGAAATGACAATTGTTTAGGAAGCAGTTACAGTTCCAAGGCTATTGATATGTTGGCAAAGCTGGGCACAAGACCGTTAATTGATAATTAACGAAGTTAACTTTTGAAGTTATACTTCATTAGACGCGTTATGAAAACTTGATGAGAGTGAAATTTTACGATGCGCGCGCACCGTGACCATAGAGTAGGTTTATAAATAACCGTGACACAAAATTAACAGAATGAAGTTGCCCACTAAATCGCTCACCCTGAAGTTAGCTATAGTCAACATTTTAGTTTTGAATTTGGAACGTAGAATAAGGCGAAAGATAATTAAAAGATTTTTATCTTGTTATTTTTCGTGTAGGATAATGTCAAATTATAGAAGATTTTTGTAGCAAATATCTTCAATTTAATATAAATCGTAATGCACACAATTATTTTCATTACGGAAATAAGTATATTGTATACTAACGCCATCTAGAAGACCATAATAGTAATTCTTCAAGAACCTTTCATTCTTGTGCTAGCGCCATCTGTGAAAATGCAATTGAAATATTTAAGTTGTCTTGACTCCTATTATTGTATTAGTTTAGACATTTGTCGCTAGATGTCACATATTTATTATATTTTATTATCTACTTGTTTTTAAAAATTAAAAAGATTTTTATCTTGTTACGCCAAAGAAGTATAACTTCTAACGCGTGTACATAAGTACACACACACTTTTTATGATTAACGATGCCTAGCTATCGATGTTGGCATGTTGCACGTAATCTTAGCTAAGATTAATTGTTTGAAATATATACATCTTATTCATAATTTGCTTTTAATTTGGTATCGCTTCTAAGGGTTTTCCCACTTAAAACCATTTGTTTCTTATGAAGGGATTTATTTTATTATTTCAGATCTTCATAATTAAAATTTAACAAAGTAATTCCATATTGTGGACAATAATGATAATTCCATAATTAAATAATGACTTAAGGTAGACGCAATTCCACTTACCCTAATTTTGGGGAAAATCTGATACCACTAGCCATATTATTTGCACGCTTGTGTGCGTGTGGCACAGTGGTGCCAGATTAGGCGACTTTTCGCCATTTAGGCTACCTCGGAGGGTGTCAGGGCGACCAAAAATTGTGAATGGCGACTCGTCGCCGTTTAGGCTACGCGAATGGCATTCAGGCGCCAATTTGGGCTACTTTGTAAAATTTGTGTTATAAACCTTGTTTTTGTCGGATTTGAGTATATTTTTTGCTTTGAAAGTACAAAACATTACAGAAATTGGAATTGGGGACCTTTTTTTTTTTAGTTCTTCGCGTTGGTGGCTGGCATAGACGTAATGCTTTATCTAAGGTGGCTGAGAGGTTTTTTTTTTTTTTTTGCTCCTTCGCCTCTCCTTTTCGGCGACTTCATCCGTCAAACATCTGGCAACACTGTTACCGAGCTATAGTCATCAATAGTCATAGAGTACTGAGTAACTTGAAATTTGAATATAGGGTATGTGGGAATAATGAATATATCATAGGGGTTCAACTCAGAACAATAAAAAAATACGTTTCGTTTATTAATTATAGTGACATCTACACGATATTACCATGTATGACGAATTGAAAGTTTTCATAGTGATTCAATAGATGGCAAACGTGATGCATATCGTTAACGCTACTAGAATGTCACCCCATCATTTTTAACGTAAAGTTGCAAGCCTTTGCCAATAAAAAGCTTGTAAAATATAAAGTAATTAATTGGCAATAATGCGAAAATCCAGTGTTTCCACTTCGAAGGATTTATCCCTTTTTTCGGGGTGAAATAACCAAATTTATGAAGATCAAGATTTGTTTTACTAAATATTGTATGGCTCCAATTAATAAAGGAAATTCAATCAATTCGTAGTAAATAGTATGCATTCAATCTTACTTACGATGTTATTGTTTCTGTTATCATTGCAATGATCTTATTAAACGACATAAAACATATTCCAGTAAGAAAAACCTATAAGAAAGGGAGTTATGAAATGCATGAAGAGAGCTTTTTTTATAATGTTCCCTCAAATAGGGTTTTTTTTTTAATCTTTGAGCGAATTTTAGGGATTTTTCTTGTAAAATTTGAGGTAAAATCAAAACCATAATTGGAAACACAACAATGCACATTAATGACACATGGTGTCAAACAATTTCAAACAAATATAAATCACTTGAAACTTTTCCCGCGTCGCTGTAACTAGTGTTCAAGTGCCTTGTGAGTTAAATATTATTTGTTTTGACCCTGCTTCGTTTCCTGGACTTCCTGATTTCTTCTTTTACTACTACAACCACGGCTTGCTATACGGACTATCTTCTCGCACTTACGATTTACTAACGGCTACGAAAAACGGACTATTTGATTTTGCCTTGATTTAATAATTAATAGTGTAAAAAATGCCACGAAGATCGCAATGTGTATTTGGATGTGATCAATTTGGTAAGTTTGTTTATTAACTACTTGACAAGTAAGAATCGCCCTAAATACGCCCTTTTTAAATTTTAATACCATGCACAAGTATTAGAATAGTTAAACAATATCATAATTATATATATAATTCTCGGTGCTGGCTCGGTGGCGTAGTTGTATTACGGTATGACTGCAATGCTGAGGTCTCGGGTTCGATCCCCGGGGCGGGCAAAGTGTTATTGTATTTTTCTATTCAGTATCAGCCCGGAGCTTAGAATTTGTGCCCGATATGGTGATAGGCTCGCCCCCTATCACATCATGGGACAGAATACGCACGGCGAAAAGTGGGTGTATTAGTTGGGCCTCTGCCTACCCTTTCGGTAATAAAAAGCGTGAGTATGTGTGAATATAATTAAATTATAATTGTTGATTTTGAACTTCGTATGATGTCTGGTGTATATTTTGCCATTCTTACAAATCAATAATAAACAAAATTTTCTGTCATATGAAGAATTTTCTGATTTCTAACAATATAACTAACTTGTAGAGCAGACCTACATTTGCATAGGCAAAATAGGATTCACACTATAATTTTATCATAAAAACCATCAATTTCAGATGTTTTACATCGCTTTCCAAAACCTGAAGCTTTTTTGGACCAGTTTCTTCGATGGAAAGATATTGTTGGAGAACCTTTAAAAGGGAAAACAAATGAAGATATATATACTAACACCCGTATTTGTAATCACCATTTTGAAGATATTTATTTTTATCCACACAGTAAACGACTTGCAAGGACAGCCAACCCCACTTTAAAATTAGGTAAGTCTATATTAATCCTATTAACCAGATATTGACACAAAAATCTGGTGAGTTGTTTTATAAGCTTAACACATGATATTTTGTTGTAATTATCTTGTTTTCTTACATGTAACATATAAGATAATTAAAATAAGGCCTGCCTCATTGGTGCAGTTGTATTGCTGAGGTCTCGAGTTAGATTCTCAAGTCGAGCAAAGTGATATTGGATTTTTCAATTCAGTATCAGGTCAGACTCTGGAATTAGTGCCCGATATGGTGATAGGCTTGCCCCCTATCACATAATGGAACGGATACATATGGCGAAATGTGGGTGCACTAGTCGCACATCTGCCTAATTCACTTCGGTGATAAAAGCGCCATGTGTGTAAAAATCATATTTAGAGTTCTTATATTTACATACATACATAGACACTCACTGTTATCCCCAAAGGGGTAGGCAGAAGTGCAACTAGTGCACCCACTTTTTGCAGTATTTGTCCGTCCCACGATGTAATTCCAGAATCCGGTCTGATGTCGAATTGAAGAACTCAATATCACTGTCTGACCTGAGATTCGAACCCGAGTAACAACAACTGCGCCACTGTGGCAGTACTTCTTATATTTCTTAGTTAATATTAATATAATCAGGATATTTTGTGTTTTCTGTATATGTATATACACTATCAATTTAAATAACAGACTGCCTTAGTAGTGTAGTTGTATTGTGTATGTAAATATTTTAATTTATATATATATATTTTTTTCAGGAAAAACCATCAGGCGCCAGCGTGTCACTGTGGAAACCAAAAGGCTATGGAATAAAATTAACATTTTAAAAAATAAATTGAAGGAAAATAAGAACGAGATAAAGGCAGCTCAAAAAATGTCAAAAACAAAGTTGTTTTGTAAAATTATGAAACGTTTGCCTGTTACCACACAGACATTTATTAATATGCAACTATCTCAAACTCATAAAAAAAATCGTGGAAGACGTTTTAGTGTAGATGAAAAGTTATTGGCACTCTCCATATATAAAAAAAGCCCTAAAGCATACAAATTTTTAAAGAAAATGTTTACTCTTCCCTCCAAGCGAACATTACAAGATGTCTTAAAATTAATATCCATTAAACCAGGTTTAAATAGAGTTGTAATAGACCAAATAAAAGATGTGGTACAAAACTTGGAAGTTGAGAAACGCCTTTGCGTATTGATGTTTGACGAAATGGCAATTTCACCCTCTCTAAATTATGAAGCCACATCGGACAGAATAATTGGCTTTGAAGATTTTGGGGAGATTTATGGTACATCTGATAATATAGCCGACCATGTGCTTGTTTTAATGATAAAAGGCATTAAAGAAAAATATAAGCAACCAGTATTTTACAGTTTTTGTAAAAGTGCCACAAAAGCAGTGGCATTAAAAAACATTTTGAAAAATGTGATAAAAGAATTATTGAATTCAGGATTAATCGTAGTAGCGACGGTCTGTGACCAGGCACAAATTAACATGAAAGTTATCAACGATTTGATCGGAGAAACCAGATCTGAATATTTGCGCCAGGAGAGGGAATTCAAATTCAACATGTTTGAAGTTGACAATAAAAAAATATTCCCATTATTCGATGCACCGCATTTATTAAAGAGCATACGTAATAATTTACTGACTAAAAATTTAAGATTCATAGAAGAAAATAAAATAAAGGTTGCCAAATGGGACCATTTAAAATTACTCCTAGAAAAAGATGAAGGGGAGTATGATTTGAGAATGTGCAACAAGCTCACTGAAGCCCACGTTCTCCCTGAAAAGATCCCCAAAATGAAAGTCAAACATGCAGCACAAGTTTTCAGCCAACGAGTTTCAGGTGCCCTTCGATTTTGTGCAAGTGAGTATTTAAATATTTTTATATGCATTAGAATATAATAAGGTACTCAGAATACATTTTTATATTCTATTTTTATATTTATATAATCAAACTTATCCAGTGTAAATAGATATATTTCAGGGCAAGTATCTTCCCAGCTAGTCTAAATTGTGCTTGCTAATAATATTTTGAAATTAACATGTAGTTTGTCAATTTGTTTTTCTTAGTTAGAAATGAACAAATTATTGATAGTGCTAACGATAACTAACTTAATGGAAATAGAATCTTAATATTTTGAATAAACGCCCACGTTTTCAACCTATTAAGGACTGTTTGAAACAATAAATACCAAAAATATTGATTTTCACTTAAAATGCATAATTCTTCTATATGATTACAGTTAAATTGTACCCTGGCCATCACCGTACATATGTAATGATTTTGACATTGAATTAAAACTTATTTTCCTTACGTATTATTAGCCTTACGCCCTGCTTCTCCCAATCTATACTATATTATAAATTTTATCATAACACTGTTTAGCAATGAAGACAAGTTTTCATAATTAGTACCTATACCTATTACCGTGTTAAAACATTGTGCTTCATAATATTTCATTTACATTTTCAGGACACAGCCTGCTACCTGAAGAGTGTATCGACACGGCTGATGTTCTCCTACTGTTTGACCAACTGTTTGATTCTTTTAATGGGGGTTCATACAAAACAAGCCATAAAATTTATAAAAATGCACTAAAAAGTAATTCTGAGCATTTAACCCTATGGAACAAAGCCATACCAATATTACGTTCCATGGGGTTTAAGACAGAAAATAAAAAAAGAGATGGTAGCATATGCATAACATATGAAAAGGTACCCTGCATTAAAAACTGGATCCATAATATTAATACAATGAAGGATTTATGGCAATACTTATGCAATGAATACAAAGTCACAAGTTTGTTAACACGAAATTTTAATCAAGACCCCGTGGAAAATTTCTTCTCCTCAGTGAGAAGCCATGGGGTTAGGAACACCAATCCTACTTGCCTACAATTTGAAAGCATATACAAAACGTTGCTGATTAGTAATTTAACTTCTAATCATTCCTTGGGGGCGAATTGTGAAGCCGACGAAAATAAAATATTATGTAATTTAAATAATATTCTAGCAAAAAATATCTCTCAGGCCCCAAGGAGTAATGAGGAGCTAGAAAATTTGCCTTCTGTAACTTTGACAAGTACCTCACAAGAGTCAGAATGCAAACTTGTGACTGAAACAAGAAAATACGTGGCGGGGTTTATCATTAAAAAATCAAAAAGGTATGTATGTGGAGCATGTAATACTTGTACATACGAATTATGCGAAACAACCCCGCCTCAGGTAGATAATTATATTCTTTGCATAGATATTACAAAAAAATCCCTTCAATATCCCTCCCAAAAACTTGTAAATTGCGTGAAATCTATGTCAAAAATAATAACATACATATTAAAAAATTATGCCAACATTGGTAATATTACAAAAAATATTAAAGCCCATATTAACAATAGCATTCAATTTGATTTTTTGACGTGTGATATACATAAAAATAAATTAGAAGACTATATTAAACAAATGATAATAAAATTAATCATTCATAGCTGGTGCAGAAATATAAACAGAATCCTAAAAGGCAAACATGTGAAATGCGATGATGATAAAATAAAAATTCAAGCTGTTCAGTATTTTAATATGCGTCGCAAAAATAAAAAGTGATTTTGTTATTATTTTTATAGCGAATATTGTTGAACGTCAAATGTATTGAATATAAATTGTTTAGTCATGGCTATGGCCCCATTAAAAGAATCAAGCAGTAGGGGAACAAAGGAGTAAAGGAGTAGTGTAACAGGTTCCACTAAAAAGTCATTCACACCTTAATTTTTTTAAGCATCGTAATAAATTAAATAAGCAATTTCGAAAAGGGCACATGTCGAAATATTCAAAGCATTGAGAGTACTAAAACAGATTATTTTTGTGATAAATTTAATACATTTTGTTTCTGAGTAGACAAGAGGGATATATAATAAAACTAGAAATGTACCCTTTTTTTAGCATAACGGCCACACGAAAGCATTTAGATGATGATTTATGATAGTGAGTGAAAAAGTATTTAACTAAATATGCGAAAGTGTGCCTTTTTCGAAATTGTATGTTCAATTGAATCCGAGATTTTATTATCGTACTAAATTCCATAATTTTAAAAGGTGCCGTACCATAAGTATAGTAGAGGCTAGTAAATGTGTAAAATTTTAAGAAAAGTGATCAATTTCTTCATGTAGCTTTATTTACCATGGAACGTAATTTTGGTTTGTTATTTGTCATCCAAAGCATTATCTTTATTAAGCTTAAAAGTTGATATTAATAAAATTTGTATAAGTTGCCATCGCAAACATAAATGAAAAAAAGTAACAATATGAATTTGTTCGTTTATTATATCTTTTATAATATGTATTCTATTAAGTACGCAGTATTAATACATGTGTTTTTATGGTTTAAGCGAATTGTGTACTTAAGTTTTTTTGGCCTACGTGCTTTATTTATTGGTGAATAAATAAAATATAGTATCAGTTTCAGTAATTTTATTTTTTCAAATTGCTGGTGGTGCTTGCTAGTCTTGTCAACATCAAAATGTATAATTTACTATAGTGTGACATCGCATAATATAGTGTTTATTGTTACATGTTTACACTTTGTATTTACTTGGCATTTTAAAAGGTAATACAATGTGAAAATACAACTGTATACAGAAATGTCCCATTTTTATGAATCTATTAAATATTCTCACGAAGATCAGTACGGAATAAATATTATTTACACATTAAACAGTGTCCACAAGTCACAAATAATACAATGAATATATATAATCAGACATTGTAAATTGTAATGATTATTGTGACTTGTGTACACTATGGGCCTTATTCATAAAAGTTTATAAACCTATTATAGTTATCGAATGTTTTGTCTACTTTATAGAAGCTCAATTAAAATTTTATTCTTAAAAAATAAAACATTCAATAACTAAAATAGGTTTATAAACTTTTATGAAGCCCTATGAAATTATGAATGTTTCTGAAATTTCAAATTCGGAAATACTTTATTTGAATGTTCGCGCCTTTGCCTATAGTGACCTCTGGTTGAGAGTACGCGCATTAAAAGCAAATTGAAACGACAGTTACGCATCTATCTCTAGTATTAATAATAATCTATGGAATATATGTATGGCTATAGTGGAATTAATAATTATCAATAATTATGTCGATATATAAAGATACACGTAAATGTTATTTTGACTGTGTTGTTGACGGTATGTACGAAAAAAATTGATATTTGGTGTCTAGCTATGTTCTTGATGTTTGTTCAAGAGCATATTTACATACTAAAGAACTTTACATTGATAATATGTGAACTCTCTGAGTAGTAGAGAAGGAACGGACTGCCTATGTGGGGTATTTGTATAACGTCCCTGGTCGTTCGTCTACAAAGTCATTAAACAGTTATAATCTTAGAACACTTTGTTCATCTTTCTGCATCTTGTTTGAATGTTGTTGTTTCTCAATGTTTTTGTTTCTGTTTCGTCTGGTCATCTTCTGGCGTAGTATTTTTTTATTTCTTCTGTACATGTATGCGCCTCACTTGAAATTGGCAAAATTGTCTTAAAGGACAGAGCCAGATAGAAAAAAAAAAACGGCCCTGGTAAGACCACTGATTTTAAGTCCCGCGGTCGAATCACAATTCAGGTATTGGTTTTTCTACCCTGCTTGGATTTTATGTTCGCCCTATCACGTATCTGGACGGAACACACATCTCGAAGGGTAAGTGCTCTAGTTGCACCTCTGCCACCCTTTCGGGGACAAAAGGTGCTGTGAATATTTTTTAGTTGAGGCGGCCTGTTCCTAACACTCAGCAGTGATAGTATTTAGGTTATATATAGGTAGGTGTTATATTATGTTTCTGATAAACAATAAATATAACTATCATTTTGTATTTCAGGTGCACTTCACCGCTTTCCCAGTGCACATTCTTTTAAGTGGGAAATTCCCCAACAGATACGGTATGAGCAATGGATAAAAGTCCTTGATCAAAACATCTTGAAAAGAGGGGATGGGTATATAAAAGAAAATGTTTTTTTATGCTCAAAGCATTTTGAGGACAAGTATGTTTTACCCAGTGGGCACCTCACACAAAACGCAGTCCCATCATTGAACAAATGTAAGTGTATTTTTATATGATACTAGTATTGCTTGTGGCTCCGCCTGCATGAAAACTTTTTTCCGGGATAAAAGTAGCCTATAGCACTCTAGAGTAACGTAGCTTCCTATTAGTGAAAGATTTCAGAATCGGTTCAGTAGTTCCTGAAAACTACTTAGTTCTTAAGAGAAACTCTTCAGCTTTAAAATATTAATATGTATATGCATAGTCACAGCTTTTATCGCCGAAGGGGTAGGCAGAGGCGCAACTAGTGCACTCACTTTTCGCCGTGCGTATTTCGTCCCATGATGTGATAAGGGGCGAGCCTATCACCATATCAGGCACAAATTCCAGACTCCGGGCTCATACTGAATAGAAAAATCTAATATCACTTTGCCTGACCCGGGGATCGAACCAGAGACCTAAGCATTGCAGTTGTACCGTGATACAACTATGCCACTGTGGCAGTTAAAATATTAGTGAAGATATATATGAATGGGAACATAGAACTATTATATTTTCATCATGGGCACTGAGAGGAGGGTGTAAGGAGGTGCACATGCAACCTCCTGTTGGGAAATAAAGTGCTATTTTTTCATTAACTCACTGAATAAATCTGCAACAATGCATACTATCAACCACAGTGGTTATTATATTATAGTCAAGCATATTTAAATACCCCTGCATTTAGAATTTGACATTAACTTTTACTGATAAAATATAGTTTGTCAGTAAAAGTTATCATTATTAGCCACATGATGCCATCTGCTGAAAATAGGCCTCCCCTCAAGCTTTCTAGGTGGACCTATTAAGTATTTAGATAAACAATTATTGCAAGCAATAATATCCAGCAAGTTATGGCAACATAACTTTACATGCAGGCCAGAACTAAAGCTCACATTCGATTATGTCATACGAAAATTGCAAGCAACTGTCTCGCCCGATGCGATTGTTTGGACAGGGTGCTTTTTGTGTATACGTTGATTGTATGTGCGTGTATCCGGTTACTGGTATCGCACAAATTCACTCAAAGTAAGCTTGAAGTATGAGAACAAAACTGGAGCTACTTTCAATCCGACCTACTATATACAGTAGGCTTTTAAAACCAGGAAAGGTTTTTCACTCGAGGGGAGATGACATGGGAAATATGAGATATAGCATTGCGCGCGGCTCCGCCCGCGTGGAAAAGATTTTCCGGGATAAAAAGTAGCCTATAGCACTCAGGAGTAATGTTATTCCTATTAGTGAAAGAATTTTCAAAATCGGTCCAGTAGTTCCTGAGATTAGCGTGTTCAAACAAACAAACAAACAAACTCTCCAGCTTTATATCTTAATCTTAATCTTTATAAGATTGTTAATGATTACATGATTGACGGTCGGGTTCTTGCAAGATCCAGCCTTGCTAGAGATCTGGGCATCCTGTTTGACGAAAGACTTTCATTTCGTGCACATTACCAACACATAACAACGAAAGCCAATATTATACGCAATATTACCTAAACGATTAGTATCTTTAAATATTAACAACGTATAATGTTTTATTTGTTCACAGGCCGTGGAAGCGATTCTATCGAACGTACCGGAATGGCATCCAACACCGTCGGCGGTCAAAAAAGGTCAGTACGATACAATTAACGTTACGACTGGCCTAGTCTTAATATATATAAATCTCGTGTCACAATGTTTGTCCTCAATGGACTCCTAAACCACTTAACCGATTATAATAAAATTCGCACACCATGTGCAGTTCGATCCAACTTGAGAGATAGGATAGTTTAAATCTCAAATTATAGTCGCAATTTTAATTTATTGCTAATTATTTGTCTGTTATTATTTGACAGTCACAATTATCTGTTAACTCCAAATGATTCTAACAGATGTCGATACCTTTCGACTGGGTTGAGTAAGTAATCAATAGATGGCGCTGCTATGGTAATGATAACAGATGTCGATACCTTTCGACTGGGTTGAGTAAGTAATCAATAGATGGCGCTGCTATGGTAAATCTACGAACGTGTCATATAAGCTACGGGTAGATTATGTATACTTTTTATACCGGGAAAATATAAAGCGGGACTTTTATACCGGGAAAACTCATTCACGCGGGCGGAGCCGCGGGCAAAAGCTAGTAATATATATAAATCTCGTGTCACAATGTTTGTCCTCAATGGACTCCTAAACCACTTAACCGATTATAATAAAATTCGCACACCATGTGCAGTTCGATCCAACTTGAGAGATAGGATAGTTTAAATCTCAAATTATAGTCGCAATTTTAATTTATTGCTAATTATTTGTCTGTTATTATTTGTCAGTCACAATTATCTGTTAACTCCAAATGATTCTAACAGATGTCGATACCTTTCGACTGGGTTGAGTAAGTAATCAATAGATGGCGCTGCTATGGTAAATCTACGAACGTGTCATATAAGCTACATTTTAACAGCATAATTACCACGTGTTGTTGACGCTATAAAATTAATTAAATTTATTTTGTAGTGAACGAAATACCGTATAATTCAATTATTTCCACTTTTTAAATTTTTGGTGTTAGCATAGCCGGCCACGTGTTACTTAGACTGAAGTGTAAATTGCATTCATATTATAATGAAGATAATACAGTGAAATTAATCCTGTTTTTTACTTATTTGTGCTTCATTGATCAAAACTTTATAATTGAATTTGAATATATGTATGTAAGTATTATCACATAATTATAAAATTTAATTAAAATGTCAATGCAAAAATGATACACAATTTCCTACACTTTTTCAATAGTTGTACAAATAATTTTTTTTATTGTTTTTATTTAACCTCTATTAAAAAATATTTACCACTTATTATTTCAATGTGCTATGATAACAAGTTTTTCAGTTTTTTTTTCTTGTATTTAAACGATTAAATTAGTATTTCAATTCTTATTGAAATTATTATTTAAACTCTATAATTTAAATATGTACATGTCAGTATTATCACATAATTATAAAAGTTAATTAGAATGATTTTCAATTTTTTTTTCTCATATTTAAACGATTAATTTATTATTTTCAGTCAAATGCCACGGAAAAAATCTAACCTCAACAACGCGAGCACCAGAGAGGCACGACGCAAACGTATTAAAAGAGCTCATCAGTTGGCAGAACAAATTGAATCAAGAAATCCAGCTCAAAGAATCAGGACAGCAGAAGGTCATGCACAAGAATCTCAAGAACAGTGTAATATAAAGCGGGACTTTTATACCGGGAAAACTCATTCACGCGGGCGGAGCCGCGGGCAAAAGCTAGTAATAGTATAGATAAGAAATAGCCTATTGTAAATACGGAATTTCATAACATAGTACCACAGTAGCATTTCACACAACTCATGACACAACTGCCAGTTGTTTGTAAGTTCATCCTACATAAAATTGAATTGCAATCCATTACAATTCAGTAACTTTTGCCTAACATCTGAGACCTTTTTTATGAAAATATAATAAAAAAAGGGACCAATATAATAGTTTTGTCCTGTTCCCGCTTGAATATGGCGGAGTTTGAACTATTGTAACATAGTATTGAAAATTTCGTTTTAAGTAATTTTATGACGACAACTTAATTTTCATTTTTTTGAATTGTGTCGTTTTCGTCCTAATGGTGCGATAGTATAGGTATACCTACATTTATTTTTCTGTTGTACAAAATTTTTATGAACTACAGTTGACACCGCAATCTACGCCTCACGTAGAGACCCCGACAATGTGGTGCGCACTTTGCAGGCCGCCGCCGACAAGCTCAGTGAGTGGTTCCGCAAATGGCGAATCACCGTCAATCCCACAAAGAGCCAGGCTATCCTGTTCACTTTGAAAAGGAGAGTCCATGTGCCTCACAACTCAGTCCGCATGTCCAACCAGGTAATCCCCTGGACGGACAAAGCCAAATATTTAGGAGTGACCCTTGATCAGAAGTTGACCTTCATCCCACACGTAAATGCGGTACGCGCGCGAGCCGCATTCGCGATGAGCCAACTGCATTGGCTCATAAATAGGAAAAGCAAAATGTCCATCCGCAACAAGATTAGGATCTTTACCACGTGTATTAGACCGATCATGACATACGCGTCGCCCGTGTTCGCCCATATACCGCCTGCTCGTCTTAAGCGTATGCAGGTATTGCAAAACATTTTTCTTCGACACGCTCTTGGTGCCCCGTGGTACGTTCGCAATCGCAACCTCCACGTGGATACTAACATGCCGACCATCAGGAATTTCATGCAAATGACCAGCAAACGCTACTTCGACCGGGCGGTTAAACACCCAAATACATTAGTCCGCAAAGCGTCAATATACACTCCATTCGACCGCGCCAAATGGAGACGGCCGCGTTCAGTCCTAACCGATCCAGAGGACGATATCATTCTGGCCATTCGCAGTAAGAACGAGTTCCTAAAACTCCTACACTCCACACGACCGCAGTTCCGTCCTCGCCGCCGAGGACCTCGCCGCGTTCCCCGTCGTCCCTCCGACCCTCCTAACAGTTCCGGCCCGCGTGCCGACGAAATAAATGGATAAGATTAGGTTAAACACCAACCTTCCCCACTAATCGTTGATGTCTCATCCTCTCCCAGTGACCGTCCTGAGCCGAGGTTCGTAACCCGTTAGTGGGTTGCCCTCAGCATGGTTACTTAAATCAAGGGTTGCGAGCGCCTAAAGCGTTCACCCGAAAGTCCGGTGTGGCCAGAAAAGCCGACTCGCGTCAGGCTACTGGCCGTTAGAGCCAAAACAAAAAAAAAAAACCGGGCATATTTCCTTAAAATATGGTCATCATAAACGATATGTCATTATAAGCAGCATGAAAGGTCATTGTATCCGATTTTACTTTCGTACAAGTTTGTGAGAAACCAAACTAATTCTACAGTTTCGTCATATTAAGCAATATATGCGGAGTCATATTAAACGGATTCTACTGTATACACATAAACCTTCCTCTCGAATCACTCCATTGGTGAAAAACGTAGAAAATCCGTTCGGTAGTTTTTGAGTTTATCACGTTCAAGAGACAAACAAATGCGATGTGGGGGCACGGTAATATTATCTATGGTGGGGGCTTTGTTTTATAATATTTAGTGATGTAAGGACATATACTTAAAAATAAAAAGATTAAAAGTAACGAGTCCTTCCCTGGATCTCAAACTATCTCCATACTTATTTGTTTGCGGTTCCACTTGCAAGAAAATATTTTCCGGGATAAAAGTAGCCTATGTTACTAAGGAATAATGTAGTATTCTAATGGTGAAAGAATTTTTGAAATCGGTCCAGTAGTTTTGAGTATACATATATAGTTGTAGTTCATCATCATCATCATAATCAGCCACTTGACGCCCACTGCTAAACATATGCCTCCCCTAAAGATTTCCAGACGGATCTGTCAAAAGTACTTACAAACTTAACACAAATTTTTTTTTATGGCATTGAATGACGAGACGAGCATGCCGTTCACCTTATGGTAAGCGATACGACCGCCCATAAACAATAGTAACACCATCCAGCACCATGACTTGCAAAGTACTGTGTGGCATTCCACTGCGCTCGTCATCCTGAGACATAAGATGTTAAGTCTCATTATGTCCAGTAGTTACACTGGCTACAATGTCCTTCAAACCGAAACACAACAATGCATGTACACTGCTGCTTGGCGGTGGAAATAGACATTGCGGTGGTAACCCACCCAGACGGACTCTTACATATTATGAGAGACCTACCACCAGTATCTTCCTTCAACTCTTTCCTCTTTATAATATTAGTGTAGATGAATTACAAAACAAGCAAGCCGTACGCCTGATAGTAAATACCATAACAACATAAACCACCAAAACAATGAATTACAGTTCACTGTGTGGTATTACGCGCACTCAATACCCTGAGACATATATTATTGTGGCTTAGGGCGGGATTAATTAATCAATCTCAATTCCAATTTTACCTATTCTCTCCGTATAAATTTTCGCCGGTTGAGGCTAATCCTGAGTAATCCTGACCTACCATTTTTGGACATAATTTATTTGATCAATATACGTTCTCCTTGGGTGCCCTCTTCTAGCCGTACCATCCACATTAGCTTGAAAGCTTACGAAAGGTATTAAACCTTTCGTGACCTGTCTTGAATCCATCCTCTCCACCTGCCCAGACCATCTCAGCATATTTCTTACTATTTTTATCACCACATCATCCTTCAAATTATAACGGTCTCTTATCATACTATTCTTTATGCGATCAGCAATGGTGACTCCGCATACTATACTCTGTAATTATCCAATTTTCACAGTATTTACTCTTCTTTCGTGCTTCTTTTGCCAAATTCATTTACTTTTTTAGTATACCATGCGTGCCTTCTCAGACACCACCTGGCTACTCACTATTACTCGCAAGGCATCATTAACTTACCTTTTTTTTTTTTGGTTTCGCGGAGAAAGTGGCTCAGAAGCCCCCGCGCGCCGAAGTACGCTCTCAGCGTCAACGGCAGCGTGAGGCCTACTTGCCACGCTGCCGTCCGTCACGGGGGTCACAACAATGTGCTAAAAGACACACGAAACTCAAGACGCACAGCCCCCTGCCGCCCGCTCGCGGTCTTGCTGTGACCCATTCTCCTTGAAAATGGGTATAATGATGGTTTTACACCACATATTAAAAAGTGGCCACAACAATTTTGCTCCTATGCCTTTGCCGTATCTCAGCATTTCAACGGTTACACCCACCCTTGCCTAACTTCATACTTTTCATCGCATTGCATTTTCCGTAATTTCATTATTGGCCTCGTTTTGCGTGTAAGCCAGGTCTATAGCCTCTTAACCGCCTGCTACATCCCCATCGCCTCATTTAAAACGTCCTTTGAAGTAGGACTTCCAACGCCCTTTTGTCCCTAAACACCCTTCCATCTTCATTTCTGATGACTACTATATTTGAAGTCCCCGACTCTCCCCTGATCAACCGTATTTGTTTCCTGAATAGTTTAAGGCTTTGTATGGACGAGAAAGTTTCTCGTCTAGTTCCTTTTTCTAGTATTCTTGCTTTTGCTCAGCTATTTACTTAACTCTCTTTTTCATTTTGGTAAACACTATACCTACACACTCACTGTTTGCGTTAGTGGTGGATTTTCGTTCCCTTTCATACTTGGACGGCCGACGCTGCGCTTGCCAGTACGTGGTCTCCACTCGAGAACCTTTTTGCCCTATCTGCCGTCAGTTCTTCGAACTATGTGCCCTGCCCACTGCCACTTCAGCTTGCTAATCCGCTGGGCTATGTCAGTGACTTTCGTTCTTCTGCGGATCTCCTCATTTCTGATTCGATCGCGTAGAGAAACACCTAGCATAGCCCTCTCCATAGCTCGCTGAGTGACCGTGAGCCGTCTTAAGCGGCCCATAGTAAGAGGCCACGTCTCAGTGCCGTATGTCATCACTGGTAACACATTGATTGAAGACTTTTGTGTTCAGGCACTGAGGTATTTTGGACGAGAAGACCTTGCTTAGTTTCCCGAATGCTGCCCAACCGAGCTGGATTCGACGGTTGACCTCTTTCTCAAAGTTGGACTTGCCTAGTTGGACTACTTGCCCTAAATAGACGTAATCGTCCACAACTTCGAGAGTTGAGCTCCCAACGGTAATCGGGGTAGGCACAACATGAACATTCGATAGGATCTTGGTCTTGTCCATGTTCATTCTAAGGCCCACCAGTTGAGAAACTCGATTGAGGTCATTGAGCATTATGCTGAGATCTTCCAGCGATTCTGCCAGTACAACGATATCATCGGCAAAACGAAGGTGTGTGATGTATTCGCCATTGATGTTGATGCTAAATCCTTTCCAATCCAAGAGCTTGTAGGTATCTTCCAACGCGGCAGTGAAAAGTTTCGGAGAGATAACATCTCTCTGTCTCACGCCTCTGTGTAGTGGAATAGCCTTCGAGCTCTGTTCTTGTACTCGGACCGACATGGTGGCGTTGTTATACAAGCACCTCAACACTTCGATATACCGATAATCGATGTGGCACCGCTGGAGAGACTGCAGCACAGCCCAGGTCTCGATCGAATCGAAGGCTTTCTCATAGTCCACGAACGCTAAGCAAAGTGGCAAGTTATACTCCTCAGTTTTTTGTACAACTTGCCGCAGCGTATGGATGTGGTCTATGGTACTATAACCTTTCCGGAATCCGGCTTGTTCGGGAGGCTGGAAGTCATCTAGCCTGCGCTCGAGACGATTCGTGATAACTCTTGAGAACAGCTTGTAAACATGGCTCAGGAGTGAGATGGGCCTGTAATTCTTCAATAAGGTGTTATCACCTTTTTTCAAGAACAGTACCACCACACTCCTGTTCCATGCCTCGGGCGTTATACCCTGGAGCAGAACGAAGTTGAATAGCTTCTGAAGGACTTTAAGTATTGGCCCACCGCCCGTCTTCAGAAGCTCTGCAGTAATTCCGTCTTCGCCCGGCGCCTTGTTGTTTCTAAGCTGTCCCAGAGCCATCCTAATCTCGCACAGACTGATGTCCGGGATGTCTTCACTGTAGTGCCGGGCTAGTTTGGCTCTCGGGTCTTTAGCCACGTTGTATGTGTTTAGGACAACTCAATGGATGCCATAATAATATTATGTACCTACTTATTATATTGTTAAAGGTACGAAAAACATGATTGCTGAAGTACTAGATAAGGAGGAGCAGCTGGACGAGAAATACAAAGGTGAGCGAGTGGCGACAGGTAAGGGCATAGTCAGTTTTCATTTCAAAGGGGGACAAAATCTCAAAATTTGATCCCTTAGCCAAAGCGAGAAATTTATATAGGTAATCCCAATAATTTAACACAAGTATATAAAAAGTATGGGCTTGTGTTGAATCTAGAAGGGGTGAGCGGGGCAGCGGCCCCCATTGCCCTCACCTGCTTACGCCCTTGGTGACAGGGCTAGCGGGCATGTTAACTGTTAACGTCTCCTAATAGAGTTTAATTTTATTTGTAATGGATGATTGTAATGTCGTAAGGTGGTCCTGTGATTCCCGCCCCATACGAGATGTTCCGGTGCAACGTATGCAACGCTTCTATAGCCGGGTAAGTGTGCGCAGTGTACGTATGTGTGCATGTGTGAGTGTCGTGTAGTGTGCGGTGAGTAAGCAGGCGCGTGTGTGTGCAAATTCCGCTACACGTGCGTGCAGTGCAGCGACTTGGACCTGTACGTGTGTGTGTCGTGTAGTGTGCGGTGAGTGAGTAGGCGCGTGTGTGTACGTTCCGCTACACGTGCGTACAGTGCAGCGACTTGGACCTGTGCGTGTCTGTGTCGTGTAGTGTGCGGTAAGTGAGTAGGCGCGTGTGTGTGCTGGTTCCGCTACACGTGCGTGCAGTGCAGCGACTTGGACCTGTGCGTGTGTGTGTCGTGTAGTGTGCGATGAGTGAGTAGGCGCGTGTGTGTGCAGGTTCCGCTACACGTGCGTGCAGTGCAGCTACTTGGACCTGTGCGTGTGTGTGTCGTGTAGTGTGCGGTGAGTGAGTAGGCGCGTGTGTGTGCAGATTCCGCTACACGTGCGTGCAGTGCAGCGACTTGGACCTGTGCGTGTGTGTGTCGTGTAGAGTGCGGTAAGTGAGTAGGCGCGTGTGTGTGCAGGTTCCGCTATACGTGCGTGCAGTGCAGCGACTTGGACCTGTACGTGTGTGTGTCGTGTAGTGTGCGGTGAGTGAGTAGGCGCGTGTGTGTGTACGTTCCGCTACACGTGCGTGCAGTGCAGCGACTTGGACCTGTGCGTGTGTGTGTCGTGTAGTGTGCGGTGAGTGAGTAGGCGCGTGTGTGTGCAGGTTCCGCTACACGTGCGTGCAGTGCAGCGACTTGGACCTGTGCGTGTGTGTGTCGTGTAGTGTGCGGTGAGTGAGTAGGCGCGTGTGTGTGCAGGTTCCGCTACACGTGCGTGCAGTGCAGCGACTTGGACCTGTGCGGCGCGTGCGAGGCCGCCAGGGCGCACCACCACCACTACGTGCTCAGGGTGCCCGCCGACAGACTCGCGGTGAGTACACACGCCGCCACACCGGCCACTCAATACAACACCTTGGTCCGCTTATAATATAGAATGTTATCATATTGTCACAGGCCGAGGTCCAGCTGGTGCTGGCCGTGATACGACGAGACCTCATGCGGAATCTGGATCCCATCACACAACACGGCCAAGATCAGGATGACGCTATAAGGCTTGTTATATAATTGTTGTTATAGTTTACTCGTAGAGAATTTATCAAAAATGTTTGTCATCCAAAATCCAGTGGAAAAAGAAATTTCAAAATCCACGCAATAATTTTACTGGTGGTAAGGCGCTCATATGTAAGAGTCCGTCTGGGTGGGTACCACCGCAATGTCTATTTCTACCGCCAAGCACCAGTGTGCATGCACTGTTGTGTTTCAGTTTGAAGGACATTGTAGCCAGTGCAACGCCATAATGAGACTTAACATCTTATGTCTCAGGATGACGAGCGCAGTAGAATGCCACACAGTACTTTGTACCTCAAGCTGCTGTATGGTGTTACTACTGTTTATGGGCGGTCGTATCGCTTACCATCAGGCGAACGGCATGCTCGTCTCGTCATACAATGCAATAACAAAAAGATAGAAAAAAGAAAAAAGACTGCACTACTTCCCATGAAATCCATAATCATAATATTGTCGTGCCAAAATAAAAATATATGAATACATTTCAGTTTTAAATCAGAAGTAAAGTTGGAACCAGAGGATTATGAGTATAATGATAATGATGGTGAGAATTATAATGACGATACGAAGAACAAATTACTTGAAGATGGTGTACTAAAAAAATCATCGTCGCCAGGACCACCACAACACCGAAACTTTGTAAGTGTTGGATTATATAATCATGGTTTTTATAATAATACTGGCGACCGGCCCTGGCTTGGCACGAGTAGTAAAGGATATGAGCCTTCACTTTTTTTCTATCGTCTAAAACATGAATAAACCTTCCTTTTGAATCATTTCGTCCATTGGTTAAACCGTATGAAAATCCGTTGAGTGGTTTTTGAGTTTATCGCGTTGAGGCAGACAGACGCGGCGCGGGCACCGGCGGCGTCGTAAGTCGTATTCGACGTATAGGTTTGAAGTAGGGTTGTAACGGAGGCCTTCTTAGTGGAGGCGGAGGCGGATGCGAAGGCGACGGGTTTCACCTCCGCGGATGCGGAGGTTAACGGAGGCGGAGGCGGAAGTGAAAGTGGATGTAGAAAAAATAGTAGTTTATGCTTTATTAAAACTATCAACAGTACAAAATAAAAAAACAATCACGGTCCAATTACAATTACATTACATCGCCTCGGTAAAACTTCGTACGTACGTCTAACGCGTGCAAGCAATTCGACAGGTTGATACGCTATCATTCGTTTGACAAATGACGTTTGCACGCCCCCGCCCCACCCCAACCGCGTTCCCGCCGCGCACGCGTTGATTCTTGTTCATTTGCCGCGCGCAGCAGGACGGCTGAGTCGTCGCGAGCGTCGCTGCTTGCGTATGATTAGTAAATAAACCTCCGTTATGACTCCACAAAAATTGCACGGATGCTGAGGCGGAGGAACGATTTCTTGCGGAACTTCCGCAGTAACAGAGGCGGAAGCGAAGTTCCGTTACAACCCTAGTTTGAAGGTGGCCCTTGAAAAGACCGAAGCCATTTGTTTCCACGGGCCTCGGAAAGGAACACCGGCCGGTGCTCACATCGTTGTTGAGGGGGTGCGGATTCCCATCGGCAAGTATTCGGGTAAGATGAAGTATTCGGGTTTAATTTTGGATAGCCGATGGGAATTCCGTACCCATTTTGAGAAAATGCGGAAAAAACGCTACTGCCCAACCTGGGAGGTCCTGGTATCCCTTGCCGAAGATTATACCACGGAGTCGTGTGGTCCATGGCGTTGTATGGCAGTCCCGTTTGGTCTGATTCTCTGAGCGATCGCTGCGTCGCGCTCCTGGGCAATCCTCAGCGTGTAGTGGCGCAGCGGGCGATCAGGGCATACCGCACGGTTTCGTACGAGGTGGCTTGCATGTTAGCCGGATTCCTGCCTTGGGATCTGAACGCCAAATCCCTGTCCGATGCCTTTCATTGGCGGGAGAGGAGGCGTTCAGTCGCGGGCAGCGTCCGGCCCTGAAGGAGGTAGAGGCCATGAGGGCCTCCCTAGGGCGAGCTGCCGTGGAGGAGTGGCGTCTCAGGCTGGAGGTCCCGTCAGCGGGGCTCAGGGCTGTAGCGGCAGTACGCCCGGTCTTTGCCGAGTGGCTGGACAGGCGCCACGGCCCGGCTACGTTTCAATTGACACAGGTACTCACTGGGCATGGTTGCTTCGGTGAGTATCTGTGTCGTATTGTAGGCACAGAGGTGTCGGCCGTGTGTCACCATTGTGACAACTTCCCGCTGGATACGGCCCAGCATACGTTGGAGTTTTGCCCAGCCTGGGACGAGGAGCGCCGCGCTCTCAGAACATTCGTCGGAGGAGACCTCTCGACGTTTCCATCTCTCCGGGCGGCTCATCGCCAGGTCGAAAGGCACGGTGAACCCAACATAACCGCTCGGTCGCCCCCACGAACGCCGGGCGGTAGTGGTAACGCACTTTCTCCGCGAAAACAAAAAAAAGACAGACGCGGCTGGGAGACTTTGTTTTATAATATTGTTACGTGCTGAGGTTCGGTATAAACAATTAAAACGCCAGTATTGCGATAAAAGCACCAATTAGGATTTTATTAGCACAAAACCACAAGTAAACTAACGAAAACACTGCACTAGATACTGCAATATTCAAATACACTTATTATAGTCACTCACTACACGTTCACAGACAAATCACATTTCACACAATTCTCTTCGAAGTCGCTCGTAGTCCGCTTATCGCTCGCTCTTGATCACGTCGTAAACAAGACTCAATGCGCGGCGTCGGCCGCGCGCCGCCTTTTATACTCGGCCAAAAGTACCATCGTAGTTTGTGGAACATTCTCGAAAGATCCAGAATGGTCGAGAACTCTCTCCGAATATAGGTCAGTTATCTCGTTTCCACGACATTCTGGAAACATCGAGATCTTTCGAGAATGTTCCATCGCCGAACTTTCCACATTCGGATAGTTCCACTTCTGGCCAATAGGTGGTCCTACTATCCGCGAGTGTTAGCGCGCGTAACAGTATTATTGTGCATTTTCCACGGTAAAAGTACCTAATACACGTAGCATTTTTGACATGGGACAGTAAGCATCCAACTTACAAGTCGTGGATGACGTGCTTGGGAGATTGTCGTTATTTTTAATGCATTGTGACCTACATTTACAGAATTTAGGCCTTTTTGAGTAAATAACTACACAAGCCGAGGTTAATTGAAAAAATAGTCATCCACAAGTGAAATATATAGATGATAAAGTCATTATTCCAATAACAGGGTGGAGAAGCCCAGTCTGTGGATGGGGAAGACGAGGCGCCGCGAGGGGAGTGCGGTGAGGTGCAGGGGAAGCGCAAACCCACCAATATAACATACCTGAACGTGTGGGACTATTTGAAAATTGAAGAACGCGGATTGCCATGGGGTAGGTCACTATTGGTACTCACGCTTTCTCTTCTGTATGGTCACTTAACTGCTTTGTCATAATTCTCCCTAACTTGTTTTAATTGTTGGTATGCCAGACGCTCAGCCACGGGCTGAAGAGGTAGTTATACCGTCGGAGGCAACACCGCCTCGGCCGCGGGTCCTATACGCCAGTACACAGATGCAACGAAAGTTCACTGGAATGCTACAAGACATGAACCAAAAAGACTTGCAGACAAAAATCATGAAAGCACAAGACATAGATGAAGATCCTCTGTCGCAAGTTAAAATTGTGCAGACAAGTCTTATAGATGCAGGACAATTAGACTTAGTAGATTCAAAAATTGTGGCAACTGGCGCGAGGCGTGATATATTGCCACGTGTTCGGACAGAGGCTATAGCGCGAGATGTACAGTCAAATATGGGTTTACCAGGCGCACATCGCGTCAAGCCAGAATGTTCTGCCAAGCTAAAAAGGTTGCAGTCACAAGCTCTCGCACACGCTGGAAATAAACGTAAGTTTAATGCTAATAACTTTAAATAAAAAAAAAATTAGGGATTCTTAGCGCCGGTTTCAACATTGGCCTCATAGCCTATGATCAACTCATTTTCGACATAAACGACAACTTTTGGTTTCACAGTTCTCAAATAGAAATATCTGTCAGACATTAAAAAAAAATAACTACTTCAAAAACTACTACAAAGTACAAACTAAAAAAGAATTTAACTTCATATAGGGTTTCATAAGAATTATTAAAGCCCAAGTCATGTTATTTTCTTTCAAATTTGTGTTTTCCTATGTTTATATGTATTATGCACATTAAATTAGTAACCTCCTGTAAAATTTGTAAAAATTGGTAAAAAGAGACGTTGCCATTTCATCAATTACTTGGTGGCAGTTAAATTTATCTATGAGTTTGAATGCATCATATTATGTCTGATGGCTAGCTGGCAAGTTTGTGGCACCGGTGAAACGGGTCCTTAATCTCTCGATTATTAGGGCAAAGTGACCCCACTGCACGGGATGGTAAGCAGACAGGGTTCCAAATAGTGTCGAATGACGAGCGATGATTAAGCAACGTCAGTCGACACAATTATATGTGTTTGAACCGGATGTACACAGGCTGATCCCGGAACGCGGGTCACTAACGTGGGCCACTATAGCGGGTTTTAACTTTTAACACCATATGTACGGTGGTTGCTAAATCACTAGTGCGCCGTGCGATTAACCACACCCCAGGCGTGCTATCTCGCTCTCGCGTAGCAAACACAAACGCCAGTGCGGCGGCATACACCTCGCGTGTCAAAATGAGCGCTACAACAGATGTATCTGTATCATACAGACTGTATGGGCTACATAGAGCAGCGTAATTATGTTATTTAGCGCACTGCTATAGCGCTCATTTTTGCACACATACGTGAAATGTGCTCCCACACCCTTGTAACGGTTTCTTTTATAGCCGTTTTCAATAAATGATCCGAATCGGTTCTTTCTATCTCGGACTGCCTCGGTGGCGTAGTTTTATTACGGTACTACTGCAACGCTGAGGTCTCTGGTTCGATCCCCGGGTCGGGCAATGTGATATTGGGTTTTTCTATTCAGTATCAGCTAGGAGTCTGGAATTTGTGCCCGATATTGCGATGTGGCCCGCCCCCTATCGCATCATGTGACTGAATAAGTACGGCGAAAAGTGGGTGCACTATTTGCGCCTTTACTTCGGGGATAGAGGGTGTGAGTGTGTGTGTGCGGTTCATTCTATCCATTTCGAAAATGCACCAATCAGAACAAAGTTATTTAAGACATTCTTACAAATGACTTGTTTTTATTGGTTTATTCATGGTTGAATATAAGGTTAAGATCGAGATCATTTATAGAAAAGGGCCGTAAATAACGCGCTTGGTGTGTGGGTGCGTAGGCAATAGTCAATGTTTCAACACTTATTATAGTTATGGCAATGGCTGATGCCTGCTCTTCACGGAGGCATAGCTTCATAGACGTTTCAAAGTACGTCGTCAACAGTTTAATAGTTTTGCCAGTAAACAGCAAGCAGGTGTTTGGGTTTAGAGAATTTATTCACTCATAAAAGACTTAATGTCCACTTACAATGAGTGTTAGTAAATTAAATTTTAAAAACTATGGTTAGCTCAATCAATCTTAAGAAAGAAAACATAAGAATAGGTAATAATAATTTAAAATATTTCTTGGCTCACAAATTTTCTTAGTCTTGTTTTAAATACCTCTATTGATTCACATTCTACGTTTACCAAACGTATCATAATGATTTCTTATATTTACGCTCATGTTCCAGATTGAAATAAAACTACTTTACGGATTTTATCGCGTAAAAATTTGTAAAAAAAAATCCTCTCGACATTTCGAAGACTTTACAGCCTGCATGATCACGGGGTGGACTTTATTTCAAACGTATCATGACGAGTACGCGATTATGTCTAATTACGACTGTAAATATATGTTTTATTATTTATAGCGGTGGTCTCGGTAACAACAGACCCTCGCGACTCTAAAACCACGATACCCACCACAAGCACGCACAAAGCTGAGAAGAGAACAAAAATAATTGAGCAGGCGGAGTCGGGAGACACGCGACATACTGTGTCAGGTATGTAACCGCCTACACAGTGGAACTACCCACAACACATTTTGTCTAGGGGGGCAATAGCTAAAAAAAGCTCTCCGAATTGACTCCCCTGCACGAAAGGCCTGCACCACGCCAGGCTCCGATCTAGGGTGAGCAAAAATGTTTCTAAGCTGGGTATCGCCCACCCTTGAAACATTTAACACTAGCTTTTGCATGTGGCTCCGCCCGCGTTTAAAAGTTTTTCCGGGATAGAAGTCCCGCTTTATATTTTCCCGGGATAAAAAGTAGCCTGGGTTTTAATCCAGGACATATTCTACCCGTGTGTCAAATTTCATCGAAATCCGTTCAGCAGTTTTTGCGTGAAAGAGCAAGAAACATCCATACATCCATACTTACAAACTTTCGCGTTTTTAATATTAGTAGGATCTCTAGTTAGCTAGGCTAGCACAAGGCTTTTTCTAGGGTGGGCATATTGCCCTTGCCCATGTTTTCATCTCGCTTTATTATTACTGATTTCATCGTGCAACCTTCACTGCTACAGATTTGATATGATTATAATAATATTATGTCACTATATTCAATGAAATTACTCTGTGTTGGGATTGCAGTTAAGAAGAGATGCCTCTCGTCTGACATGAGCCGCGACACAACAAAGACTACACTCGTACAGTCAGACATAAATAGCTGAATAAATTCAAAACGCATTCAAACTTATGTTCACATCAATATTTTTTTCTCTTTGCCATACCACCATACCATACCAACCCTGTATTATATACTGCCACTGCTGAGCACGAGCCTCCTCTACAACTAAGAGGGTTTAGACCTTGTCCACCACGCTGGCCTAGTGCGGGTTGGCAGACTTCACATACCTTCGAAATTCTTATAGGGAACTTCTCACATATGCAGGTTAAGTTTCTTCACGATGTTTTCCTTCACTGTTAAAGCGAGTTATAATTCACAAAGAATACCCACATAACTTTTTAGAAAAGTCAGAGGTGCGTGCCCTTGGGTTTTGAACCTGCGGACATTCGTCTCGGCAATCCGTTCCAAAAAAATGGAATTATAGTTCATCTAATCTAAGAAGTACCGTTTGACAGTTTTGACAGATTGAAAAATAGGGATGTGTCAAATAAATCGGTTACTAAACATACATACATACATAAACTCACGCCTTTCTCCCATTGGGGTAGGTAGAGACTATGGAGCGCCAAGTGCTACGATCCAAGCATACCTCTTTCGCTTCTTCTACAGTCATTATTCTCTTCATACATGCTCGTCGGTTACGAGAACTCCTTATTTGGCCTTCCTTAGGAGGTCGCCAATTTGGTCCATGAAGGTACGTCTAGGACGTCCCCGTCCGACGCTACCATTCACTTTCGCGACATAGATTTCTTTCGTTCCTCTTCTTTCATCCATCCTTTCAATATGGCCAAACCACCGATGCATTCCTTTCTCAATCTTAGTCACTACATCCTCTTTCAATCCATATTTTTCTCTTATCACGCTATTCCTTACTCTATCACTTACTTTCAGCCCACACATACTTCTCAAAGCTCTCATCTCCACTGCATTTACCTTACTTACATGCTTGTTTTGCCACACCCACGACTCACTTCCATACATCAGTGTTGGCGCCAAGACTCCTTGGTGAATAGCTAACCGAGCGTTATTCGAAATATTTTTGTTATTCATAATCGAATATAAGGCGCCATTAACACTATTTCCCACTAAAATATCCGATTATTAAGAGATATCGATACTAATGCAAATTTAAAAAAATATATATTCATACCTATTTTCAAAAGAGATACAAGAAATTTTGTCTACAAAGGTTTATTTAAAATTACATTAGCTTACATTATTTTTAATTTTAATGATATTGTGTTTTCGTAGATAGTAGGTATATTATTGGCTGAAAGTTGAGTGTTATTAAACGACAAGTAGATTGAAAACGGCTTGATTATTCACAAATTTTTACCGACTATACGTATACAAGTGAGTTTGAATAGTCGCAACACTACGGTAAAGGACCTAACTAGGTGACTTTGTAACGACGCGACGTCTAGAAAAAAACTGTCTGTTGTATATAATGGTTATTTTGCTTTATTTAAAGAATTTGAATTTAAATATAGTGATTAAGAATTGTACATCTTGTGACGAAATAAAAATAGCTTCATAATTCCATGGTTTTACGGAAAATGTTATTAAAATTGTGTGAGTTACGCTTATACAAAGTTGTTTCGACTTGAAAAGTATGAAACTTCAAACGGTACCTCTTAGATTAGATGGACTATAGTTCAGCTACTTATGTGGCTGACTGTACAACACGCACCACGTGGTGTCGGACAGGACAGTCAGGCTGTCAAGATTACCTGAGGCTACCATGAGCATTGGACACATGTAATAATGGTGAGTAGTGAGTACAGTGTAGGTCAAATGTCACGTTGAACTACGAATGTTGTTTGTTCGCTCGACGGTCGTCAGAATTATGCTGGCCTGCCGTATAGCAATCTAGTCAATCTATACAAAATATATCAGAAACCCGCCCATTATCAAAGCTTAAGTGCTTGTTTACATAGTGTGTTGATGTTTCTTCTTAGATTTTGCTTTTGTCTATATCCATATAATATGTTTTCTTGTGACAGACTTTATTTGGTGGAGTAGCAAAATACAAACTAATTATGTTGCTCTGAAAAGAATTCTAATATTTTTAATGCCATAACTTTCACACTCAACAATAAACCTTACACCTATAATTATTAATATAACAAATCTCACCTGCAAAGAGAAACAACATTTAAAGCTATTATTTCACAAATCCTTCTTACAAAATATTTATACGTTTTATTCTAAATTTCACTTGACTTACAATATCGACAATCTTGTCTATCAAAAACCACAGATTAGGACGTGATACAAAATGTGCATGCACGTTACTAGTTAAAACGCGGCAAATTCAAATTGAATGAAGTGTGCTAAACTTAATTTACATCCATATAATCCTTCGTTTTGTTGTTTTGCAGTCGTCGCAGACGCAGACTCCGAGCGGCGACTCGCGGGACAGCAGCGACGAAGACAACAGGTGACACGCACGGGGTGAACAGCCGGAATCTATACTCTATACTAATAATATAAAGAGGAAAGATTTGATTGTTTGTTTGCATTGAATAGGCTCCGAAACTACTGGACCGATTTGTAAAATTCTTTCACCAGTATAAAGCTACATTATCAGCGAGTAACATAGGCTACTTTTTATCCAGGAACAACTCATTCACGCGGGCGGAGTCGCTAGCAGAATTCTAGTAGATTATACATTAGGGCGTACTCGATATGACTATTTAAACATGCCCACGGGCAGCAAGGTGAAAAAATAAATACAGTTTCAACAAATATTGGTTTTATTTTAATGTAGGTACACTTTGACAATATGCCACCAACGGTTTTTGAATAGCACCCGAAGTTTTATTAAGCCCTCGCGTGCCGGGAGCGTACATGTACGCCCAAAAAAAGTCTTCTAACTCTAACGAGAGCGTACATGTACCCTCGAGCCGATTTCTGCAAATGTATGAAAACTGAACATTTTTCTTGGCTTTCCATTGGATGCAAATCTTGTTCATATGTTAGAATTGAGAAAGTGGCCGCGAAAGTGAATAGGATTCAGAACCGGTTCTTTCGACGATACAAATTTGATTCCCGGTTCCTAAGTTCTTTCGGGAGTCGACGTCGCCATTTAAAATTTTAAAAAACTAAAATGCTCGCTTTATAGAAAATCCAACTAAAAAATAGAAAATAATTTTTAATCAATTTGAATTAAGAAGTGTAAATAAGGAAAAAATGAATTTTATTGTAAAAAAAAAGCGTGGGGTGCATGATGACAATAGTTATAAATATTGTATTGACAGATAGTATGAGCAGAAGGATTATCATTTTGATAATATCTTAAAAAGCACCCCACGCTTTTTTGTACAACAAAATACATTTTTTTCTTATTTACACTATTCTTAATTAAAATTTATTTTCTATTTTTTAGTTGGATTTTCTATAAATCGTGTTTTTTAGTTGTTTTACCCTATTATTTATTTTTAGTTTTTTAGGTCTGTTCTACTATTGTACAACAGATGTCACTAAAAATTAACGAAAGCGGCATCTTTGACAAGTAGGATTTTTTTACACATAAGAGTAGCCAGTTTATATACATTTCTAATATCGTATAACCATCTTACGTAGTATTACTTACTCTATGGTATAACCTTAGAGCATTTAACGTATAGCACATGTCACTAAAAAGAAATAGCGGAGTTTTACCTACCAATAAAACTCATATTATGTCCGGAGCCTTATTCAAGGCCTTTAAACAACATTTGAGATGACGTACTTCCGTTTTGTGCCGGATATTGCTTGTGAATTTCGAAATTCGATGAGTAAATCAGAGTGGGGGACTTCCGGTTGTCGAGTTTACCGGGTGACGCTCAGCCATTTTCTTCATTGTGTCTCAAATAGCTTAAAATTGCTTAAAAAGAAATATATTAATACCAGGCAGAATTTACTGTAAGGCCTTGAATAAGGCTCCGGACATAATATGAGTTTTATTGGTAGGTAAAACTCCGCTATTATGTCCTTCCGCCGTTATTCAAGGCCTTTAAACAACATTTGAGACATTGTTTGTTTTCGCCTGGTAAACGAGACGCCAATGTGATAATTTTAAGACTTAAGCCATTAATATAATTACAATAATAATAAAATATAAAGAACTATATTAATTATTACCACATACCACAGAGAAAAAATTGTTTACAGATCGATAATTGAAAAATATTACACATAATAGTTATTACTTATTACCTACGGTAATGGCTCAAACCGAGGCGCAAAAGAAATACTAACAGTCTTTTCTATACCTTTATAATCAAAAATATGATCTGATATGAAATAATAATGTTCTGAAATATGATTTGAGATATGAATCTCAAATTAGTCCAAACCAGTAATTTATCTATAGCTTCCATACCTTACCATCCCCTGAAAGCCACAACGGATCTAACAATTCTAGGAGATTCACAGCTTCTCTCAAAAACTGATTTTGATGAAACCCCGATTACAGTTCTGAAAGCCGCTTTGGCTGTTCCACGTGCGATAAATTCATTATCTAAAGTAGTTTAAGATTTTAATCATAGTAATTGCTAAGCAATTTTCTTAGATATATTGGCCTACAGGATCAGCTGTAAGACTTTCTAGGTTTGAAAACAATTTCCGACGTAATTGGGCACATTCTGAATCTGCTATGGAGCAATACTTTATAGAAGAAAACAAGTTTCTTTTCTAACTTTCTGTATAGAAATCGTTCAAAGCATATATAAAAATCATATGCACTATGCAGCTTGATAAACATTTTGTTTAAACACTTCCATAAATTTTGTTTGTTAAAGTAAATACGTAGTTAGTAAATTTGTGCAACTAGGGTATGTGAGCCAAGTTTCACGTGGTCAGTACTATAAAGCAGTCTAAATAACAGATTTATGAACTAAAAGTTCTGTTAATAACTTTTCAAGTAGAAGTTATTATCTAAACCTGAATGGTTTGTTGCATGCAAATCCTACACACATGATCTCGCCGGTTCCAATAATTATAATTATTGAGGGTAGATTTTTGCTACCCTGATCGTAATCATATCTTTGGTTGCTCATGCCTTGAATACAGCTTACGATTTAAATCCACCCCAATTTAGATTTAAATCTGTCACCTTAAATTGTGGAAAACATTTTTATAGATTTGTCAAACTACTTAGACTGGGAATGGTGAAAGTCGGTCCTATTGCAAGCATGGATTTTCAAGCTAAGGCCACTTAGGTGCTACAAGCGTAGCTTCTCTAAGTAATATGTAGGTGCTACGCATTACGATAGTTACACACCTTTTGCTCGATTGAGATCCATGAGCACTTACATCATCCGATTTGGAGATGAATAAATAAATAAAATTGAATTAGCAATTGTCAACACTTACATAGGTTACTTGTCTATGACATGTATCCGGGTTAAACAAGTCTATCTACCTCCGGAAAATCCCATTTCGGAAATTAGACTGTGATGTGCGATTATATGAGAATGTTTCAGAACTGATATCTGAAGGATACAAAGTACGAATTCCGCCTTCGTTCTTTAGATACGCCACAACAAATTAGTTATCTCATTGCAGTAACTGATGAATGTATTGGTTAGCATATCTTTGTGTTTTGAATTAAAATGACTCACTTCAGTTACCCAATCGCCTCATTTAAAACTCATTTAACTCTGCTTCCCAGCCGCTGTCGGCGCAGTTTGTTCTAAGAAAGTGTGACTAATAGGGTAAAGTAGAGAATACTTTAAGCAGTTTACCACCCCCCACTTGAGTTCCCTGATTACTAGAATCGAGAGGAGCGATTTCTTTTATGATTTTTTGTAGTTACTAAAATAACTAAACGATAGTTAATAATTCGATCCAGTGGGTCCTACAGTGTACATGACAACAAAAGCAGAGTGCAATTCAAAGTCCCGATGGGGATGTGAATTTCTCGATGCGATACCGCTTAATATTTCAGCAATTTTGATTTCATAATTTGTATGCTCTACGCTTTATTTACTGGCAAATAGACACTTATCCCAATCTAGGCCGAGATAGTGTATAGATGTCTGGAAAACCAGCATAAATTTTATCCCAGGGAAGTGAGTAAATAGCTGTAACGTGTTTTAACTGCAACAAATATTATCTTTCACTTTTGTTTCCGTATTTTTAAATAATATATGGTTCAAATAAAGATTTATTTATTTATCAAACTTAGTAAAGTTCGTAGTTGCGAAATTGAATTATAGCCTGTTCTTTGTGGATTAGCTTTGAGCTGTCTCAGAAAGCCATTATTCGATCAGAAAAACGTATAAATACGAATAATTTGTTCTCTCAGTATCTTGGCAGTCCAATTAGAAAGGAAGCAAACACTTTGAGTGCTGTTGCCAGCCCAAAATACAAACAGGTAATAAGTTGATCTCTGTAAATCAACCGCATGAAACATCGACGAGATTGTGGTACAGGTACGTTGTAGTATGCCTGTGCTACGTCGATTTTATCCTTGTTTAACATACATTGACTGTAACACCACAAATCAACTAAACAATAGTTTAATTGTATAAAAGAAAATTTTGAAGAAATTTCATTTTTTAATAATATGCAAAGATTTCTTTGTCAATACTTTCACTACTTGAGCGCATTGTAATAGCTCGCAATCCCTGCAATTTTTTCAAACATTTAATTTTTCAATTCTTAATCAATAAAGCCATCTAATCGATTGACTAAAAAGTCTGGAAAAAACGACGGGCTGCGTGACATTTCGTTACCCTTACAAATTGTTGAAAGTCGAAACGCATGGACCGTAGACACGGCATGGACTCAGTTTGTTTCAGGAGTTAGTCTTAAATATTTTCTAACATTTATTTCAGCATTTGATTCAATTGAGTTGTTGAACCGGTTAAATTATGAACTCAGGTTAGTTGAGCCAGAAGTTCGAAAGGGATCTTATCAACCTGTAAATATTTTCAGTAAAGGGCTGGGTGCGACTTTTCAAGTTAAATTCGAATATTCCATCAATCTGCTCCTCTGAAATATCTCGATAAAGAAAACTTCTCTACCCGATGTACCAGGTTGGCGGTGTTTTCAGATAAACATATTGGAAAATATAGAATTTGTAAAGAATTGTGCTCTAAGCCGAGATTAAATGCAATCACCATTCGTTATAATTTGCCCAGGCCATATACTTAATCATAATTAGGATAAATTCCGTAATATAGCTATAATCTATTTGATTAATTGTTAATATAGCAAACGGTGCCGTGGGGCGACCGGTTTGACAATACTTTTAATATCTTTGGTAATTGTTATATAGCAAACGGTGCCGTGGGGCGACCCGTTTGACAATACTTTTAATATCTTTGGTAATTGTTATACAGCAAACGGTGCCGTGGGGCGACCGGTTTGACAATACTTTTAATATCTTTGAGTAATTGTTATATGTAGCAAACGGTGCCGTGGGGCGACCGGTTTGACAATACTTTTAATATCTTTGAGTAATTGTTATATAGCAAACGGTGCCGTGGGGCGACCGGTTTGACAATACTTTTAATATCTTTGAGTAATTGTTATACAGCAAACGGTGCCGTGGGGCAACTGGTTTGACTAAAATGTATAAAATAATAATAATTTGGATCTACGTTACACAACCTGAGAACCAGTTACTCTCTTCTCTTGTCCAGAGAAGTGTGGCTTATCAAATTTAAAAGCAAAACTCATTTCATTAGGTACTTATTTTATAGATAAATTTCATAATAATAGTTTAAATGCTATAGAGAGGCATTTAAGATTATATTATAGGCTTCTTAAAATAGGTAGCCTAATAAGTCACATGCAAGGGCTGGCTCGGCGGGCTCCTCATATTTCCAGAACAAACATTTGCCAAACCAGCCGAAAGTAAAATATTGTAATCTGTTTAAAAATTTTAAATGCTCTTGCGATGCATTTTAGATTGTAGGCTCCTTAAAATAAGTAGCCTAATACAATCACAAGCAAGGGCTGGCTAGGCAGGCTCCTCATATTTCCAGAATAAACATTTGCCCAATTTTTCGAAAGTAAAAAAAAAAATTGTAATCTGTTTAATAATTATAAATGCTCTTGCGAGACATTTTAGATTGTAGGGTCCTTAATTTGGGCACCCAAAAATAAAATCGAGCGAAGGGGGCCGACTCGGCGGGCACCTCATTATTGAGATCCAATTATTTTCAGCATAACACATGGCACACTATAGAGTGCCCCCTGGAGGCGGGTAGCACTAAATAATGAATTTCACTGACCTGCTAACGAGGATATATCAAACCTTTACACTCCTTACGGGTAATTTCTGAAGAATCACTACTCGAAGCGTATTTACTTAGCGCTGTCGAGTTGACGGTGTCATCACACCACCAACAGCAACACTTGAAGCTGCTGTAGAAAAACCGTCTTCGCTTGACGAAGAAGACGAATCACAATTTTCCAAAATTATATTTAAAAAATACTATAGAAAACTCATTTTGTACGAAACGATCTTCTGAAAATATAACCATCTATTTATCTACTTATGTAAATAAGTCTGCAATTAAATAGGTAAATTTATAAGAAAATTTTACTGAATATAATTATTATACGAACGCTAACAGCGTTAGATGTTATCGGCACAAAATTAAAGACGCCAATGAAGAAAATGGCTGAGCGTCACCCGGTAAACTCGACAACCGGAAGTCCCCCACTCTGATTTACTCATCGAATTTCGAAATTCACAAGCAATATCCGGCACAAAACGGAAGTACGTCATCTCAAATGTTGTTTAAAGGCCTTGAATAACGGCGGAAGGACATAATAAAATATTTATTGAGGTTTTAGTTGCATTTTCTATAAAACGTGATTTTAGTTTAAAATATTGAATTGTCATCGGTCCTTGATCAGTATGCCCAATTTCGATTTAATCCGACATTTTGAAGTGGGTCAAAATCGTGTTCAAAGTTTCCGTTACATACATACGTATGAAGCTAATAAAAGCGTGTTAAAAACGCCTTAATGGAGTTTAATATCAACAAATAAGAAATCATAAAAGGATGCGGAAGTGCTTAAAAATGCAGCTTTTGTTCTAAACAGGTAAGTTGCATCCTTTGTTGTCACCAAAAGTTTGAAGGAATCCATGGACCTATAAAAAAAGGCGGACGGAATTTCGCTATACAAAAAACTGAAGCACCCAAAGTATGTCAGCTTGCCTGTACGCACGAGTATCGCACACACATTCACACCAAAGTATGTCGATCGGCCGCCATTACGCAACAAACCTCAATTGAATGAAGTCGTTGTAAGAATAAAAATAAATAATTAAAATATGCCGTCTTATGTGGTTAAATGCTGTCAAAATCACAGTGGTTCCAAGAACAAATGTCACGGGATCACATTTCATAGGTAAATTAGTAATGTATCACCTATTTGATCAACATTCATTGATATTTAAAATTATTTATTTTTGTAACACAAAACCTCAGCCTACAATTCCAGTGTTGTCAACTATTTGACGGGTAAATGACCCCGAAGTATAGGAGACGTAATTTTTTTTTGTTTCAAATACGATTTTGTTTTTTAAACTAAATAGGTATAGGTTGTTATTAGGTATATGATTTTTTTAGGTTTCCTACAGGAAATGAAGTATGGAGGAGTGATTTAATTAATATAATAAGAGAGTGTAGATCATAAAATAAATCTTATTAAATATATTGCAGAAAAACATTTAACAATTACATTTCATCACAATCGAAAGAAGAGGGCGTCTCAAAGACCTACACAAGTAAGAGGTAGTTATACATAAAGTTAACGCAAAATAGAGAATTATAAAAAAAAGAAATGCAAATTAAAGAAAGTTTAATTATTTACGTTGTTTGATTTAGCCTTTTGACTGCCTCAATGGCGTAGTTGTATTACGGTATGACTGCGATGCTGAGGTCTTGGGTTCGATTTCCGGGTCGGCCAAAGTGATCTTGGGTTTTAAATTCAGTACCAGCCCGTAGTATGGAATTCGTGTCCGATATGGCGATAGGCTCGCCCCCTATCATATCACGGGACGGAATACGCCCGGTGAAAACTGGGGGCACTAGTTGCGCCTCTGCCTACCCCTTCGGGAATAAAAGGCGTGAGTGAGTGTGTGCGTATGATTTAGCATTAGTTACGAAACTTAATTTTATTGTTTCGGTAAGACTCATTCATTTCTACACACCTACTAATCACATATGTTTGACTATTATTTTTATCACGATCATTTCAAATAAAGCTAAATAATATATAAATTAATTAATTATAATTACATCTTGCAAACAATAAAATTATTGAAACGACTTTCAATAAAACTAACCTAAAATTGGAAAAATAGTGTAGTGTAAACTAGTGTTAAAAATTGGGGAAATTTTGATTTTCATGGCAAACATTCATTTACGCACACATAGTTACGCCGCCGCCATTGCTGTGCTTCAGTTTTTGTTTAGCGAGAGTCCGTCCGCCTTTTTTTATACGTCCATGAAGGAATCGAGGCATTTTCATTGGCAGTCTTTGGCAGAATTTTGCCGGGCATTTAGCATAATCAAGCATAATCTTCAATTTAAATCTGGTCCACAGAAGTATAACAAGCAATGTTATACTTCTGTGATCTGGTCACTCTGTATAAATGTCAATTGTCACCAGATGTCAAAACTCACAAATATTACAAAAGTCAAAACAAATAAAAATCGCGGACTTGAAAATTTTGCCGCGTAGCTGTCAGTGTGTGAGTAGTGATCAGGAGCCTTGTGATTTAAATATTATTTCTTTTGATCCTGCTTCGTTTCTTTTATTTCCTGATTTCTTCTTTTACTACTACAACGACGGCCTGCTATATACGATTTGCTAACGACAAAGGAAAACGGACATTTCGATTTTAGAATTTGCCTTGTTATTATAATAATGTAAAAAAATGCCACGAAGATCGCAATGTGTATTTGGATGTAATCAATTTGGTAAGTTTGTTTATTAAGTACTTGACACGTTTAAATTTATTTTTAGTTGCCCGTTTCTCCGGTTTCTGATAAAGTTTCAAACAGGTCTAACAAAATATATTTAACTTTATGAAACTTTATGAAATATTTTTAGATTTATGTTTCACCATTCAATTTCATATTAAATAAACTGGTGCATAAATTTAAACACCACATGCCTCTTATCATTCGGCAGGGACCCGCTTCAATAGTCTGACAAGATATTAAAAAGTAAAAAATATGACTTAAAATTATCATAAATAAATAAAAAAACATTTGTGCAAAATCAACAACAAATGTATTTTCTATAAATAAATGTAAGTATTATATTCATAAATACATAGATGAAATAGTTGATGAGCAATTTAAACAAAACTACTAGTTTTTTATTTCATTTATATTTGTCTTAATCACTAACAAATAGAAAATCTAATTCAACAAAATTAAAGATAATGAATCGAATCATTATATATTTTTCGTTTATGTATCATTATCCATGTCATGTTCTGCTATTTGAAGGTATTGGAACAGTTCAAAAATATTATAATCATTATGAGACACAAATAACTTGTTGTTTATGAACTTTGTCTGATGACTGGTGTATATTTTGCCATTCTTACACATCAATATAAAACAAAATTTTCTGTGATAATTTCTAACAATATGACTAACTTGTGGTGTAGACCTATATTTGAATAGATGAAATAGGATTCACAATATAATTTTATCATAAAAACCATTAATTTCAGATGTTTTACATCGCTTTCCAAAACCTGATGCGTTTTTGGACCAGTTTCTTCGATGGAAAGATATTGTTGGAGAACCTTTAGAAGGGAAAACAAATGAGGATATATATACCAACACCCGTATTTGTAGTCACCATTTTGAAGATATTTACTTTTATCCACACAGTAAACGACTTGCAAGGACAGCTAACCCCACTTTAAAACTAGGTATGTCTATATTAATGTTACTTTATACTTAATTTAAGAATATGTCAAACTGTTATGAATAAGGCCATTATCTAGTAGTAGATACGTTAATTGTATATCAATACCATAATAACATTTACCATATAATGAGTGTATTTGAGATGTAATTACCATTTTTGCTATAAAAACACAGCAGTGCTGTTCTCTAACGAAACAGCCTTGCGCGCAGCATCGAGACGATAAATTGGAATTCACTAAGTTATCATTAGCGATACTAGCGCTCAAGGCTGTGCCAGCCGTGAGATAGAACTACTCAACGGCGAGCAGTTTGACAATTGTTCATAGAATTCGGTATTCTCTAAGAAAAAACAGCGACGACGACGCTCACAGCCTCGATTTATTCTGTCTAATTTAAAAGCTACATTATTTGCGCGTGAGACCTTGGATTTTTTTGGTGTTGGAAGTAATTTTGACTGTTTTGTTCCTTTTATTTATTCCAAATAACAATGGCAGCTAGTTTAATAACAATAAAGCTACATTTATTAGAAGAAGCTAAGACAATTCGTGATCTAAAGAAAGCTTGACAGGCGAAACAATGGAGAAAGTTGAAAACAATATCCCGTGATGTACCTCTAGACTTTATTCATGTGTGTCGGCTTTCTGAGGATTTAATTAATATAGGTATTGACATTGGATCAGTCTTTTGTAACCAAATATATGCTCAGATATGGATTTTGAGGTCACTTGGCCTTAAAAGTTAAAATAGAGAAATTCAAAATGGCGGCCACTTTTCTCAATTCTAACGTTGGATCCGTCTTCTGTAACCAAAGGCATGCCCAGATATCGATTTTGAGGTCAATTGGCTTTAAAACAAAGAAATTCAAAATGGCAGCCGTCTATGCCAACTCTCACAATGTTTCTGAATATTTTAGTGACCATTGATCCATAATAAATAAATAATTATAATACATAAATATTTTCAAAATTCATACTAAAATAATGTTATGGCCATAGAATAATAACGCCAAGAATGATAGTTTCATATCAAAAAACTGTCAAGTCTGTGAAGCATAAAACTCATTGATGTAGGCGTAGGCCACACGTATTGACGTTCTGCCACACGCACACAAGGGTGCAAATAATGTTGCTAGTGGTATCGGATTTTCCCCAAAACCTTAAGTCATTATTTAATTAGGATTATTTAATTATGGAATTATTATTATTGTTCACAGTAAGGGATTACTTTATCCTTAATTAAAATGATAAAAATCTGAAATAAAAAATAATAAAATAAATCCCTTAGAATGACCAAAACAATACCAAATTAAAAACAAATTACGTTGATGACGTGAATTAAACAGTTGAATGCTGTATTTACCTTTGCCTCCATTCTAGTTTTATGATGATACATCGACACATCGACAACATTAACAATGTAGTCGATACATCGACTACATTGTTAAAAAAGGAGCACGTTTAGGTGGGTTTGTTTCGCGACAAACACATTTTTTCAAAGACCCAGAAGTGCCTATAATTTTATTTAATAGTTACGTTCGGAGCCTCTTAGAATACTGCAGTCCCGTTTGGAATCCTTGTTACGCGGTACATATTAATAGACTTGAAAGGCTCCAAAGACAATTTCTCTACCACGTTTCTTATGCTAGTAATCTCTGTCGCGAGCTACAGTCCTATGAAGCTAGACTAAGTCATTTTAAAATGACCCCACTTGAATTCAGGCGAAAGGTAGCGGACATGGTATTTCTAAAGAAAATTACCGATGGAAATATTGATAGCCCCAATTTGCTGCAAAAAATTAATTTTCTTGTGCCGCGTATTTCCAGTCGTCTTTGTAGCAGAATAACGTTCAGTCTCCCGCCGTATCAAACCAACCTTAGTCGACATTCTCCAATGTATAGAATGTGTTCTACTTACAATACAAACTGTCAGAGTATAGATATATTCAGTTCTTCGATTTCTTCGTTTAAAAGACAATTAAAAACAGAAAAATTATAATTTAGAATTATTAATAATACTCATTATTATATTAGTCCTAAGCATCAAAGTTCCTAAATTGTTATATTTATATTATAGTTTATAGTATTGTTGTATTTTGTGTTTTCAGTGTTATTTCACTTCTTCGACTTCATTCTTGATTAAGTTGTAAGGATTTTCGTTGTAATTAATACATTTTTTTTTCTTTTGAATATTAAGTATTGTGGTTATATTATAAGCCGAACTTTAGTTACTTTTATGCATGCCGTGTTCACACCAAGAAGGTTGCTCACTTTTGTAAATGAACATAATGTACTTGTTTTGATTTTATGAACCCTATACTGTGTACAACTAGTTCTGTGAACCTAATAAAAAAAAAAAAAAAAAAAAAAAAAAAAAAAAAAAAATGATGATATGAATGAATGCCTTTATTTATGTCAATAATGTCAAATGTATCTGGTTCTATTTTAATTACGGTTCTTTTGCGAATCATAGTAAAAAAGGCAGCATCACCATTCACCATTCAACCGTATAATTGACGTCATTTGTAGCTTAGTGCTTACGTCTGCTGAAAACAAGACGAAATTAAAAGTTAAAATTATAAATGATAACTTCATAATTTCTAAAAAAGAAAAGATACAGGTGTCCTTATTTTAGAACTATTTTCATTTAAAATAATAATATAAGCTTGTTAAAATTTGAAATGTCAATTAAAATCAACTCAACAGAAAATATTATTTTCATAATACTGGCAACACAATTCCAAAGCATGCAAAGGTACCAATTAAATAAGTTAATTTTAGAAATATATTAATTTTAGAATATCAACATTTGGGGTATCAATTTTCTTTTTTTTGGCAACATTTTGATATAATGGCGTCTATAAAATTTTTGAATTATTGTTTTTGCTTTAGCTATTATTTTATGTCAAAATATTAGTTTAATCGTAATAATTGCATGTGAAATGTTATGTTATAATGTTTCTTAAAATTATCCGAGATACTGTGACATCAGTTTATTGCACAAACCATCATTTTAAAATAAAATATCGAGAGCTGCTAGCGCTACGATTCGGCCTTGAGCACTGACGCGGGATGTTTGGTTACTAGGCTAAATAGCCTAGTTTTACTTGCCTCACTAAGCGTGTATGTTCACGGTTTCTATGTGTTATTATTCTAAGTTTATGGCATTCCAGGGTTTTATTGATCATATTAAATTATTGTAATAGTTCCAAATCACTGCATTGCAACTCTCGACATAATTATTCGTTACCAATACTTTTGTCACTAGAAATAAAAATAACAGCACAATTCGTCGATACAAAATTCGCGGCAATAGATCAGCTAACGATTTCTTTACTATTTACATACATTAATTGCTAATTTGCTATGAATACTTTTGGCCAAGCAATATTAGCTACGTTTTAATACAGTAAACAGACTTTTAAGGACCATATTCGTATAAACTCAAACAACCAATCACAAATCACGACGAGTCATAATTTAACTCCTAGCCAAAGATAAAATATTATTTTTGTCGTCATTCAATCGAATAGAAATTCATAATCTGGATTGGTTAGTGGTTTTTACGAATTTTTTCTATAACTGGAGAAGTGGCAGGTCGATGCAGACGTTCGAAGTGCACAAGTATACTAGAACCATAGAGTAACTTGAATATAGGGTATAGAGTCATCAGCTCATCTAAATCATCAGCGCCATCTATTAGGAAAGTTTCTACCTACAAAAACCTATCTGATCTATAGCGTACATAATACGTATGTATATGTTGTGTACTGTATAGGTTTAATTGTTTATTTTTTAGGATAATAGAAGAAAAAGCTCGAATTATTGTACAATGTCATTTATTTTATCGTTTTTAGACACATATATTTTTGCTGCAATCTTTCCAACTGATCGTAGTCCGTAAAACGTAGCCGGGCTTGATGCGAAAACAGTTATAAGAATCCATAATAAAGCACAGGTCCACCAAATATTGCAGGGTCACCAAAATCCATAAAACGTAACCGGGTCGTCGGTAAAAGTCACAATAATTATTCACATAAACAGTATAATATTTCGAATCACACAGTAACTTCTTCTTTTATTACATCTTCCACGGTTTATTCAATATCGAGTTTTATTAGCAGATACAAAACAATAAAAATACTAATTTCTAGAAATCAATAAGTTGTTACAATAACAGAAACAGAATCAGTTTCGACAACTTGTCATAACATTGCTTTGATAGCTAAATCACAAAATGGCAGGTCAACGTTCCAATGATGATGGTATGATTGATTTAAATTAAGAAATAAATATAACTATATTGTATAAAATAGGGCTTTGTGCCGACATCAATATAAAAATAAGCCAAGTTGAGAAAATACTTATTTATCATGATTTAGAAAAAGAGTCGTATGATTCCATTATTGTTTTTGACCGAGTAACTCTATAATAGATGCGTAAAATGAAACGGCATGTACCTGAATGTGTTGCCGTTTAATAAATTTTATATTCAAAATATGCTAGTAAACGCCATCTAGTGAGAAAGTAGCGAGCTACTTTTTGTAGAACATTTTCATAGAAATAAAAAATGTACTAGCTGCAAAGACCCTGACTAGAACAGACCAAGATTAAGAAAACAAAGGTTTCAAACCAAGACCTTTCAGGATTTCGCAGAAATTTACGATTTTATAGTGCGTTCCATACAACACAAACAAGAAATATTTTTTTTAGCCGAAACTATAAGGTTTAACAAAAAATTACTAAGAATTAACATTATAAGGGTTAATAGAATCTAACGATCAGCGTCAAAAAAAAATTAAAAAACCCAAATTATTTCCTAAGTCACTAAAATTGCCCTTTCGACCCACTGTGAGCCGTCGCAGGACCAAAATAAATATTTAAAAAAATGACAATTCAAATTTATTTAAAAATAACAATGTAAAGAAATTATTTAAATAAATTGTATTTTAAAGCATTTGTTTCATCTAATATTACCCCTCTTTATTGCATATAGAAAAAAAGTACGTAGATCTACGAACTTTTCATACGTACCTTTTACTAAATCTACGTAATTTTCTGGTATGGTCTACGTCTTTTTCAAAATACGAGTTGGCAACACTGACCCATGCTAAAATCAAAACATATTGTTTTGTATTTACGTTACAATTTTTAATGTATCTACTACGTTGATAATGATAATTTATATTTTTGATATACATTTTTATTATCTTATTATAACTATTTATATTAAAAGTCCAGATTTACGGTAATAGTTACAATGGGTCCCAAATCCCGCTCTTGTGTGGTATGTTTTGAGAGTGGTAGAACAAAAGGTGGTTTTTTTGCCAGTTTTCCAAAGGACGAGAATCGGTAAGTAGTGATATTAAAATCCAAGTTATAGAAACTTGACGGATTGTATTTGGGTATATCCCAAACTTTACGTGGAAATTTTCATACTTCGTACAAAATACTTACCATATAAACATAAATAAATTACTATCCTTGTTTATGATACTATCTCTTGCATCACACAAATAAGAATTTGTATACCTAATGGGGGTAAGGCGATTTGTTACCTCATAAAAAGTATGGAAGCTTGGTTGATTGTGGGTGAATTATTTATGTCTCTGACTGCACCTTGGGGGATAAAGTTGTGAGCTTGTGATTGTTATAGCATGCACCCTATAGGGTTCCCTAAAGTAAAGTGAACACAGTCCATAAACACCTACAAGAAACCAAAAATTGCTCATGTGCCAGTATCAGACTAAATGGTAAAGGAAGAAGAGGTTTTAGATCTTTCATATACTATTCACACACCCTCACGCCTTTTTATCCCCGAAAGTGTAGGCAGAGGTGTTACTAGAGCACCCACTTTTCGCCTTGCGTATTCTGTCCCATGATGTGATAGGGGGTGAGCCTATTGCCATATCGGGCACAAATTTCAGACTCCGGGCTGATACTGAGTAGAAAAATCTAATACCACTGCCTGACCCGGGGATCGAACCCGAGACTTCAGTAGTCGCACCGTAATACAACTACGACACTGAAGCAGACATATATATACTATTTAATAAATTATATTAATTCTTAATTATATTTAACATTTATGAATTACACATTTTTGTTTTAGATGTCGAAAGTGGCTCAGGGCGGTAGGCGTTGAGGAGTTAGTTTTATTGCCCATTGAGAAATTGTCCACAAGACGATTTGTATGTATTGACCATTTTACAAGAGAAGATTTTAATCAGAAAGGCAATCGTCTAAAACAGCATGCTATACCAACACAAAAATTGCCATTTCCTAAATTGACTGATGAGCAATTAAAAATATTTCCTCTACATGTAGCAAACTGCTATAAAGGTAAGATAATTATTTTTTATCTACAACTAAACACCCAAAAGCTTAAAAAATCTTGACTCTCGAATGTAACAGTTGTGTGTGGGAATTATAACAGATTTCAGTCTCTAAATATTGATTGGAATCAAATATTGAGAGATCATTGGACTATTTTCTCCCAGGCAAGAATTCAATGCACAGCCTTATATTTTTAAGATTAAGAAAGCTTTTGCTCACAGCTCCGCCTGCGTGAAAAAGTGTTTCCAGGATAAAAGTAGCTTATAGCACTCTATAGTAACGTAGCTTCCTATTAGTGAAAGAATTTTCAAAATCGGTTCAGCAGTTCCTGAAAACTACTTAGCTCTTAAGAGAAACTCTTCAGCTTTAAAATATTAGTATGATAGTAGTAAAATACATACAAACTGGAACATAGAACTATTATATTATCATCGTGGGCGCTGGGACGAGGGTGTAAGGAGATGCACATAGCTCTTAAGAGTAACTCTTCAGCATTAAAATGTTAGTAAAGATACATACGAACTGGAACATAGAACTATTATATTATCATCATAGGCGCTGGGACGAGGGTGTAAGGAGGTGCACATAGCTCTTAAGAGTAACTCTTCAGCATTAAAATGTTAGTAAAGATACATACAAACTGGAACATAGAACTATTATATTATCATCATAGGCGCTGGGACGAGGGTGTAAGGAGGTGCACATAGCTCTTAAGAGTAACTCTTCAGCATTTAAATGTTAGTAAAGATACATACGAACTGGAACATAGAACTATTATATTATCATCATGGGCGCTGGGACGAGGGTGTAAGGAGGTGCACATGCAACCTCCTGTCGGGAAATAAAGTGCCATTTTTTCATTAAGTCACTGAATAAATCTGCAACAATGCAAACTATCAATCACAGAGGTTATATTATAGTCAAGCATATTCAAATACCTGCGCATTTATAATTTGACATTAACTTTTACTGATATAATGTAGTTTGTAGATGCACCCCCCTAAAAGGGATCCTGGCACTGCCCATGATCATCATCATCATCATTCAAATTGAAATCATTTATTAAGTAATTAGGAAAAAAGAGCACTTTTACACATCATTTTTTATAATTTTTTTATCATCTAAAAGATTCTACCAGTGCTTCGGAAAAGCCAACTGACCTGAGAAGAAGCACCAAGAAACTCAGCGTAGGTCTTTTATTGTTATATTTTTTTATATATATATTTTACAAATTGCAAGTAACAATATAAATTGAATTTCAAAGATGGATATTAAATGCGAAAAGTAACGGAGAGTATCTAAGTCAAATAACCAGCTACATGTTAAATTTTAAGTAAACAATAGAGGTAACCATAAAACAGAGCAGACCAGTCCATTGTTAGCCACACGATGCCCACTGCTGAAAATAGGCCTCCCCTCAAGCTTTCTAGATGGACCTATTAAGTATTTAGATAAACAATTATTGCAAGCAATAATATCCATAAAGTTATGGCAAGATAACTTTACATGCAAGTTATGGCAAGATAACTTACATGCAGGCCAGAACTAAAACTCACATTCGATTATGTCATACGAAAATTGCAAGCAACTGTCTCGCCCGATGCGATTGTTTAGACAGGATGCCTTTTGTGTATACTTTGATTGTACGTGCGTGTATCCGGTTACCGGTATCGCACAAATTCACTCAAAGTAAGCTTGGAGTATAAGAAAAAACTAGAGCTACGTTTAAAACTGGGAAAGGTCTTTCTCACTCGAGAGGAGATGACATGAGAAATATGAGATATAAGACAGCTTATTGTAAATAGTAAATACGGAATTTTATAACATAGTACGGCAGTAGCGTTTCACATAACTCATGACACAACTGCCAGTTGTTTGTACGTTCATCCTACATAAAATTGAATTGCAATCCATTACAATTCAGTAACTTTTGTCTAACATCTGAGGATCCCGCAAGCCCACTATATCATGCAGTCACTAATGTTATAAGTACATATAATATAATATTTATTATTATACATACATAATATCACGCCTCTATCCCATATGGGTAGGCAGACACTATGGATTGCCACTTTGCTCGATTCTGGCACACTACTTTCGCTGAAGTTCTTCTACCTTCATCAATCTTTTTATGTACTCCCGCCGGTTCAGGGTACTTTTGACCTGACTCTTACCTAGAACGTCAGATATCTGACATTCGAAGGTTCGGTGCGGTTGACCCCTGCCGACCCTTCCATCCACACTCGCCTTATATATCCTCTTTGTCAGTCTCCTATCATCCATCCTTTCCAAATGCCCAAACCACCTTAGCATGCATCCCCTTCTCGATTTTGGTCACTACATCCTCTGTCACTCCACACTTGTCCATCACCATAGTATTCCGCACTCTATCACACACAGTCACCCCACACATGCTTCTTAACGCTCTCATTTCCACTGCTTAAATCTTACTTTCGTGCTTTTTCTTTCATACCTAGCTTTCACTACCATACATTAGAGTTGGCAATAACACTCCTCTATAGACAGCCAGTCGTGCCTTTTTAGACACCTTCCGGCTACCCATAAACGTGTGCAACGCTCCATTCACCCGATTACCTGCACTCACTCCTCTCTCAATATCACTGTCATACCTACCATCACTTGTGAAAACACCTACGTCGTTACCTATAAAAATATTGCATTCCGTCATGCTATCGTCCCTTTCAAACACCATAACTTTCGTCTTGCTAACATTTATCTTCATACCTTTTCTCCCAAAAGCATCATCCATAATTGTCACTAACTTCTGTAACTCCTCCGCGATGACGCAAGAATTACTTGATCATCAGCATAGAGTAGACAGTTGAGTGACAAACCATTCATTCCCAGCCCGTACGCACTCTCTTTCATATCTTTTAGACAGCCATCCATGAATAGGTTGAACAGCCATGGAGACGCTACACATCCCTGTCTCACACCCTTATTAATGCGAAAACAGTCAGTGTAGGCTCCATTTATCCTGACACAAGCACTAGAGTTCTCATAAAGAGACTTCAGTGCTCGAATCAGCCTACTACCCACCCCAAACATGGACAAAGCTGACCACAGTTCATTCCTTATTACTCTATCATTGGCCTTTTCCAAATCTACGAAAACGCAGAAAACTTTTGCCGTTTAGACAAATACTTCTCCACGACACTTCGCAGGGAAAAGACCTGGTCCGTGCATCCCATCCCCTTTCGAAATCCGGCTTGCACATCCCATACTTTATCACAGGTCTCTTTTATAATCCTTTCGATCAGAACTTTAGCATATCGTTTGCCGACAACACTAAGCAGGCTAATGCATCGGTAGCTTCAGAGATGTTCAAGATACTTCATAAAAGTATCTGAAATACAAGTTACAAGATACTTGTAAATAAAGGATTTGAGATACCAGATACAAGATACTTTTGAAAATGGTATCTAAATACTAGATACAAAATACGTATCTTCTAAATACTTTTTTCAAATAAGATACCTTTTGAAATTATTTTTTTTATAGCCTTGAATGACCAGAAGAGCGTGCCGTCCGCCTGATGGTAAGCGATACGACCACCCATAAACCGTAGCAACACCATCCAGCACCTTGAGTTACAAAGTACTGTGTGGCATTCCACTGCACTCGTCATCCTGAGACATAAGATGTTAAGTCTCATTATGTCCCGTAGTTACACTGGCTACAATGTCCTTCAAACCGAAACACACACACACACTGCTGCTTGGCGGTAGAAATAGACATTGCGGTGGTGGTCTCTCATATGTAAAAGTCCGTCTGAACTCTGGGTGGTCCGTCATACAATGCCATAAAAAAATTCAAATGTTGAACGTTTTAGATTTTAGAAGCTACTATACTGTGTTTATTAAAAAATATGAGTAAAAAGCATTAAAATTAGGTTCTGCTGATTTATGGCCGGTTTCTGAAGTACTATTGACGGCAGTTTATCTATCCGTTAGCGCTATTGGTTCGATAACCCATGAAATTGCGTTTCTGAACCACGCACTGCAAGATAAACTTACTTTAACTTAACTGGCCAATTTTTGCCGTTTATCTGTTCCATAACTATTTTCGTGTCATTTTGTCACAAACGACGGCAACTTGTTAGATATTATTTACAATACAGAGCAACATAATTGATACGGCCAATCACAACGGTTTCAGTAGTGTTATAAATTCTCAAATTCTAAATAAAACAACATAAAACACAAATTAGCAAACTAGTGCTAGCATGACATAAGACATTTTGTTGAACTGTTTGACGTTTTTTTTTAATTCGGCAATGATGTCATTCATCAGCCAGAGACAAATAACAAATTACCACAAAATAAAATTAAAATAATGTTTAGGCGTTGATCTATGTTAAAATAAGTTATTATTGTATATAAAACAATGATTAGTTACGAATTTTTGTAATAAAATCCATTTTAAAGTCAACTGCTAAAAAAGAGCCATCTAGTAGCAAAATAAGGAACTGGTTGTTGGCTTCATAGTTATCGAATGGTTCATTATATGTTCAGAAACACAGTGAAAGTCAACCGACGTTTATCTTAAGTTTAACTTTAATGGACCAATAGTTGTTGAAAGTTTAACTGGGAGATTCAGAAATTGGGCATTAATAAAGTTCATTGAGATTTATCGGAATCAGGAGACACACTGAAAATCAAAATTATAAGACTCAATGCCCTCATGTTTTCAAAAGAAGACAGAAATCGGTTGAATACAATGTTTGGTTAACCAATTATAGCATGTGCTTTTTACACAAACAAATCAAGAATGTTACGTGTTGATTATTGAAACCATGCAAGTCATATATTGCTTCAATTTAATTGGATGCAACAGGCAAGAAACTTGCAACGTGTATATGGGCCTTAAATGAGCCGTTAATGTAAAAAATGCATAGATAATTAGTAAAAGTATCTTAGCAAATTAAGTATTTATAAAATACTAAGATACTAAAAAATTGTATCTAAATACAAGATACAAAATAAAAATTTAAAAAGTATCTTAGATACAAGATACTAAATACGTATTTTGTATCTTGTATCTGTATTTCAGATACTTGTATCTAGATAAATCACATCTCTGGGTAGCTTTGACAGTCTTGCTGCGACCCCTTTCCCTTGTACAGTGGAATAATAACGGCGCGGCACCAATCTTTCGGTAACACACCTCTGTTCCAGCACAAATTCAAGAGGCGACACAACAGACATGCAGCTACAAACAAAAAAGAAAGGAAAGCGAAGTCGATTTTTGTGGCGGCCGCTCCTCAGACCTCCTCAGTAACCTGATGTCATGGCTGATATGTGAAAAATTGTATAATTAAAGTAATACAAATACTTTCTTTTGTATGTTACTTGCAAATTTACTTAAAAGTTGCTTATTTTGTACTTAAATTCTGAATACAAAATAGTATTTTACAAAATACTTCCAATAAACTATTTTTATAAATTTTAATTATTTGTTTTCTTTATTGATGTTAAATCTTTGGAAGGTAATCATGAAGTTAATGAATAAAAGTACGAGTTTAATAAGTTATTTTTATAAAACCTAACATTAAACCTTAAGTATTAACCTAGCCAGAAAGCTATTTGAAAACAATTATCTTTATTACATTGATTTCCATGGTTAGTATTTATTACTCATAAGGACAAAAATGCTGGGAAATACAAGTGACACAAATACCAACTAGTCTAGAAATAAAATTCTGGCAAGCATTAGGACTTTGCACTCGAGATGGTTCATGGAGATTCTGCAGTTTTCTTGTCTCCCAAGCTAAGCTCTAGCTAGCATAGGGCCTTGTATGTGTTTAGGACGACCCAATGGATGCCATAATAATATTATGTACCTACTTATTATATTGTTAAAGGTACCAAGAAAAAGATTGCTGAAGTACTAGACAAAGAACCGGTTATTGGCAACGGCAATAAGCCTGCCGCAGATCCCCAAGATGAGCATATCGCGGCGCCCCCCAACGATGCCAATGAACAACCCAGTACTGAAACTCCAGCCACGCAGCCCAGCCACGAGGATGATATTCGATCGGAAACTGACAGTGTTGTACTACCCGAAGCTCCGGTCGGTATGTTTAACAGTTCTACATGCGATAGTTTGCGACCCCACCCGCGTGGAAGTTTCTCAATGTAAAAGTCCCACGTTGTACTTGTCTGGGATATATATTGCCTATATGTTAATTCAGGTCATGGCTTAGTTATTTGTCCCAAATGCCATCAGAAATTCAGAGATTTTGGTGTTTCACTTCTAATTTCTAACAAGCATATGAAATGACAAACATCACATAGTTTTCCATTGATTTATTAAGTAACATAATATTACTTATGTAGTTGGTATTAATAGCTATTATAAATGGGAAAGTGAGCTTGTCCCTCCTACTTTTTATCTCCTTTGGTATCAAGCATATGTAAGCACACATTGATGCTACAATTTAATACTGTAATATGTTACGCTAATATTATAATTTCTAGTAGATTTTTCTAAATTTACAGAAGAAAGTGTTGTTCCCGAGCCAAAAAATTTCACTTGGCAGAAACCCAATGAAGTTGTTCCAGTACCAGCAGGTAATTTATTCAACACCACAGTTTTTTCCTGGTTTCATATATCTTACTAGACTTCTGCTCGCGGCTTCGCCCGCGTGAAAAAGTTTTCCCGGGATAAAAAGGTAGCCTATGTGTTAATCCAGGACATGATCTACCCGTGTGCCAAATTTCATCGAAATACGTTTATTATTTTTTGAGTTTATTCGTTACAAACATACTTACATACAAATCTTTCCTCTTTATAATATTAGTATTATTTATCTTATTCATAAATATAGCTGGAAACTATTATGACATCAAAAATATACAGTAAACTTCTTTTATAATGTAGCTCTACTACACCTGATGGTAAGCGGAGAGAAGTCCAGTAGAGTGTTGACTGACGAGCGATGATTATCCCGCGTCAGATGACACAATTATGCCGGCCTGTTTGATTCGGATATACACAGGATGATCCCAGAACGCACCATAGTTATATGGGCCACGATGGCAGGTTCTAACTTCGTGGTCGCTATTCGGGCGGATATAAAATAATATATCCTACCACCACAAAATGTCCTAATAATGGTTTTCTAATACTGTGTGTTGCTATATTTTATTTCATATTTTCCTTCATAATATGGGAATACAGGAAGTTGTGCGCTACCAAAGTTATAGGTATGTATACTGTGGTACTAGTGTGAGATCACTAGTGTGTTGTGATTGCTGTTTATTGATAAATCTATTTTTTTTTTCAGATGATACCGAGACGGAAGCGGTCATGGATAACTTGTCGATGTACTGTGACGACGGAGACCACGCCTCGCTGCTGTCGGAACAACTGGACGAGAATAATAAAGGTAAGTGAGCGGCGCAACTATCCGCTCACGACGTTACGGAACGACTAAGCTTCTTGTTATTGACTGTTGCACTTCAAACATATCCTAATAGAGTTTAATTTTATTTGTAATGATTGATTATAATGTCGGAAGGTCATGTGAGTCCCGCCCCACACGAGGTGTTCCGGTGCAACGTGTGCGATACCGTCATAGCTGGGTAAGTGTGCGCTGTTTGTGTGTGTCATCTAGTATGATGATGTATGAATGAGTAGGCGAGTGTGTGTGCAGATTCCGCTACACGTGCGTGCAGTGCAGCGATTTGGACCTGTGCGTGTGTGTGTCGTGTGGTGTGCGGTGAGTGAGTAGTCGCGTGTGTGTGCAGGTTCCGCTACACGTGCGTGCAGTGCAGCGACTTGGACCTGTGCGTGTGTGTGTCGTCTAGTGTGCGGTGAGTGAGTAGGCGCGTGTGTGTGCAGGTTCCGCTACACGTGCGTGCAGTGCAGCGACTTGGACCTGTGCGTGTGTGTGTCGTGTAGTGTGCGGTGAGTGAGTAGGCGCGTGTGTGTGCAGGTTCCGCTACACGTGCGTGCAGTGCAGCGACTTGGACCTGTGCGTGTGTGTGTCGTGTAGTGTGCGGTGAGTGAGTAGGCGCGTGTGTGTGCAGGTTCCGCTACACGTGCGTGCAGTGCAGCGACTTGGACCTGTGCGTGTGTGTGTCGTGTAGTGTGCGGTGAGTGAGTAGGCGCGTGTGTGTGCAGGTTCCGCTACACGTGCGTGCAGTGCAGCGACTTGGACCTGTGCGTGTGTGTGTCGTGTAGTGTGCGGTGAGTGAGTAGGCGCGTGTGTGTGCAGGTTCCGCTACACGTGCGTGCAGTGCAGCGACTTTGACCTGTGCGTGTGTGTGTTGTGTAGTGTGCGGTGAGTGAGTAGGCGCGTGTGTGTGCAGGTTCCGCTACACGTGCGTGCAGTGCAGCGACTTGGACCTGTGCGTGTGTGTGTCGTGTAGTGTGCGGTAAGTGAGTAGGCGCGTGTGTGTGCAGGTTCCGCTACACGTGCGTGCAGTGCAGCGACTTGGACCTGTGCGTGTGTGTGTCGTGTAGTGTGCGGTGAGTGAGTAGGCGCGTGTGTGTGCAGGTTCCGCTACACGTGCGTGCAGTGCAGCGACTTGGACCTGTGCGTGTGTGTGTCGTGTAGTGTGCGGTGAGTGAGTAGGCGCGTGTGTGTGCAGGTTCCGCTACACGTGCGTGCAGTGCAGCGACTTGGACCTGTGCGTGTGTGTGTCGTGTAGTGTGCGGTGAGTGAGTAGGCGCGTGTGTGTGCAGGTTCCGCTACACGTGCGTGCAGTGCAGCGACTTGGACCTGTGCGTGTGTGTGTCGTGTAGTGTGCGGTGAGTGAGTAGGCGCGTGTGTGTGCAGGTTCCGCTACACGTGCGTGCAGTGCAGCGACTTGGACCTGTGCGTGTGTGTGTCGTGTAGTGTGCGGTGAGTGAGTAGGCGCGTGTGTGTGCAGGTTCCGCTACACGTGCGTGCAGTGCAGCGACTTGGACCTGTGCGTGTGTGTGTCGTGTAGTGTGCGGTGAGTGAGTAGGCGCGTGTGTGTGCAGGTTCCGCTACACGTGCGTGCAGTGCAGCGACTTGGACCTGTGCGTGTGTGTGTCGTGTAGTGTGCGGTGAGTGAGTAGGCGCGTGTGTGTGCAGGTTCCGCTACACGTGCGTGCAGTGCAGCGACTTGGACCTGTGCGTGTGTGTGTCGTGTAGTGTGCGGTGAGTGAGTAGGCGCGTGTGTGTGCAGGTTCCGCTACACGTGCGTGCAGTGCAGCGACTTGGACCTGTGCGTGTGTGTGTCGTGTAGTGTGCGGTGAGTGAGTAGGCGCGTGTGTGTGCAGGTTCCGCTACACGTGCGTGCAGTGCAGCGACTTGGACCTGTGCGTGTGTGTGTCGTGTAGTGTGCGGTGAGTGAGTAGGCGCGTGTGTGTGCAGGTTCCGCTACACGTGCGTGCAGTGCAGCGACTTGGACCTGTGCGGCGCGTGCGAGGCCGCCAGGGCGCACCACCACCACTACGTGCTCAGGGTGCCCGCCGACAGACACGCGGTGAGTACACAGGTCTCTATTTGTAACGCCTTCCACACATCGACACATCCGTTGAAGACAAAAGTGAGCAACCTTCTTGGTGTGAACACGGCATGCATAAAAGTATCTAAAGTTCGGCTTATTTAACCACAATACTTTGATGTTCAGTTTCCATACATTTCTGCGTAATGTATGGAAACTGAACATCTACTGAATTGTTATTTTACAATTTCTAGAAATGTTACTCATTTTTAGTTCACTTTTTATTTTTTTTCAATGCAAAACCTTGATCTAATGTTATAAATTAGAATTGGTTAGAGTGGCCGCCATATTTAATATTTTTCTTTTTATAATGAAAGACAAATCCAATATTCGAATTGATAAACGTAGCTGCCATTCTGAATTTCTTTATTGGTTTTTTTAAAATCCAAATCCGGACATGAGTTCGACCATAAATAATGGTACCAATATTAGAATTGAAAAAACTGGCCGCCATTATTGTTTATTCAAGTAGCTTCAATAAAGATGCCTGGGCTTTATTTTAGTCGTAACAGCAAATAATATGAAAGAGAAATACTTTTGTGAAACAACTTAAAAATTGCTTTAAAAATGAGGGAGTAATAATTAACATTTCAAATATGTAGGCGCGTAGTGAAAGATATCTTGCTATCAGTTGGAGTGTAGGCAGTAGGGGGTAGGGGTGGACTTTCCCATCATGACGATCATGTCTATATTCTAAATATAATTGCACCAATCTATAACTATGGAATCAACGAATTTGTTACGTTATGAGAACTGTGACATATTGCACATGGAGGACGGGGAAGTGCTGCCATTTTGGGGCTGTTTCCCTGGGCCCCAGAATTGACAAATAAATTTGGACGCGGAGAAGATAAGACGTTCGTTTGAGTGTCAGTTTCAATTGTCAGTTCTCCTTAAGATCTAGCGATTAGAATACAGAAAACATGGCAATTCAAAAACTTCTATGTAGTCAAAGACAAAGTAAGGTGGACAGACGACCTTGTAAAGGTTGCAGAAACGCGCTGGATGCAGGCCGCTTCTGACAGGTTGGTCTGGAAATCTTTGGGGGAGGCCTATGTTCAGCAGTGGACTTCTAAAGGCTGAAGAAGAAAAAGAAGAAGAAGGATAATCAAAAAATATTTAATCGTTAAATATTCACGCAAAACAAGTTTGGCAAAACCAAATATATCGTAGTTTTAAACAATGTTATTCTTCAAATACCCAATTGGCCTAATTAATAAAGGAAATAATAATATTAATCAGGTGTTAGGACAAAAATATTTTTGTGGGTTTATTTGTGACGTGACCTAAAATTTTTGCTGTAAAAGCACAGAGCGTTTCACAATTCGAGGCAGTTGATCATTGACTTTCGTGCTGGTCGGTTGCTTGGTGATATATTTGATGAAGTATTTCTGTAAAATCAGTTATAGATTTTTTTATTTTAATCAAAACAGTTTCTGTTTCAATTGCAGTGCAATAGTATATTCTACAACACTGCTAGGAATAAACCTTTTCTAGATAATTGATATAATTTTGGAAAATTAGTGACGCGTGTCATGTTTGGACCTTAACGATGGACGTCCCGGGCCTCGGCAGTGTGTTCCATTACCGACTAGGATACTGCCTTTTAATAGACTGTCGGCTTTATTGGCCTGACAACAAAGAAATAACCTTAAAAACAAATACATTCAAATGTTCGCCATTTTTATCTGTTTTTAAACTAGACCTTTATTGTTATTGTGGTCTAAAGGCATACCCAGATATCGATTTTGAAGCTAATAGGCATTAAAATAGGAAACATATATATTGCAGCTACATTTCATTTCCAGCTTTGGATCTATCCTTCGTGGTTAAAGGTTACCTAACATGTTGATTTTGAGGTCAATTGGCGTTAAAACAAGGAAACACCGGCCAATTGGCTTGAGTAATTGCTTGGCCTTAATTAATTGGACCGCTTTTCTTAACTCTAGCCTGAGATCTGTCGTATTCAACTATAGGCATGTTCAGATATCGATTTTGTAGCCAATTGGCCTTAAAAAGAAGCTTTAATTGATGGCTTCTATTTAAAATTCTATCTTCGGATTTATTTTTTGTGGTCTCTTGATTGCAAATTAGTTTCAAAATTCAAAATCCTTATGTGGGCGTGCAAGAGCAAATTGGAAATGGTGGCCCCATTTTGAATTATATTATAGGGTCTGCCCTTTTGGCCAAAGGCATGCTCGGATATCGATTTTACAGCCAATAATCCGAAAAACAAAGAAATTTAGAATAGTGTCAATTTTGTAAAATTCTTACTTTAGATCTGCCCTTCGTAGCCAAACGCATACGCAAATATTGATTTTGAGGTCAAATGGTCTTAAAACAAAGAAATTCAAAATGGTGGCATCCGATGCCAATTCTAATATTGCCTACATATTTTCGTGATAATTGATCCATAATAAATAAATAATATAATAATTCATACTAAAATAATTTTAAGTTGTAAGAATTTGAACATCGTTTACCCACGAAACGCAGCGAAGTGCCATTTACGCTAAATGGGGCCGGCATTCCAGAGGTTGATACGAAATTGCACCTTTAGAACGAAAACGACACAATTAAAAAAAAATCCAATATTTTATTTATCGTCATAAAATGACTTAAAACTGGTATATTTTTTATTAACATATAATAAAAAAGGGACCGAATTAACAGTTTTGTCCTGTTCCCGCTCAAATATGGCTATGTTTGATCTATTGTTTTATTGAGAACATCGTTTTAATTCATTTTATGACGATAACTCAAATTTAGATCATTTTGAATTGTGTCGTTTTCGTTCTAAAGTTGCGAAAAGTTAATGTAAGATGATGTCCCAGGCTGAGGTCCAGCTGGTGTTGGCAGCGTTACGACGGCACCTCTTGAGGAAATTGGATCCTATCAGACACCTTGAACAAGATCAGGATGATGTTATAAGGTTCGTTATATGCCATAGGAATATCCCAACTATGATTTATCACATACATCTCTTTTAGGCATTCTTGCGGTTATTGGTCTCCCATCTCCCGCTAGTCTATATTATATTCTAGACTGCATTATACTTCCCATCATGTAGATACATTGACGTCACAAGGGAGCGCAAGAATAAAAATAATTATTTTATTTCAGTCTTAAATCTGAAGTAAAGTCGGAAGAAGAGGATAATGATGATAATGATAATAATAATGATGATAATGACGACGACGATGATGATGATGATGATAATGATAATAATAATGATGATAATGACGACGACGATGATGATGATGATGATAATGATAATAATAATGATGATAATGACGACGACGATGATGATGATGATGATGATAATGAATATAATAACGATGTGCAAAACAAATCACATGAAGATGATTTATTAAATAGATCAACGTCACGTGTAAGTGTTGGATTAAGATAAGATTAACATAATATGTTGGATTATATAATAACTGCCTCGGTGGCGGAGTTGTATTACGGTGTGACTGCAAATCTGAGGTCTTGGGTTCGATTCCCGGGTCGGGAAAATTGATATTGGGTTTTTTAAATTAAGTATCAGCCCGGAGTCTGCAATTTGTGCCCGATATGGCGATAGGCTCGCCCCCTATCACATCATGGGACGGAATACGCACGGCGAAAAGTGGGTGCATTATTTGTGCCTCTGCCTACCCCTTCGGGGATAAAAGGCGTGAGTGTGTGTGTGTGTGTGTATATAATAACCACTTATGAAAATCCGTTCTAGGGATAAAGCTCTTATTACACTTTACTAGACTAAAAGTGCTCAATATAGGTTGGATTTTTGACACGGGACAGTTCATGAGGTACTTAACGCATTGACTGCGACGCCAAAACACTGAAGTATCCACCAGTGCGGCGGCCACGGGGATGTTGTCCCGCACTGGCATGTGGTTGCACTACGCGAGTGAGCGAGACAGTCTTTAGACAACACACCAGGAGCCGAACACAAGATGCCGTTCTACAATCGTTATCGCTTATAGAAAACAAATAAAGAACATGTCTAAAAACCGGCTTTAAATTCTAACCAACATACATTATATAAATGGATAGTACTCCCAAAAACTAGGCCTTTGCAATAAATCGTATAATTTTAAAGTCCTCCGATTTTGAGATTTATGTAATTTTATTTTGCTTAAAAGCTGAACTTAATATGAATGTTATTAAATCTAGGGGTCTAAAAATATTTTTTTAATAGATCCAAGATTAATTTTATTGCCCCTTTAATATCCCTAAGTTTGAGCCTGGTTAGATTTTGAGGCCCAGCTCCCATACAAAAAGCGGACATCTCCTTCAGGGAATGATATATCCTATCAATAAGTATTGCTAGGATATGTCATTCTCATACATAACGTTGGCGTTATCGATTGTAGAAAGACATCTTGGCTTACAGCCCCAGGAGAGACCCGCACGCGCGTTGTCTCCAAAAAAACACAATTGTTCGTGAGCCGCAGTCAACGTGTTTACCGGTGTGTAAAAGTGGGAGACTCTCGTTATTTATAAAAGACATTTTGACCCGCATTTACAGATTTAAGACCTTTTTATTTACATAAAAAGGTAAATAAATAACCACAGTATACCATTATTAGTATACTATGGTTAAAAACCGTCATCTGTTCCAAAAACAGGACGAGGAAGTCCACTCCGTGGAGAGTGGCGACGAGGCGCCGCGGGATGACAGCGAAGAGGCGCGGGAGGAGCGCAGCACCACCAAGATATACTTGAAACTGGCGGACTTTATGAAAATGAAAGAACGCGGATTACCGTGGGGTAGTAGATCACTTCCTGTTACTCAAGTTTTCTCTTAATACAATGCTTTGCTTTAGTTAAATACAGGATGCATTCTCGCTGAAGTGGCACAGCTGCAGCAGTGACCAAACATTGCAAAATTAGACAGGAATAGATGGCTAGATAGGGGATAGATAGATGGCTTTGCCAACCTAACACCTGTTTTGTCATAATTCATGATAACTTGTGTAAATTTCAGCACAAAATGTACAAATACAGTACTCAAATGAAGCGCCGCGGGATGGTGTGTCAGATACGCAGCATCAGGCCGAAGAAGCAGTTGTACTGTCAGAGACTGATGGGATTTTGCGAAGGCAAGATGTAAACTCACTCCCACTGCAAGTTCCAAGTACCCAAAAGTTCGTTAAGGAGGCAGAATTGCCCACCAAAGTCAAAGACCTAGGAGCTCCGGCACAAACTGACGATTTAGGAACGCGACCATTTAAAATTGCTGGCAAGCAGTCGCTTCTCAAAGTTATAGGACAATTAGACTCGATAGCTCCAAGCGTGCAGTTAGAGTTATTAACTCCATGCGAGCAATCAGAAATTATAGTATCTGGACAAAGGCAAGATGTAAACTCACTCCCACTGCAAGTTCCAAATACGCAAAAAATCGTTAAGGAGGCAGAATTGCCCACCATAGTAAAAGACCTAGGTGCTCCGGCAAACACCAATGATTTAGGCACGCGATTTTTTAAACTTGCAGACAAGCAGTCTTTGCTTAAAGTTGCTGGACAAATAGACTCGATAAAGCCAGGCGTGCAGTTGGAGTTGATAACTCAAAGTGAGCAATCGGAAACTGTAGTATCTGGTCCAAGGCAATATGTTAACTCACGATCAGAGCAAGTTCCAAGTACGCAAAAATTCGTTAAGAAGACAAAAACAAAAATCAAAGATGTAGTAGCTCCGGGACAAATAAATGATTTAGGCGCACGACTATTTAAAATTTCAGACAAGCAGTCATTGCTTAAAGTGGCAGGACAATTAAAATCAATAGCACCAGACTTTCAGTTAGAGTTAATAGCACCGGATGAGCGATCGGAAATCATAGCGGGTGGTGATAATATCGCAGTGCCAGGCGTGCAGCCTGATATTACTACAGCGCCAGGTGTGCGGGTAGACGCGACAGAGCAAGAAGAGCCAAATATATGCGAGCTAGAATGTGTCATGAACCTACAGAGATTGCCGTCACAGATTCTCGCAAACGCCTTACAGGAACGTAAGTTAAATGCTAATAACTTTTAACTAAGAATTCTAAATCATTGACTTCCAGGTAAAACATGTAGGCTGCGGTGCTAAAAAAAAATTATCCACTGGTATGATAAACCACACCCTAGGTCTATTGCCCTGCACTCCAGTATCGAACACGAAAGCCGCGCCATTGCGGCGGCATACACCTCGCGTGTCAAAATGAGCGCTACATGTCGCACCTTTAGGACGAAAACGACACAATTCAAAAAAATAATGTGTTATTTTTTAATTTAAAGCGGTAATCAGAGGGACAACAAAGTCATGCAACTCCAGAAGTACTTTACCGGCCACAAGCATGCACAGACCTGAAAAGAGATCGATACTAACTGAGCAGGCGGAGTTGGGAGATATGCGACATGCTGTGCCAGGTATGTCTGATTCACAAAAATAAAACCGACTTCAAAACCACTACAAACCAAAAATATAATTTAACTTTATATTCGCTTAGTATATAACGTATATTTGGAGTCGGTGCCTAATTTAAGATTTGATATCTATCCATATAATAAAGCAGTAGAACCGGTGTGTCTGTAGACTCTGTACATTTAAAAAAATGTAAAAGAAATGTGGTGACTAAATAAGAGTAATGGAATATAAATCGGCGATTTTTGTAATTCTTTTCTGTCTATTTTTCTGGTTGTTTGTTACTGCACATCTCCAAAATTACTGAACGGATTTCGATGACATTTGGCACACGGGTAGATCATGTCCTAGATTAACACATAAGCTTTTTTTACCCCGAGAAAGTATAAACCAAGACTTTTCTCCCGGGAAATCTTTTACACGCGGGCGGAACTGCGAGCAAAAGCTAGTTATTATAATATATACCCACAGGCATACACACTCACGCCCGTTATACCCGAAGGGGAAGGCAGAGGCGCAACTAGTGCACCCACTTTTCGCCGTGCGTATTCCGTCCCGTGATGTGATAGGTGGCGAGCCCATCGCCATATCGGGCACAAATACCAGACTCCCGGCTGATTTTGAATTTAAAACCCAATATCACTTTGCCCGACCCGGGGATCGAACCCGAGACCTCAGCATTGCAGTCGTACCGTAATACAACTACGCCAACGAGGCAGTCAGCAGTTATTATAATATGTAACTATATTTAATTATTCTGTGTTGGTATTGCAGTTAAGAAGAGATGCCTCTCGTCTGACTTGACAGTATATTCGTATGACACGCACCACATCATGCCGGACTGTAGTGTCAGGCTGTCAAGATTACCTGATGCTATCATGAGCTTCGGACACATATGTATGTTTCAACATAATTATAATACAATAGCATACGGATATTCATCGCATCGCTATTAGATGCCCTAAGTCAAAGCATTTGAACATGTACAGTGAGCCACAAAAGTCACTTAACAAAAACAAAACTAAAGATATAATAACGCCCTTTACATCAAATGTCGTTGATCAGTTACCGACAAATATATCTCTGAACACATTAAAATGAAAAATATTGTTGAACAACGTGGAAATAAAAGTGACTGAACACGCTCACAGTGTAAATATCGGTGGCCAGCATGGACACAAAAACGTTCAACACGCTTATAACAAGAAAAAACGATTAACTTTTATAAAATACGAATTGGAACAGATTTTTTTATCTTCACTAAGTTTTATTGTAAAATTCATTGTTGCATTTCTTACAAATGTAGATTTCTCTAAATAGAGAGGTTTATTCCACATAGCATTTTTTCACAAGTTAAATTGGGCAACATAAAAGCGTTCTAATTATTTTTGCGACTTTAAATAATTTTCTTAAAATTTGTTTTAAACACAAACTGTGGATATCCGTAATACCAAATAAATTTGGCACAAATATGGACCATATCCTAGATTAACATCTCGTGCCACGGTCATTACATAATAGTAAATAAAGAAATGAAACAATAGTTCTCAGTGCGGGCATCGAACCCGTGGCATCTGGTTCTAAGCCAGTACATCGTCTACTACACCACAATGCTGTCAAAAATTAAAAAGTTAAAAAGTTCGCTAAAAAATATAGTGAACGTTGCAAATATAGGTTTTTGTTTTCTTGCAGAGTTTGTTAACAAGTATAAAACCGGCCTAAGTAAATTCATGATCACTGACAATCAACTAAATTTTTAACCGCGGCTACACCCATCGATTTTTTCAGTAATGTATGACGATTTCAACCTATGGAATGTTTTAATGTTATATGGCTGCGGTCACCTGATACCTTTTATTTACTTATAATAGCTTGTATTTCAGATAGAAAAGTTTACTACATACTTACGAAACCCCCATCATTGTATATTTTTGCTTTCGTTACTATCAGATTGCAGTAAATTAATGTAGACTGCAATTAAAATTTTGAATATAAAACACCATAAAAAAATATTTCCTAATTGCTGACAGATATTCCAGTCCGACTTATTTGTATAGATTTCTTTAGTATCAATAATTCAACATTTTATTTAGATATATGATTCTACAATTACTGTCATTGCGCAATATTAAAACAAATGACACCCCTCTTACGTCACGCACGAAATGACAAAGACGAAATAACATTGCTGCTCTTCTATTTAACGAATGTAGAAACATGCCAGTCGTGCTGTTGCCGGAAATACATGAATAGTATATTTATACTATGTGCGTATTCAGCCGTTTTGATTTTCTAGGTTGTTCATAAATATTTGGCGGGAAGTGACGACATTATATTTTAACCATTTCCATGGGTTTGTTTTGTTCACCGACTTTTGTGGCTGACTGTACAGTCACTAAATTTTATATCCGTTTTAGGCTGACTTATCTATATTATCAGTTCATATAGCACGTACTCATCCACTAGCAATTTAGCGTTAATGACGTCTATACACCTGTTGTGTTTTTAAGTGCGCAATACCAATCAAACAATATCATCGACAGTGACACCCATAGATACGAACGTACTTGGTGTGTTGTATGTTTCCTCTTAGCTTTTGCTTTGGTCTACATTCGTGTAACCCCTGTTTTGGAGTTTTGGCGGGAACTTGGAAGTGTCATGAGATGCTCTTGTTTTAATTCATTATTTTGGTGATAATTAGTGTTATATTGCATAATTATGGTGGTATATTATCCAATATAGTTCTATTAAAGAGCTCAAACGAAGTGAATTGAAATAATTGTGCTAATCAAGTGTCTTTTTTGTTGCCGCCAAAACTCCTCGATAAAGTCTTGGTAAGGTAGCCAGTGCTTTACTTCGACATACTACAGATAATAAAATAGACAAACCAAACTTGACATTGGCAAAATGTGAATACAAATGCCATTATAAAAAATAAAATAAAAAACCCTGTTTTGTTGGTGTGCAGTGTCGTCGCAGACGCGGGCCCCGAGCGGCGACTCGCGGGACAGCAGCGACGAAGACAACAGGTGACACGCGCAAGGGGTGATACAGTCGGGATGAATAATACATTAGGATGTACTTAATGTGACCAAACAAATATGCCCACGGGCAGAAAGGTGAAAAATAAATATAATTTCATAAAAGATTGGTTTTATTTAAAAGTAGGTAGGAGAACCTGTTGTAGTTCGACCAGTAATTGAAACTTTGATTTTTAAAAAATAAGCTTTGGTTTAGCTACATACGACATACCTACATATAAAAAGACATTTTTAATTAAAATGGTTTCGAGCAATAATCGTTACAAAAAAAAGAGAAAATTGACTAAGGTACAACAGACCAGTGAGGCAATTCTCAGTTCCCTCGAAATAATCTCGGGCTCGAACATGGATGTATACATTTTTTTTATTCTTGTTCATGGATACGGAACGTGCACAAAATAGGTGGCAGCACAAAATCGACACAAGAGCCACATGTGGATAAAAAAAGAAACTATAGAATAATCATTTTTTATATATTCTTTTAACATAATAAAAATGATAAAATATGGGTTCCGACCGAACATTATTAATACCCAGCATGGCCAGAATATGCATTTTTTACATGGGAGCTAGTTATTTTGATGTTATTGAAGCAAGATTAGGAGGTTTTACAGATTTGTTTGTATTGAATATTATCTTCAAAACTTCTTTATTTTTAATCATTACGTAATGAGACATTTCTAAATGCTTTTAGAACTCATACTCATGTAAGTTTTATACAGCTTTTATTATTTTTGTCTATTTTAACGTCGTAATAGATCGTAATAGAATTTTAAAACATAAGATTTGTTTATTTTTATGTTTTGAAGCATCCAGATACACAACACATTATCAGCAAATTAAATGTTATTATAAATATTTTACGCCAATGGTAAGTATCGATGGGCCGAAAAATAGTTAGACTGCGCCACTAGATGGCGGAGCTGGATGACCGAGCTTTGCGCGGATTTTTTTTTTTGTAAATCGTGTTTTCTAGAAATTATATTTAAATACTAATTACATACTGATGAAATATGAATAATATTTTTATAAGTAAACAATTGATTTTCTTGGTCTAACCTCAAACCCGACACTCATTGGCTTAGTGTTGCTTAACAACGCCATCTACTGGAGTAGTTTTAGTGTTGTTGTGTCGTTAAAGCAGTTAATTGATACCAATTAAAAAATAATAGTTTTATTACTAGCCAATAGATGTCAGGAAGTCATATTTTTCAGTTAATGTTTTTTTTATTTTATTATTTGAGGATTGCCAACAAAGTTCATCATAATGTTAGTTATTGTAATTACTAACATTATGATAACAATCAGAAAATAAAACTAATTGTAACTCAGACTACAGGCAACCACAACGTGCATAATACAATTTTACAATATAATTATTCAATTAAACATTATAAGGAACTAGACAAAAAATAATAGATTTATAATGTTTAAGTTGAATTACTCGAAACACGGATAAAACGACATTTTCTAAAAATGAATCCTAGGTAGATCGATTTATCGCCCCTGAAACCCCCTGCATACTAAATTTCATGAAAATCGTTGGAGCCGTTTCCGAGATTCACATTATATACATATACTAGCTTTTGCCCGCGGCTCCGCCCGCGTGCATGAGTTTTCCCGGTATAAAAGTCCCGCTTTATATTTTCCCGGTATAAAAAGTATACATAATCTACCCGTAGCTTATATGACACGTTCGTAGATTTACCATAGCAGCGCCATCTATTGATTACTTACTCAACCCAGTCGAAAGGTATCGACATCTGTTATCATTACCATAGCAGCGCCATCTATTGATTACTTACTCAACCCAGTCGAAAGGTATCGACATCTGTTAGAATCATTTGAAGTTAACAGATAATTGTGACTGTCAAATAATAACAGACAAATAATTAGCAATAAATTAAAATTGCGACTATAATTTGAGATTTAAACTATCCTATCTCTCAAGTTGGATCGAACTGCACATGGTGTGCGAATTTTATTATAATCGGTTAAGTGATTTACGAGTCCATTGAGGACAAACATTGTGACACGAGATTTATATATATTAAGATATAAATATACAAGAATTGCTCGTTTAAAGATATAAGATTTTGTTAAATATTTCTATTACATCTGGATAATTTCTAGCACATAAAGCCTTTTTCCAGCCTATAGGCCGAAGTGAACGACTGTTTAAACAATCAAATAAGTTATTAATTCTTCTTATAAATTGCGCCCTTGGAGTGCAGCCACAAAACTGCTCTAGTTACAGTTGGGTTTCAGCAAATTCAAGAGCGTCTGCCACTGAGTTGCTAAACAACTGAGTGGCTAGACGAACTTTAATTTTCTGATGAATGAACTCTATATGAGCTTTGGTTAATTTAGTTGCCAAACGTAATTTTTCATTTTCTTAAAGCTCTAATAGCAATTTCACGCATGCTCACGCCTTTTATCCCCGAAGGGGTAGGCAGAGGCGCAACTAGTGCACCCACTTTTCGCCAAGCGTATTCCGTCCCATGATGTGATAGGGGGCGAGCAATTTCATATATTTAAAATCTATGTTACCCCCTGCGTCATCAACTAAAATGTCTAAATCGCCAAATGAATTTCTTACTAATTTAATGGCATGGCTCTATATGGCATGGGATCTATAAAACAATGAACTCTTTGATTTTTAACATTAAAATTTATTTGTAATTGTTTTTTTGACAGGTCGCAACCAAGTTCTTTACACATAGCCAAGTTCACCGCTGGGCCGTCACACGTGAGTGCATCTACGTGCACGCCAGCTTCCTCTGTCATTTCAATACATACATACATACATATATATACACTCACGCCTTTAATCCCCGAAGGGGTAGGCAGAGGCGCAACTAGTGCACCCACTTTTCGCCGTTATTCCGTCCCATGATGTGATAGGGGGCGAGCCTATCGCCATATCGGGCACAAATTCCAGACTCCGGGCTGACACTGAATTTTAAAAAACCCAATATCACTGCCCGACCCGGGAATCGAACCCAAGACCTCAGCATTGCAGTCATACCGTAATACAACTACGCCACCGAGGCAGTCATTTCAATACAAATTTTTACTAAGTGAGCTTTTTGCTCTCCCGTTAAGGAATCCATTAAAATATCCAACGGGAAGCTTCCAGGCCTCATTAAGAGCTGCAAGTAGCGTCACGAACCATTCACTGGCTTCTGCTGTAGAATCAGATTCTTTGTTTATGCCCATATTGACTCTGCCGTAAAACTTATTTGTTGAATTGTCCCAATATAGACCTTTTTAATAGCCATCTCGTCTATCACCAGAGTGCAGAGAATTGGTCTTGAGGTGTTTTGGGTGTTTATTTTAAAGTTTTAAAGCTTCTGCAGTAAATCCTGGTTCTGCATCTACGTGCTGGTACTATTATGACAGCGTTCCAGGGTGTGGTAAACCGTTTCTATATGGTGATACAAAGTTCAATGTTGGTGCAAACTTCCTGATGTCTTCACCATATGAACGAGAACAAGGTTCTATGTTTCGAAATTTGTCTGGATAAAAATTCAGGAGCCAGCACTCTCTTCTAATAAAATCGCACCTTCATGAGGAACTAAATTTCGATTCCTTAATTCTTCAATGATGTTTTTGTACGTGTTTAACCTAAACTGTAGCCTTCGGCATTTTTGGTTCAACACCTTTATTTTTTTTTTCTGGTTTAGAATTTGTTTTTGCGCTTTAGCAAGTTTTTTATCTTCAAAAATCTGTAAAGCAAAGAAAATCTTCTCCTTATCTTCAGCTAAAGTTAAAATTAGAAATGCTATTAGTAGTTGAATTACGTATATTTGTATCCATTATTAAACCCAAAAAATGTTTATTTTTAATTTCTAGCTTTTTTTGCTAATTTAGCTTTCAGGCAATTGCTATACCCTATTTGTTAATAGTTAAGTTTTTTATGAACGCTGTGTTCACTATTTTAGGGCATACATGTATATAAATAAGTAGCAAGAGTGCGAGTAGAATTAAGTAAAATTGTATTGCCCGGTTTGTGAACCAAATAAAAAAAAAAAAAAAAATGATATATGTTTATAAATGAGACAATTAAGAAGAAACGAGTGAATGAGATATTATTTATTTATTTTTTGCTACTATATTACAACACAAGCATGACGCTTGCCTGATGGTAAGCGATACGATCACTCATAAACAAAAGCAACACCATGTATGTATGTTTATTGGGGACGTATGGAGTCGCACAGACGGGTGATCAGTTCACCTCCTTGGAACTATTCCACCCTTAGTCCCGGTTTGGGTGGCGCTGCCACTTTCGCTTTGGTTCGGTTCGCTCCGCAGGTATCTTGCCCAGGGGCCGCATTCACCATAGGGAGTTTCAGCTGTGGCTCATCTAGACCTTGGAGGCATCGTGGCTCCCTTCCAGGTTGCCGATCTCTGCCCAGTACCGCCCTCCACAGAGGGTCCCGCCACTTTGACCTTGATTGATCACTGCGGCAGGAGCCAACAGCGCTCAGCCTATGCGGTGAAGGTCGCACAAGCTGCCAGGCCCAGTCTGCCCAAATACTCTCCCACCCCCCAGGCGGCGTCCCCCGGTCTGACACAGCATCGCTTACCTTTCCTTGGCTATTCGTGACAGTTTCCACCCTGAAGCACTGATTTACTGGTGCACCTCCTAGCAACACCATACAGAACTTTTAATTACAAAGTACTGCATTATACTCCACTGACGAGACCCTGAGATATCAGATGTTAAGTCTAATAATGCTCAGTAATTAAACTGTCTACAATGTCCTTCAAACGGGAGCACAACTGTGCATGCACACTGGTGCTTGGCGGTAGAAATACACATTGCAATGGTACAGAACCAGCCCTTCGCATACGAGATACCTTCCACCAGTAAATATGTATGTATTGTATGTATTATGTGCCGTGGTATTTTTGTTCTCGCTTTTAAATTTCCAAACGAAATTATTGATATATTAGCTATTTTAGTATTACATAGAAAAATACTAACGATGGGGCTCTCTCCTGTATTTGCTGACATATTTACGTTCATGCCTGTTGGTTCCACTTGTCCCGTGCAGACAGGTTTTATGTAAACTACATTGATTGGCATAGGCTGAAAGAAAAAAAATTGTTCTATGAAGATGTTTGTAAATGACATAAAACAACCACCGAGAATATACAGGTCAAACCCAAGCAAAAATCAAAACCACCACCGATAATACTATATGGCATTACTGATTTACAACAGTTAACTAACTTTATTAATGAAGCTATCGGAAAAGAGGATTATTCATATAAAACAGTGTCAAGGGATCAATTAATTATTTCTGCTAAAACAGTAGAAAGTTATAAGAAACCGATCGAACATATTAGAAATAAGGGATTGATAGGACACACATTTACCAGGAAAGAAGAAAGATGCCATAAAATAGTGTTAAAAAATCTACACCACACTACACCTAAAGAAATGATTGTAGAAGCCATTAAAAACACTGGTAATAAAGTTAGAGGTGAAATAGTTAAAGCTCGCAAGAAAAGTACCAAAGAACCATATAACGTATTTTTCGTTAATTTAGAACCACGTGAAAACAATAAACATTTAAAAAATATTGAATACATATACCAACAAAAAATAAAAATATAGGATCCCCGGAAAAATAAAACTATTGTGCAATGCACTCGGTGCCAACAATATGGCCACACAAAAAATAACTGTCTAAGACCATTTAGGTATGTGAAATGTGTTTCCACTTAATGCTACAACTTGTACAAAAGATAACAACACACCAACCATATGTGTACTATGCCATGGCAGTCATCCAAATTATAAAGGATGTCAGGTCTATCAGGAAATACAGACAAGGAAAAACCAACAAAAGATAGTGAAGATGGATCACCATATAAGAAAACAGAAGGATTCAGATTCAGAACTTAACACACGTAAGCCTGAAGCAACTTCCTCCACGTCTACACTGAAAGAGACAGTGCACAAGGAAAACTATGCACCATCCTACAGTGAAATTGCAATAAAGACAAAATCAAAAATTAAGAAAATTAAATTGTTAGATAATAAAGACTACATACAATCAAATCAAAGCTTACCTATAAGTGATGAGGGTGAACGAAATTTATGTTATAACCAGATGCAAAACATATTGCTAGAAACAATTAATAAACAAGCTGAAAAGCTAGATCTCTTAATTCAACAGATGGGAATACTAGTAAATCTCATTACCACCATTATTAATAAAATAAAATGACTAGTCTAAGAATGTTCCAAATAAAAATGAATTAATACCTCTATTAGAAATAAATAAAATTGACATCATGCTTATCTCAGAAACTCATCTAAATAATAGAAAAACATTTGGAAAATTATAGTACTTATTGCACAAATCACCCTGATGGCACCTCACACGGTGGAACTGCAGTGATAATCAAAAATAATATAAATCATTATATACATGGGGAGTTCAGAGAAGACTATCTTCAAGCCACAACAGTTACAGTCCAAGACAAATATGGATCATTCAATGTTAGCGCTGTTTATGCTCCGCCAAGATTTGCTATCAATGAAAATATGCTTAAAAATTATCTTGAAATCCTAGGAAAAAAGTACATATGTGGTGGAGACTGGAACTGTAAAGAACTCTTTGGGGATAATAATAATAATACCCAATATAATGATTATGATATGATAAATGATAATGATATAACCACAAGAGGACGTGCACTAAAAAATGTTTGGATCTTCCAAAATTAAAGACACTTTCGACTGGGGAACCTACATATTGGCCAACAGATCAAAATAAGTTACCTGACCTATCAGATTTTTTTGTCATAAAAGGATTTCCAAATACCTATTATGGCATAGAGATAGCTGGCATGATACATCCTCTGACCATTCACAAATAATAGGAACATTTAGCACAACAATAATCTACAAAGAGCAACAAACAATACTGTGTGTACAAAATTACAAGACGGACTGAAAGGCCTTTGAAGAATACCTAGAATCAGAAATTAACTTAAAAATGAGGTTAAAAAACACAGAAAACATAGATCAAGCAACCTTCTATATTACAAACAAAATACAGAAGGTCCCTTGGCTCTGCACGCCATGTATTAAGATAAGCGATAAAACTAGGAATATCCCGTTGCAAATCCGCGAAAAAATCATGGAAAAGAGAAGACTACGAAGAATCTACCACCAAAGCAGATATACCACAGACAAAAAAATATTTGAAAGAGCAGCTAGAGAACTAAAACTCATGATCAAAGAAAACGAAAATCAAACATTTCACCAACAATTGTCATCATTATCAGCAAAAAAACGTGACAACTACTCACTCTAGAAACTGACCAAAAAATTTAAAAGACCACAACAGACAATACCACCATTAAACTCACTAACTGGAGCATGGGCAAAAAAACCGCAAGAAAAAGCTGAACTCTTTGCAGAACATCTCTTTCAAGTTTTTGCACCAAATAATTGTACACTGAGAGTATTTGAAGATAATAATAATATTATAAACGCGAAAGTTTGTTAGTATGGATGTATGGATGTTTGTTACTCTTTCACGCAAAAACTACTGAACAGATTTCGATGAAATTTGGCACACGGGTAGATTATTTCCTGGATTAACAAATAGGCAACTTTTAGTCCCGGGAAAATATAAAGCGGGACTTTTATCCCAGGAAAACTCATTCACGCGGGCTGAGCCGCGGGCAAAAGCTCGTTTGAAGATAAAATACATGCATTGGTCAATAGTGACCAACAGGTGTCTTTACCTATAAAACCAGTGACCCCACGGGAGCTAATATTTTATTAAAAACCTAGGTGTAAAAAGGCCCCGGGCTATGATCTTATCACAGGTGAAATTATGAAACACATACCTAGAAAATCAGTAGTCTTCTTAACCATGCTATTTAATGCTATTCTTAGAATACAATACTATCCAAAAATGTGGAAAGTATCTCAAATATGCATGTTACCTAAACAAGGAAAGCCTCCTACAGAACCTGGTTCCTATAGGCCTATAAGCCTTTTACCAGTCATATCAAAATTATTTGAGAAAATGTTTTTAAGTCGTCTTAAACCAATTTCTGCCTCACTGCACAAAGACTTACAAAGACTGCCTCGGTGGCGTAGTTGTATTACGGTACGACTGCAAGGCTGAGGTCTCAGGTTCGATTCCCGGGTCGGGCAAAGTGATATTGGATTTTTCTATTCAGTATCAGCCCGGAGTCTGGAATTTGTGCCCGGTATGGCGATAGGCTCGCCCCCTATCACATCATGGGACGGAATACGCTTGGCGAAAAGTGGGTGCACTGGTTGCGCCTCTGCCTACCCCTTCGGGGATAAAAGGCGTGAGCATGCGTAAAAAATATAAAGATAGGCTTAAAAATCACACTAACATACAAGCCAGGGACCTACTGGAAAAAAAAGATAATATCAAGGCTGAAACACTGGCAAATATTAAATTTAGATACAAGAGACTAAAAATTTAACTCTATTAAGTAAAGAAAGAGTAGTCAATGGAATACCTCTCATAAAAATTAAAGAACCCATATAAAATCTGATCATAGCTAAGAAAGCTGTTGCAGCTGTTTTTAGTGTTACATAGAAAAATACTAACGATGGGGCTCTCTCCTGTATGCGCTGACATGTTAATGTCCATGCTTGTTGTTTCCACTTGTCCCGTGCCGACACGATTTATGTAAACTACATTCATTGGTATAGGCTGAAAGCAAAAAAAGTTGTTCCATGAAAATATTTGAAAATTACATTAAATATACACATGTTTTTAATAAAATTTAAATTTAAAGTATTCAGTTTCTATGTATTGTATTTTTCAGTGAGTTGGACGGCACAGTCAATCAAACCCAATTGGGTTTCTCTGTAATTAAGGATTTATGGATGATTCACATAAATAACTAAGTATTTGGAAAATATACTTTACCTGTAATTAAGGAAACGACATTTAATGTTACGAATTACGGTGCCAATTCCAAATCACAATTCTAGCAATTAACTTTTTACGATACATAATTATTCAATAAATTGAATATTCGTTTTCTGACAGCTAGATGATTATTTCACTCTAAAGACAATTATATTTTTCTCTACATGTATATTCAAAGCTGTGGTATAAGATACAATGATAATGTAACCATAATAGGATATCAATTAATGTAATTTGTTTGCTGTAATCTCTGTTGATGGTCCTAAATAAATAAATAACTTCTTATTACATACTATGTATTGATTGCGGCATCACCCATATACAATATGTTTCCCTAAGTTAAAGCCCAACATCATACTTTTCCTAAATAAAAAGTACCTTACAATATGTTACTCTAGGACCTAATTAATGTGTAAGGTAAGATTTCATCGAAATCCATCTATATAGCTATTGTGCGTTGATTTCTAACAAACATCTTCACAAACTCTCGCATTTATAACATAAGTAAGAAGTTAGCTTAATAAGATAACACATACATTGCATGGTGAGAGGCAGGTGGTGTTTGCTTGACATGGATCTTCAGAAACAAGATCTTTGTTGAAAACTGGATCAATTATGGAAGTGCTAGGCTGCAATCAAAATACAAATGATATTTTTTCCATTCAGTAATGGAATATTTAATATTTGTTTAACCTTTAGAAAATCACTTATGTGCCCACTGTTATCAATGTTCATTAATAATGCCCTTCGAGGTAGTATTGAAGATGAAGTAAACTAAAAGAAAATTTTAAAAACTTTCTTCAAAATCAATTTATTCTATTGATTAGTGGCAGACTAGTCAGAACCACTTTCTATGTTTTCACTATTATTAAAAGAATAATTAACAATAACCACAAATAAAAATGATAATAGCAACACAAGACTTTGCCTTGGTGCTAATTTATCCTACAAATTTTTTTGGTCCGAGTAATTAATCTTAAGTTTTAGCTTTACTAGTGCAAAATATACGCCAATACAAAAAATGTAATATGTCTACTGGTGGTACGTCTCTCATATGTAAGAGTCCGTCTGGGTGGTTACCACCGCAATGTCTATTTCTAACGCCAAGCAGCAGTGTGCATGCACTGTTGTGTTTCGGTTTGAAGGACATTGTAGCCAGTGTAACTACTGGACATAATGAGACTTAACATCTTATGTCTCAGAATGACGAGCACAGTGGAATACCACACAGTACTGTTACGCGCGCTAATACTCGCGGATAGTAGCGCCATCTATTGACTAAAAGTGGTACTATCCGAATGTGGAAAGTTCGGCGAAGGAACATTCTCGAAAGATCTCGATGTCTCCAGAATGTCGTGGAAACGCGATAACTGACCTATATTTGCGAGAGAGTTCCCGACTATTCCGGATCTTTCGAGAATGTTCCACAGACTACGATAGTACTTGCGGCCGGCGGCCGCGGCCTTGTGACCAAGGCCATTGACCGAGTATAAAAGGCGGCGCGCGGCCGCCGCCGGGGAGAAACGATGTGACCTCCATGCCTCCGCTCAATCGTCCGAATCAACGGCCGGCGTTCGATGACGACGAGAAAGCGGAACTTCTGGCCTGCAGTCTGGAGTCTCAATGCTCTCTCTCAACGATACCCGTAGACCACGATCATCTTGTTGCGGTTAATTCATTAGTCGAAAGTAGGAACGCGGTCCGGCCACCGCCGATCTCTAACTCAAACGAAATCATCTACATCGACGTCGACCCGGACGTCGACCCGCCGCCGCCCGATCCCCTTGCACCGGTGACAATCGAAGAAGTCATCGATCTGATCAAGGCACTCAAACGTCGTAAGGCCCCCGGGGGCGATAGGATACCCACTCGCATGATCAAGATGCTCCCGGAGCATCTGGTCAAAATCCTTACCGCGATCTATAACGCCGCGTTTCTTAACTGCCTCTTCCCAGAGGACTGGAAGGAGGCAGTTGTGATAGGCATCCATAAGCCGGGAAAACCCGCATTCGAGCCATCTTCCTACAGGCCTATCAGCCTGCTTAGCACTCTGGGCAAAATTTACGAGCGGATCGTCCTCGACCGCCTCAAAATTGTCGCCCATAATAATAATTTGATCCCTCCTGAACAGTTCGGTTTTCGCACCAGGCACAGTTGTGTCAACCAGGTGCTCCGCATCACGGAGCACGTTCATGATAGATTCCGCGTCGGCATGCCAACCGGCGCTATCTTTTTCGATATTGAAAAAGCATTCGACAGGGTGTGGCACAACGGCTTGCTCTTCAAGCTGTACACTCTCAACGTGCCCACTCATCTCGTGCACATCATACGAGAATTCCTGTCGAATCGTGGATTCAAATATCGCGTGGAGGGAACTCTTTCTTCCCGACACTCCATCACGGCCGGAGTCCCGCAAGGCTCCGCCCTCTCCCCCTTTCTTTTCTCGCTGTACACCAGCGACATCCCGAAACCGAAGAACGCCCATCTGGCGCTCTTCGCTGACGATACAGCAATCTACGCTTCACGTAGAGACCCTGACCAAGTGGTGCGCATTTTGCAGACCGCCGCCGACCAGCTCGGTGAGTGGTTCCGCAAATGGCGAATCACCGTCAACCCCACCAAGAGCCAGGCCATCCTTTTCACTCGGAAAACGAGGGTCCAAGTGGCTCGCACCTCAGTCCGCATGTCCGACTAGGTCATACCCTGGAAGGACAAAGCCAAATATTTAGGAGTGATCCTTGATCAGAAGTTGACCTTCTTGCCACACGTAAACGCGGTACGCGCGCGAGCCGCATTCGCGATGAGTCAATTGCATTGGCTCACAAACAAAAAAAGTAAAATGTCCATCCGCAACAAGATTAGGATATATACCGCGTGCATTAGGCCCATAATGACGTACGCGTCACCCGTATTCGCTCACATGCCGCCCGCTCGACTTAAGCGTATGCAGGTGTTGCAGAACAAATTTCTCAGATACGCTCTTGGTGCCCCGTGGTACGATCGCAATCGCAACCTCCACGTGGACACCAACATGCCGACCATCAGGCATTTCATGCAAAACGCCAGCAAACGCTACTTCGATCGGGCGGAAAAACATCCGAACACGCTAATTCGCAAAGCGTCGATCTACACTCCATTTGACCGCGCCAAATGGAGACGGCCGCGTTCAGTACTGACAGATCCAGAGGACGAAATCACTCTGGCAATTCGTGAGAAAAACGAGTTTTTAAAACTCTTACACTCCACAAGACCGCAGTTCCGTCCTCGCCGTCGAGGACCTCGCCGCGTTCCCCGTCGCCCTCCCGACCCCCATGACAGTTCCGGCCCGGGTGCCGATGTAAACAACCCGAACTGATAGGATTAGGTAAAAATCCTTCGCCCCCACTAATCGTTGAATGTCTCATTCTCCCCTCAGCGACCGTCCTGAGCCGAGGTTCGTAACCCGTTAGTGGGTTGCCCTCAGCATGGTTGCTTAAATCCAGGGTTGCGAGCGCGCCAGCGTTCACCCTAAAGTCCTGTGTGGCCAGAAAAGCCGACCCTCGTCAGGCTACTGGCAGAATAGTCAGGGACAAAAAAAAAAAAAAAAAAAAAAGCCGCTGGGGATTCAGTTTTGCTTAGCGAGCAGAGCGACAAGCGGACTACGAGCGATAACTCCGAGCGACTTCAAAACGAATTGTGATTTGTGTGAACGTATAGTGAGTGACTATAATTAGTGTATTCGAATATCGTAGTATCCAGTGCAGTGTTTTAGTTAGTTTACTTGTAATTATTTGCTAATAAAAACTTAATTGGTACTTTTATCGCAATACCGGCGTTTAATTGTTTATACCGAACCCCAGCACGTAACAGTACTTTGTAACTCAAGGTGCTGGATGGTGTTGCTACTATTTATTGGTGGTTGTATCACTTACCATCAGGCCAATGGCATGCTCGTCGCGCCATTCAAGGCCATAAAGAAAAAAAAAGTTGACAGAAAAATAAACACAACAGCAATGATATGTTATTGTCCCAGGCATGGGATACTTAATTATCAAACTATACAAGAATTAAACTAAATAAACATTATAAAATGTTTTATACATTATTATACCTACCATCATCAGCCACATGATGTCCACTGCTGAACATAGGCCTTCCCTAAAGATTTCCAGACGGATCTGTCAAAAATTTACCTACCATAATAAACTTAAAGTACAAATAGATACGTACCAAGAAAACAGTGGGAACCACATCATCTTTCAGTCGGATCACACCCAAAGTCCTATTGATACAACTTTCTTTGAAATGCTTAGAGCATATTTTAATAACTTTTGCATGTTTTATGTTTTCACTGCCTATTTTTTTAATCCACAAATTTCGAAGGCCTTTTTTCCTTGGAAACCTAGAAAATATGTTATGCAGACTTAATTATGGAAATATCACACTAGTAGCATTAAAACTCAAAGTATAAGTCCAAATTGTTTATAATATGATTTCCTAAATTTACGCAAAAGTTCGATATTAAAATATAACTACATTGTTGAATCTTTCGAGATAATTTGTTTTAGTTTTTATCTCGAAGTTTCCCTATTGTTGACCCTGTCCCATGACCATGAAGTGCAGCAAACCTTCAAAATTATAGCGAAAGCATACGCAAAGTAGTTATATTTCAATAAACAAAACCATTTTTGTATATCGATAACTTCCAAACAGTCCAAACACGAATGCACATTGGAACAACACTATGTGTTTAAGTAAACATTTCAAATAGTTTTTCATTTTATTTTACATGGCATTAGTCATTTTACATTGCGTGTAACAACGGGAGCAATGATTTAACATTCAAGTTACTGACAATACTGACACAAAACGTAATGTTCACTAAATATAGATTAGATGAAAAATTTCCAATTCCAATTCCAATTTGTTTTGGTTGGCCGTATCGTTTTAACGACAATTCCGCCAATGTCAAGTTTGACTTTCGAAAAGTAGAAGGCACACATGCTAAAAAAAAAAAAAATTGTCTGTCGGAAGAAAATAAAAAAAATTATAATGTTTAGTAATATGATTTCAGGACTGAAAGTTCTTATTAAAAAATAATATATATATTATTTTTTATTTAATATATATATATATATATATATATTAAATACGAATAGTAATTTTTTAACCATAAGAAAAAACACCATATATATTTTTAAGAACCTACCCACACTAATTATTAAAGTCTGATATTATTAATTACAATAAATTTAATAAGTTCAAATATAAAGGGAGAATCAACTAAACTTAATAGGAACGACATGTTTACGGGTTTCGGGATATTTAAAGGAAGACAATCATATAAGGAATAACAAAGGTTAGGACAATTAAAAAATAAATGATCCACAGTTCCTTCCTCTAAACCGCATTCACATAAAGAATGATCCCTGACTCTGATTTTATGTAAAAATACAGGAGAACTAATGTGCCCCAGGCGCAAGCGGATTACAGTCGAGGTAGCATGTTTGGCAAACTCACAATATTTAAAAAACCATGGTTTTACAGGGATTGACTGTTGAATTTGAAAATATCGATGACCTTTAAAAGCGGAAGATCTTTCCCAAACTTCTCTCCATTTTTCCATTAATCGAGGCTTAGTGTCGATACGGAGGTCACGGGCAAAACTTTCACTATAAGACCCAAGGCCTAGATTAATAGCATCCCTGGCCTGTGCATCAACTATCTCATTGCCTACGATGCCACAGTGAGAGGGGATCCACGCAAGCGTAATATCCAAACCAAGCAAGAGACTTTTTAACAATTGCTCCCTGATTTTCAGAGTAAAATAAAAGTTATCTCTACAGCGGAAAGGGATTTTAAGTAAGTCTTGAAGGCAACTAAGAGAATCTGAGAATATTATTGCTTTAGGGACTTTATGTGATCTAACATATTTTACCGCTTCTAACAGAGCAACAGCTTCACCCGAAAATATTGACCAAGTTGGGGGACAATTGAAACTTAGAGTGATGCGGTACCTGGGGATCCATACAGCAGCACCAACATTTACTGAACCTTCCATTTTAGAGGCGTCTGTGTAAATATGTAACCAATCTTGCCAGTCCGTCTCTACTATGCTATTAAAGACTCTGTTTGCAGCAGGTGAATTTTTAGACACACCTAGATTCAAAATAATCTGTGGTTTAAGAGTAAGGGCCTCAAATGGAAAACTAAATATAGGGTTTTGGGGTAGTTTAAATAGCGGTCGATTTGTTCTACTAAAGTTAATATAAATTTTTAGCAAACAAGGTAATTCCTTATGCACCCAAGAGTCACTGACTCTATTGGGGCACTATTTGGGACAAATTATGCAACTTAGGAATTAAATCATGGTTGGAAAACTGAATAATATTATAAAAAAATCTATCAGCTAAAAACTGTCTGCGAAAAAATAGAGGTGGTTCCAAGCATTCCACCTGAAGAGCATTAATAGGAGAGGAACGCAAACTAACCTGAAAAATGACAATCCTTCATCATTTTGGCAATAATTTGAATTGCACCCTATGATGCAACACGTCGACATAACAGAATTTGCACCAATATATTTATAAATTGCATAAAAACACTTCGGCCCAGCCACAGTTCCCAATACAACTTAGAACGAACTCCTCACTATACAAGATTGACAGATCAACTCAAGTACTAACAAAAACAATCATGGTATTTTTACACCCTAAAATGGCGTCATGTCAAAAATAGTGCTTCAAGCACAGAACAATAACTAAAGCACTAGAAGTACTAAAATAGCTACTTAATATATATATATATTGATACTATTTTATCTTATGGCTTGGATAAGGTGAAAGAAAGAGATGCATACTCATTCATGCATTCGAAATTTGCAAAGTTGTCACTAGTTTTCACGTAACTTTTTTATGCTAGAGATGAGATAGAGTCGATTAAGTAATATCGAAAAATGACGATGATGTTCAGAAATAACTCATAGTTTATTAAATGTCGATTTACAACAATAATTAAGAATTAAACAACAATAATTAAGAATTAAACAACAAAAATTAAGAATTAAATAACAATAATTAACAAGACAGTTCTTAATAGTGTATGTCTAATTTCCAATATTCGCGAATGCGAATATGGGATTTTTATTTGGCACCAAAAGATTTTATCGTAAGTTCCGTGAAATTATAATAGTTGCAAAGTGACCCCACTGCACCTGATAGTAAGCGTCGTGAAGTCTCTGGACTAAGATAGAGTGGCCTGTTTGAAATATGTCAGCGATACTCGTTCTCTTACGAATCTCCTCATTTCCAATTTGATTGCACAGAGAAACACCGAGCATCTTCATGGCTCGCTTAAGGACTGTCTCGGGTGTCCCATAGTCAGAGGCCACGTCTCAAAGCCGTACGTCATCACCGGTAACACTCATTGATTGAAGATTTTTGTCTTTAAGCACTGAGGTATTATAGATGAGAGAACCTTGCCTAGTTTCCCGAACGCTGCTCAACCGAGCTGGTTTTGACCTCAATCTTGAACTTAGACTTGCCTAACTGGACCACTTTTCTTAGATAGACATATTCGTCGACAACTTCGAGAGTTGTGTTCTCAACACTAATTGGCATATGCACAAAATGAACAAGACTTTGGTCTTGTTTATTTTAAGGCCTACTAGGTGGGAAACTTGGTTGAGGTCTTTGAGCAATTGAGCATAATGCTATGGTCCTCAAATGATACTGACAAGACGACAATATTGCGGCAATTCAAAGGTGAGTAATGTCATTGAAGTTAATTCCAAAGCCTTTCTAATCAAAAAGGTTGAAGATGTCGTCCAACGCGGCATTGACCAATTTCGAAGAAATAACATCTCCCTGTCTCACGCCTCTTTGTAGTGGAATATCTTTCGTGCTCTGCTCTTGTACTTGGACTGACATGTTGGCGTTGTTGTACAAGCATCTCAGCCCTTTAATGTACCAATAGTCAATGTGGCCCTCAACACTTTGGAGCCTTTGTTCCACTCGAATGTCTTCTTGATGAATGTTGAAAGCAACATTGCAAATACGGACGTCGTGTCAGGAGGACTTCCCAAGCTTCCGATATGCTTCAGCGTCCTCCGAAGACTGCAACGCCATTTATCGACGATGGTAACCTAATTATTTCAATTTAAGAAAAAAACACTAATTGTGGTAAATAAAAATATAACTAGTCCATTCAGGATAAGCAAATAGTTATATTTTGTATGAGTATTATAAATACTAACAAAATTATTATTTATACATTGTAAACATAATCTGTTGTAATGTTATTTTATAAACTATTGGCACGTGTCATAGATAAAATATTCGCATTATTAATTGCGAATGCGAATATTAAAAAAGATGCGAATGCGGATATTTGTAATATACCACTAGTTCTTAACTATAATTTGGAAAGATCTATTCTGGGGCCCTACCACCATCTTTTACAAAACCATCATATTGCAGGAACGTTTTATTTCAAGATTAAAGTAATATTACTCAGATTCGTACTACGACCTTATAAAACAATATTGCTTTACTCCTGCTATCAGTGTTGCCAGATAAAATCTGGTATGAGTCGCCGAAAATATCGTCCCAAGTAGCCTAATGTCGCCCAATCTATGACGCAGGCCGAAGAGCAAAAAAAAAAAAAAAGGTCTTTTCCATTATTTCCAATGAAATTGAGTGTTGTGGACAGTGTTGCCAGATGTTTGAGGGATGAAGTCGCCGAAAACTCATGTATATGGCGAGGCAAAGGAGCAAAAAAAAAAAAAAACCTCCCAGCCGCCGACACAAAGAGCTAAAAAAAAAAAAAAAAAGTCCCCAATTCCAATTTCTGTCATGTTTTGTACTCTCAAAGCCTCTCAAAGCTAAAAATATCCTCAAATCCGCCCAAAAAGAAGGTTTATAACCCAAATTTTCCAAAGTAGCCCAAATTGGCGCCTGAGTGCCATTCGCGGTAGCCTAAACGGCGACCAGTCGCCATTCACAATTTTTGGTCGCCCCGACACCCTCCGAGGTAGCCTAAATGGCGAAAAGTCGCCTAATCTGGCAACACTGCCTGCTATACTCCTGGGGGCCTAGACAAAAACCAAGCGTGGCGTTATCCGTACACGCTAACGCATAAACGTCAAACGCTAACGCTTAAACGTTAGCGTGACCAAATTGGTAGACAAAGTACCCACTGCACGCCAGACGCCCATTCCGCAGCGTCGTGCGGATAGAAGCATGAAATTCTATAAGTTACTCTATGGTATAGCGTGAGAGGTTGTCAAAATATTGTTATTTTGTGCAAGCAAATTGAAACGTTCCAGATTTTTTAGAGGTTATAAAGTTTTTCAAGAGGGGATTAAAATATCACCCAAAATCTAATCTTAGACTACTTGCAAGCTCTGAACAATTCACTTAATTGTTAGATTTTATGAAAAGGTGGGTTTATTATGATATTTTTTTATTAACTTCCTTCATTTCAATTTGTTTTTAAGCACTTACTTGTGTCGATAAATTCCTACCTATAAATATCACTCATAAATGCATAACTAACGTTTTCAATAAATCTCTTATTGAGTTGGTACTTGCGCTGTAAGGGATGGAAATTTTTGTAGAGCAAATTCTTAACTTTCAGTATATGGTTCTTATGTTTAAAGATACATTCTTTACTTATTCTAAAACTACTAATAAACTCCGATTGCGAACCGATCCGAACTGCATCTTTTTTTTTTTTTTTTTTTTTTTTTTTTTATTGCTTTGAATGACGAGACGAGCATGCCGTTCGCCTGATGGTAAGCGATACGACCACCCATAAACAGTAGCAACACCATCCAGCACCTTGACTGACAAAATACTGAGTGGCATTCCACTGCGCGCGTCATCCTGAGACATAAGATGTTAAGTCTCATTATGTCCAGTAGTTACACTGGCTACAATATCCTTCAAACCGAAACACAACAGTGCATGCACACTGTTGCTTGGCGGTAGAAATAGACATTGCGGTGGTACCCACCCAGACGGCCTCTTACATAATGAGAGACCTACCACCAGTAGCATCTCTGAAATTGTTTCCATTTCACAGCGATATATTCTTGTTCGACGTCTTTCCAATGATATTTCGTTATTAGTGGCTCATAGTGTTCTTAAACTATGTTTAATTATGTAAAAAGCAATAATTATCACTAAATATCTTATTGAAAATAATATTTATAGCCGTAGCGTGAGGTCGAGAAGTGTTGATAAAGAAAGCGTGACACAGTGTCGCTAAAGAGCAGTTTCGGCTGTCAAAAATGACACTTGTCTACCATTTGTATGAAATTTTTTCCGTTCGACGCTTTGGACGACACGCTATCGCTAACGCTCCATTCCACGTGTGGAATACAAAAATTTGTCTACCAAGTTTTGCAGCAGTCACGTGACTTGTATAGAGCATATGTCACTTCCATACATTTTGATCTTTCCGTAAGTGTAAACGCTAACAGAAAAGGGTTTTTGTCTAGACCCCCTGAATAGTGATGGAAAAGAACGAATGATTGTCTATTCCCTAATTAAAGATTGCTAATATTTTTTTTACGTTCCAAGTCACGCATAAACCGAAAATTTTTAATAAATTTTGGAGTAGAAATAATATAATTTTAACTTAGTTTTACAAGTGAATCATGTAAAAGAAGAGTGCACTGTAAAAAATTAAGTATACTCACTGCCTTTTGAGCGAAAATTTACAAACTCGGGAGTGTTTTTTCGTGAGTGCGACGGGAACGGAAAGGTTTTACTGATGTCATTCGTCTAAGCAAGTTCGCGGCCGCGGTTTAAAAGTAAATAATCAAAGTTTAAAAGTTTGTAAATGTGAAAGTGGTGAAATAAATAATTTAAATAATATTGTACAATGTTTGCACATAATAGTATTGATATTATCTTGTCTAGCACCGAGTAAGTATAAAGCGTGTAGTGTTTTAATGGATTAAACCAATCAATGCATTGTGAAACCTAGACTTGCTATCAATTATCATTATATTGATTGTAATAGTAGTCGTGTTATTAAATAAATTAAGGCAATATGTTATGTAATATTGTCTAAAAATTATAGAAAATGTCAACAAGGTCAATAATAAATTATAAAACCGAGAAATCATACATTAACGAGTTCGCCGCTGGAATGTCAAGTGTTTCAACAGTATTAGTTCAAGTGGTATACATTTTTTTTTAGGGCGTTTAAGGATAATCAGCTCATTTTCTACTTTCACAGGGCCGATTATTTTGAAAGTTTGGTGTACTGTTACTTTAGTGGTATTTAATGTAGGAGTAGCGTTTAATTTCAATCGTCCGTATTTTATGGTATCATGGAGAAAAAATAAGTCTTTAGTGAAATGCTAAGTGTAGATAAGACTGTACGTTTTTGGTGTCCAATTGCACCTTGCGATGCGGTGTGTCCACATATTTTTTGTAACTTCATCTTTCGGGAATCTAAAATAAAACGTATAAAGTCCTCAACATTATCGATAACTCCCACTTGTCACATCTCTATGATAATTATATTTGTTTGTAAATATTTAATAAAAATACAATAAAAGAAACCGAATTTTACGCGGAAACTGTAGTTGATACAATTTAAAAGCATATTCTGAACATCTTTTTTTGTTTTTGTTTTGGTCCTAACGGCCAGTAGCCTGACGCGAGTCGGCTTTTCTGGCCACACCGGACTTTCGGGTGAACGCTTTAGGCGCTCGCAACCCTTTGATTTAAGTAACCATGCTGAGGGCAACCCACTAACGGGTTACGAACCTCGGCTCAGGACGGTCACTGGGAGAGGATGAGACATCAACGTTTAGTGGGGAAGGTTGGTGTTTAACCTAATCCTATCCATTTATTTCGTCGGCACGCGGGCTGGAACTGTTAGGAGGGCCGGGGGGGGGGGGGGGACGCGGCGAGGTCCTCGGCGGCGAGGACGGAACTGCGGTCGTGTGGAGTGTAGGAGTTTTAGGAACTCGTTCTTACTGCGAATGGCCAGAATGATATCGTCCTCTGGATCGGTTAGGACTGAACGCGGCCGTCTCCATTTGGCGCGGTCGAATGGAGTGTATATTGACGCTTTGCGGACTAATGTATTTGGGTGTTTAACCGCCCGGTCGAAGTAGCGTTTGCTGGTCATTTGCATGAAATGCCTGATGGTCGGCATGTTAGTATCCACGTGGAGGTTGCGATTGCGAACGTACCACGGGGCACCAAGAGCGTGTCGAAGAAAAATGTTTTGCAATACCTGCATACGCTTAAGACGAGCAGGCGGTATATGGGCGAACACGGGCGACGCGTATGTCATGATCGGTCTAATACACGTGGTAAAGATCCTAATCTTGTTGCGGATGGACATTTTGCTTTTCCTATTTATGAGCCAATGCAGTTGGCTCATCGCGAATGCGGCTCGCGCGCGTACCGCATTTACGTGTGGGTTGAAGGTCAACTTCTGATCAAGGGTCACTCCTAAATATTTGGCTTTGTCCGTCCAGGGGATTACCTGGTTGGACAAGCGGACTGAGTTGTGAGGCACATGGACTCTCCTTTTCAAAGTGAACAGGATAGCCTGGCTCTTTGTGGGATTGACGGTGATTCGCCATTTGCGGAACCACTCACTGAGCTTGTCGGCGGCGGCCTGCAAAGTGCGCACCACATTGTCGGGGTCTCTACGTGAGGCGTAGATTGCGGTGTCATCGGCAAAGAGCGCCAGATGGGCGTTTTTCGGTTTAGGGATATCGCTGGTGTACAGCGAGAAAAGAAAAGGTGAGAGGGCGGAGCCTTGCGGGACTCCAGCCGTGATGGCGTGACGGGAAGAGAGAGAACCCTCCACGCGATAGTTGAAACCGCGATTCGACAAAAAATATTGTATGATGTGCTCGAGTTGAGTGGGCACGTTGAGAGTGTACAGCTTGTAAAGCAAGCCGTTGTGCCACACCCTGTCAAATGCTTTATCAATATCGAAGAAGAGAGCACCGGTGTGCATGCCTATCTTGAATTTGTCGTAAACGTGCTCCGTGATGCGAAGCACCTGATTTACGCAACTGTGCCTAGCACGAAAACCAAACTGTTCGGGAGGGATCAGATTGTTGTTATGAGCGACTATTTTGAGGCGGTCGAGGACGATCCGCTCGTAAATTTTGCCCAGAGTACTGAGCAGACTGATTGGCCTATAAGAGGACGGTTCGGATGCGGGTTTCCCCGGCTTATGGATACCTATCACCACTGCCTCCTTCCAGACCTCTGGGAAGAGGCAGTTTTGAAAAGCAGCATTGAATATCGCGGTGAGGCGTTAGGACCAGATGCTCCGGAAGCATCTTAATCATACGGGTAGGCATCCTGTCGCCCCCGGGGGCTTTTCGTTTTTTGAACGCCTTGATCAGAGCGATGACTTCTTCGATCGTCACCGGTGCAAGGGGATCGGGCGGCGGCGGGTCGACGTCCGGGTCGACGACGTTGGCGGTATCGGTATCGTTTATCGGTCGCGAAATCGAGTTCGGCGGTGGCCGGACCGCGTTCCTACTTTCGACGAGTGAATTAACCGCAACAAGATGGTCGTGGTCTATAGGTATTGTTGAGAGGGAACATTGAGACTCCAGACTGTCGGCCAACAGTTCCGCTTTCTCGTCGTCGTCAAACGCCGGGCGTTGATTCGGACGATTGAGCGGAGGCATAGAGGTCACATCGTTTCTCCCGAAGGAACGACACAGCTGCCAGAAAGCCTGGTGTGTCGGGTCGAGTTCGGCTAAGCGAGTTTCCCATCTCGAATCGACGACCTCTTTTATGCGACGTCTAACCTCACGTTGAAGGAAGCGCGCAAGACGTCGTCGTTCCGGGGTAGGGCTCGTCACCATACGCCTCCTCACCACCCACCGCACGTCGTCGGGAATTTGCCATTGACTGTGAACAGTCTCTGGCACCTTCTCGGAGCTTTCGCTCAAGATGTTTTGAAGGTGGTTGGTGAAGGAGCGTATCGCGCCAGTCGTTTCTTCAGGAGTCACGATGTTGGTCGGAATCGCGGAAAGATCTGTAGATGAGGTGTCCGCGAGCTTGGTGCCTAGGAGGCGCCAATTCGTTTTCACCTTCATCGGAACGTTAGGACCTGTGTTTGATGGGCCGTTTTAGGGAACTAGATCTAGTATGACAGGTCTGTGGTCAGAGTCTAATTCTTGTAGCACCTGCAAGGACCGCACGCGAAGGCTTACGTTCCTTACTAGCACTATTTCGAGTAAATCGGGTCGGTGATCGCCAGTAGAACTATAGTGAGTTGGTTCAGAAGGAACCAGGATACTCATATCTACTATGTCAAGACAACGCTCCAGAGCGGTACCTCTCCCGTTGGTCGAGTTGCAGCCCCAGAGAGTGTTCTTGGCATTGAGGTCGCCCGCCAGAATGACGGAATCCCCCATTTCAAATAATGTAGTAAGCTCATTGGAGTGAAGCTCCTTTGAGGGCGAGAGATAGGCCGATATGATGGTGATCGGCGGGTGTCCTGTCATAGCTAGCCTGCAGGCTGAAGCCTCAATGTTCCTCAAAGTAGCAGGTGGGTCTAAGGGTATGCAATGCAGGGACCTTTTGAAATATATGAGAGTGCCTCCTAAAGGGCCACTGGTGCGATCGTTACGTACCAGATTGAAGTTAGGGATGTTGGGATTGTGGTGAGCTAGTTTCAGAAACGCTTCCTGGATGAGGAAAACGTCTAATTTATTTTCGCGGACAAAATCAGAAATTTCGGCTCGTTGGCCGCTAATGCCGTTAATGTTAAAAAACCCCACTCTGAGGGAGCGAGGTTTGGTACGCTTAGAGGGATCGCTGCCATCCGACCGAGCAGGTACTCGGGGGAACAATGTGTGTCACAGCTGGCGCTATGATAAACAATAGGTCCGTCCGAGTCGGCTGCTCAAGACGGAATGTTCTGAACATCTACTTATTTTATATTTAAGGAGAAATACAAATTCTGCAAGAAAACTCACCTATGAAAAGTCACCAGCTCCTTCGTATTTTCTTTTCACCCTGTATGTGATTTACAACCAACTACCACACACGCCATGCTTAGAACTAATTTCGACATAGTATCGACACATAAATTATATAATATTTTTGTTAAATTATTAATGTAAATAAATATTCAAATCAATTTTACGTTTAACGTCCACAATGCATCAGACACATTAGCAATCCAACTAAATGTATGTGTCATGACATTTCGAAAAATGACATATAAAGAACGCATATTTTTTATTTACACGCATAATTTTAACCAATGTATCCAAATTGACATTTCTTTTCTGACTTTTTAGAAATAAATAAAAACCATGGAGTATTCACTGGTTCACTCACTCTCGTGTAAAATCTGTATTATCAGAGATGAATAAGATTGATGTTTCGCAACTATTATTTTAGCCCGGTTTCTATGCTTGTTATATTTCTGTGCTAGCAGCCCTGTCTTTGACAGACGTTGTTTACCACAGACAGATTACTTAGAGAAGTTGTTTACCAAACAGCAGACTGTTTGTGTTTACCACAGTTTACACTTTACCAGTTCAAAAGTTTCAGTAAAACCTGTACATGTTATCGTCGTAGGTATAGTTCGATTTATTTTGATACTTACATAACATGGTTTATAAGTGCTCTGTTCCTGGGTGCAGTACTCGAGGCCGGGGTATAAAATATTTTTGTGCGCCCTACACAAACAAACCAAGGTGGCAAGTGTGGTTGAGGTTATGTCCATTTTTACAGAAATATTCTGCCACTCAACGCGATCGCATACGTTTTTGCACTAAACATTTTCTTCCAGAACATATTAACCACAAATTAAAATTAACACCTAGTGCAATTCCCGTATTAAACTTAAGACCTACAGACGAACATAGAAATCCAGACTTTAAATTAGAAATCACACCCACCAGTACCGTTAGTGAACCATTCATTTTTAAAGTAGCTTACCCTTCTGAAGTTAAGCAACCTAAAATAGAACAAAATTGTACAAGCATACAAATGGATCTAAGCGAGTTGTCTAGTGCGGAAAAATCATTACAATCTCTACCTGCAACGCAAACTACACATTTCGCAAGTGAAAAGAATCATCTTGGTAAGTAGTATTTAATTTTTAAATATGTTAATGTAGAAAGGAGATGTCCGCTTTTTGTATGGGTGCTGGGCCTCAAAATCTAACCAGGCTCAAACTTTAGGCATATTAAGGGGGCAAAATACTGATCTTGGATCCATTAAAATAAAACTTTTGGACCCCTCCATTTATAACTATCTTTTTTAAAAACATTCATATTAAAGGTAGTTGTGAAGCAAAATAACATGAATCTCAAAATCGGAGGTCTGTAATTGTGGTCTGTGGTCTGCTAGTTTTTAGGTGTTCTATCCAAATATATATAAACGGTCTTGGTTAGAATTTTAGGCTGGTTTTTTGACATGTCCTTTGAAAAACAACTTGAAGAAATTTCAAAGATTCAAAATCCAGAATGTGAGCCAACTGTATTCTTCCCGGTCAACAGTGATTAGGGTGGTGGCCCAATAAGTCTGGTACAAATGTTGCAATAGATTTATGATTTGATTAATGATAAAATGGTACAAACGCATTAACTTTTATCCTAAAGATAATTTGTACACGTAGGATCAATGTGGCAAAGACCGGTATACTTTGTTTTAAAAGAGTCGGTATTTAATTTTGGTCATGTTTTTAAGAATTTTAATAATTGATTTGGTGAAATATTTAGTTTACTATTAATTAAAAATATCAAATATACATGGATATAATAAAATAGAGATCGGGATGCACAGAAAGACTGCTGGATATTGTTGGTGAAGAAAACTAATCAGCACAGCATTTACAATATTTATCCAAATACGTCAGGAGTGTTCTGTTTAAAACATTATACCTTGCCAAGTCACATTGGGGTATATTACACAGTCAATAATATCACGCGATTCACATATTATCACGATAATACTGATGCAGTATTGATGCGTATCGCAGTATCGTGATAATATCACAAGTTATCCGGATATTTTGAAATCCACTATACTAAGGGGGCGTGGCTTCAATATTATTGACAGTGTAAGTGCATCGTGATATTTTCTGTCAGTACACGCTCGCAGTTATGGCGGAAGGAAGTGAGCAGCCAATCGAATTGAGTCCCGACGATGCCGAGTCACAACAAAGTGGCGAACTTAAAAGTGATTTAAAAGAGTTTCTTCTTTTTTACGATACATGCTTGTGTTTATGGAACCCTAAAGAAAAAAATAATTTAAACCCAATTAAAAAAAATGAAGACTTTAACATACAGCTTATATGGCTGTCTCATATGTGTGTTTTATTTAGTAACACAAGGTGAAACCAAGTTTAAAAGCTCCTCAAACAACTCTTCACTCATTCTAAAATAATTGGCGTAATCGTTCAAATCATCATCCAAGAGCATTTCTTGAGTGATGTTCAAATGAGTGTATTGGTTCCGTTTTAAAATCCAGTCTTCTGTCTTTCACCCAACGCTTTCTACAATGTTTACTTTTCAACGCAAAAAAACTGCCTTTCATCTATTATCCATGATTTCAGAAACACAACCATACTCCAGTAAAGTCAACGGCTTACTGAAGTGGAAATATTGATGATAATATTGATATGTCTAATAGCCTACTTCAGTATTTGTGATCTTGTGATAATATCGCGATTCCAGGATCACGATATTATTGACTGTGTAATAAAAATATAATATACCCCATTAAGATTCAAAAACATTCTATATCATAAAATATCAAATACAGCCAATATTAATTAAATATAAGATTGTAAATATTGTATAATGAGGTAGGAATTATTTATAAGACGTGCTGGTAACAGAAGCCAGAGCCTTGTAGCTTGTAATTCAAATCAATTATTATATAATCAAATAAACAGATCTTATTTATATGTCATGTTGGAAGCGGAAACCGAACATTGTAACAATAATGCCTTAAACAATTTTGTAAAATGATCATTCAGGTGGTTTTTTTTTTTTTTCATGCATTGAATGACTAGACGAGTATGCCGTTCGCCTGATGGTAAGTGATACAACCACCCATAAACAGTTGAAACACCATCCAGCACCTTGACTTACAAAGTACTGTGTGGCATTCCACTGCGCTCATCATCTAGAGACATAAGATGTTAAGTCTCATTATGTCCAGTAGTTATACTGGCTACAAAGTCCTTCAAACCGAAACACAACAGTGCATGCACACTGTTGCTTGGCGGTAGAAATAGACATTGCGGTGGTACCCACCCAGACGGCCAATAATGTAGACATTGTATATGTCTGTATCTTTTATTGACGATGCTGTGTATGCTGTCATATTTAAATCAAAGACTCTGAGTGGCATTCAAATGTTAAAACAACAGTTTATTGGGTAAACTCGGCATATTTTAACCGACTTAAAATATAAAATAGGAGGTTCTTATTTAAAATGTTTTTTTATTACTATGTGTTATGCGATATCTCCGCCAACTATAAGCCTATTTTAAAAAATATTTTTGTGTCATATTTGGTATAGTAGATTCGTGGTATATACCACAATTCAGGGATTGTTCCAAAACTTAAAATAAAAAAACTCTTTCTCCGACTGTAGCATAATATTAGTTCGGAGAGAGTGTGATTGGCTGCGCACGTGCGCGGTCGCCTCGTCGACGCAATATAATATATCCGACTCCATCGCTGTCCGCGCGCTTACTGACGTTTGCTGAACGAAATGCCATTAGACGATCGCGCAAAAGTCACGATTGATGGTTGCATGACACGCGTATCAAAAAATCCAGTGGGCTTAGAATGTGACAAAAAAACACGACGCGACTCCGTTTCGTTTTATTGGGATTGGTTGAGACTGACGTATTGGTCTCTTGATCAATCACAAACATAAATATTAAACGACATCGTCTAACGTCTTACGCCCACAGATTTTCGTCAATCACCGACATTCAACCATCAATCACCACATTAGACGATAGGTTATTCGTCTCTCACAGACGTGATTGTGGTACACTAACAGCAAAACATACTGTCTTCTTTTATGTCATAACTACGCGCAAAAAAATATCTAGTGGAATCTGGCGTTTTATTCGACGGACGGAGAGGCGGACGGGGGGGTGTATAAATGTCTTTGCAGGGAGTTTTTTTACACGCTTTATATTAGCTTCACTTGTATGTATGTTTGTATTTTTGTAACCGACTCCTTTGGGCGCGATTTTGACCCACTTTAAACGGTCAGATTTTATTCAAACTTTGTAGATTTGCCGAGGACCGATAACAATACATTAATTTGATAAGATTATGCCATTATTCAATTTGCAAAATTAGATTTTTGACAATTTATATATTTTTTATTTTTAGTGACATCTGTTGGACCATAGTAGAATTACAACTAAACTGGTTACTCTTATGCGTAAAAAATCCTACTTGTCACAAGATGGCGCTTTCGTTTATTTTAAGTGACATCTGTTGGACAAAATAAAATAAAATACACTTTTTTCTTATTTAAACTATTCTTCTATTTTCGTTGTTTTAAATTTTTAATATTTTTGTCATCTGGCAGTAAGTACTCATGCTAGCACCCCTCCCCGCCCATGAAAAATAAAAGAAAATTACGGTGTGTTTTTTTCTGATACCTTATCTTTATATTCATAACATTGTTGAGCGGAATCTAGCCAGATTTACACAAGTTATAGCGCATTTTTAATAAGGATCTGGTGCTTTTTTTTTCGTCTAACGGCAACACTGACAGCACTATTGGTGTTTACCAGTTCAAACTTCAAACTTGTAATTGTTTACTTCGATTTATTTTGATTACTAGCATTGCGCGCGGCTCCGCCAGGGGGAGGCAGCTCCTGAATCGACGAATGCCAGCAATGGCACGATTGTTAGAAAAGAGATAGTGCTCTACAAAAAAGCGAGAAGGTAATATTACCTCCTCATCTGTGTTACCATTTTACTCAAACTACCATATAAGAAGATTTTATTTATGGAGCAAAGAAGATGAAAATCGTTATGAACGAAAGATATGTCTATTTTAGGATGCGGCCATTTTTTTCTTTTCGTAATCTATTTGTAAATGTAAATAATTGTTAATTTAGCCCCCTAAGTCAGTTGTTTACAATTACTAAATACAATATAAATTAGAAATTACTTTTATAACTTGGCAACACCTAATAAAAAATGGCCGGGCGCTGTCAATTTCTGTTATTGTTGGTCTCTGTCAGAGACAAATAAACTAACTAGTTAGTTTATTTGTCTCTGCTAACTAGAGTCTCTGTTGTTGGTTAACCGGTTACAAGATCGTTTGTAGTTTTTTGTGGTGAATTTAAGATATAATTATATGTTTTAAATTGCGAGACAGAGACTCCATTGCGTAACTGATGTTCTTGTGCTGTGAGATAGAGACTCTATTGCGAAATTGACGCTTTTGTGTTGTGATTTATGAGGTAGAGACTCCATTGCGATATAGACGCTCGTGTTATTTAATTTTAAACCATATTTGTGCGATACGGACGCTATTACAATGGTTGGTAAAGGGAATGTGTCGTGTGCTAAGTGCGGTGTATCCTCGAAGGAATATCCTTCTTTGACCTTCCATAGGTTTCCTCTGCCAACCGCACATAACTCTTTAAAGTAAGTAGATTATAGTCTAATTTTAAGTGCTTAAATCGTAACTTGTATATCTCACATAGCATGCTGTTGAATTACCTTTGTAAACAAATAAATGAACTTTAAATTAAAGCTTCTTTTTTTCTCAGGGCAAAAGTTTGGGCAAAGTTTTGCTTTCCGAATGAAGATTTGACCTCTGATCAATTGTGCAGCTTGTACAAACAACATAAAATGCTATGTGGTAAACATTTTGATGACACAGCATTTACCAGAAGTGACAGGAAAAGGTTAAACAAATTTGCCATTCCTATTGGAGCTCAAAATATATTGGCAGAGTTACGAGATGAGTTGTGGCATAATTCATCTGCAGAGACACCTGAAAGACAAGTAAGTATTTGGCAGCAGTGACACAATGTCTCTTAACATATTTAACTCTCTAATTCAAAGCTTGATTGAAATTAACAGTAAGCATTACTTTAGCTGTAGAATGCTGCAATTTTGACTGAAAAATCAGGGAGTATGTTTGTTAGTAATGTTTTTCCTTCTCATATCTGTGGAATTCCTAGTGAAAGAAGCAATGTTTCAACAATCGCTAAATGCAGATTTACTTTTAAAAATAACTTAATATCTACATTGCTTGAATTTAGCTAATTCCAATATGTCCTAGAGGGACACATAATACTTTCCACTTTAATAAGTAATAATTATGTTTTGTGCATTCCTATGTGAAGCTTGTGTTTTTTGGCATGATTTAGATATATATCAGAATATTAACATTACATACAACAAATTTGTTTCAGATGGACCTAGTTGTTGTTGCTGGTACATCGCAGAGTACAGCATCTTCGACCCCTTTCAATGAATACAGGCCTTCAAGCCCAAAATTGGCAAAGGTAGTACATCTTTTAAATTCCTAAGCCACCTTGTCTCTAAATGTTTTATTTTATAGGCTGGAAAATCAGATAAAGTTTTGAGAAAGAAGGGAGACTGCTTATATATTAAGGAGGAAAATATCACATAATTTTTTACTTGGTAATGTTATATTTATCTTGTCTATCCTTTTTTCCTTAAAGATACAAGTTTGTATTTTTCAATATTATACCAGTATAATTTCTACTTTACAAAAACAAATAAAATTTACAATAAAATACAATATTCACATGCTAAACAATGTATGGTTTCAGATGGACCTAGATGTTCCTGCTAGCACAAGCCAAATAAGTCCAAGTCAAAAAATTACCAAGGTATTTTAATTTACTTTACTTACTCACTCACTCACACACACTCACACTCACGCCCTTTATCCCCGAAGGTGTAGGCAGAGGCGCAACTAGTGCACCCACTTTTCGCCGTGCGTATTCCGTTCCATGATGTGATAGGGGGCGAGCCTATCGCCATATCGGGCACTAATTCCAGACTGATACTGACTGCCTCGGTGGCGTAGTACGGTACGACTGCAAAGCAGAGGTCTCGGGTTCGATCCCCGGGTCGGGCAAAGTGATATTGGATAAGTCCCAAATGTTACTATAAATAAGTTGAAATCCACTTTTCTTTACTTGTGAGTTTAATTCACTTGGACAATTCATTAATCACAATGTTATTTTTACAGGAATCTCATAAAAACAAGGGTTTGATGGAAGAAATGGGTGTAAAAACTGTTGGAGAATTAACACCCCGAAAGCAGAAATTATATAAAAAGTGTAGAAAAAATTTAACAGAAATCTTGCGACTTAGAAGAAAGTTTAAAATAGTGAAAAAGCGTGACAGGGACATCATAAATTGTCTGCAATCTCATAGTGCAGTCAACAATATAATTAAAAGTAAATTGAGTAGCTCTTTTTACTTGTTACTGCAGAGCCAGCTCCAAAATACTTCAAGAAAATTAGCTGGACGGAGGTGGACACTGGATGACAAAGTATTGGCCTTGAGCATTTATAAAAAATCCAGCTCATGTTATAGGCTACTCAGAAGGCTATTTTGTTTGCCCAGCCCTAGTTCACTAAAAATATTATTGAATAAAATACCTTTGAAATGTGGGATAAATGAGCAAATTTTACAAACTGTCAAAGAAATAACGGAAAGAAGAACCATTGATGATAATTTATGCATATTGGCTTTTGATGAAATGTCAATCAGAAAAAATCTGAACTACAACAATAAACTTGACCAAATTGATGGTTACCAGGATCATGGGAGCCAAGGGCGAACAAATGATATAGCATGCAAAGCGTTAACTTTTATGGCTATGGGTATAAGAAAAAATTGGAAACAACCAATAGCATTTTATTTTTCTGGAGCCAATGTCACAGCAGACAGGCTTGCTGTCCTTATTAAAGAGGTGACTTTATTTTTCGTTTTATGCTTCCCTTTATAGTATGGAGTACAAAAAGCTGTTGTCTAAGAGTAGCACTGTGGCTAAAGCTAGTACTTAATTAATATAATTCTGAATTTCAGGTCTTGAGTGCTTGTTTTGTTGGTGGACTAAGAGTAATGGGCACTGTCTGCGATTGCGATGGTGTTAATTTACGCGCCCTCAATTTATTGGGGTCATCAACAAGTCGAGCATATTTTGAACATGAAAGAAACGAAATTGTTACGATACTGGACCCCCCCCATCTGTTAAAATGTTTCAGAAACAATTTCATGAAACACAATATCCAATTTACACAAGATATTGAAATAGATGGGCAAAAAAGAACAGGTTAGTTATCATATTTATCTATAAATTATTGTACATCATTACAAAGTATCAGTGATGCCACATAAAAAATAGCACACTATAATAATTACTTATTGATTGGGAAAGTATAAGTATAGGGTGTCTCGTAAACAATGACTAAATCATGGGGGGAAAATTATACACTTTATCTAAAACTAATTTGATTATTATTCCTAAAAACCTAGGATGTTCAAATAATCATTTTTTTTAAATCAAGGCCAACTTAAATTTTTCTGTGCTGATCCTATGAAATATGATTAATAAAATCCATTATAAAGATATATCTATTTTTTATGGTATATATTTTAATTTAAATAAATTATATTACAGGTGTTGCTAAATGGGCCCACATAGAACAGTTTTACAAATTGGAAAATGTAAATTCAAACTTTGTGTTCGCTCCAGCTTTAACCCAACAACACCTACAACCAAATGGCAAACAAAAAATGAAAGTTAGATTGGCTGCTCAAGTTTTAAGTCATTCGGTTGCAGCAGGATTGTATGCCAAAGTAGCCCTAAGTAAGTTTGAAGACACTTGTTTTACTTTGTTTTATTTTTTTCATTTAAGCATCTCATGTTCCACTTCTCTAACTATTTTGGAAAAGGAATTATAATGACAAATCTGTCTACATCTCTGTTACAAAATATTACTGTGATCTTCCTAATCATGGAGTTTTAAGTAAAAAAAACAATAAAACGTTAAAATACAGGTTGCATTCAATCACCAAGGGTTCTATATTGTTACAATATTTATACATATCATAATAAATTGTAATTAGCTGATGTCTGTACATTAGAAATAATGACGAGAAAATAATATGAAAGCAATAGAAACCAAAACATTTATAATTTTAGAATTTTTGTTTGCCTGTATGTTTATAGGCACGTCACCATAATACAACTGCACAAATTTGGATACGATTTTCAGTTGTATTTCTAGAGGTGTAACTTAAAATCTAGTGCATGTTTCTTCTTGGTATAATACAATTTTGGTAGGTTTAGTTCAACTCTGTCTCGACTGCCTCGGTGACGTAATTGTATTACGGTACACCTGCAGTGCCGAGGTCTCGGGTTCGATTCCCGGGTCGGGCAAAGTGATATTGTTTATCTACTCAATATCAGCATGGAGTCTGGAAATGTGTCCGGTAAATGGCAATAGACCCGCCCACTATTACATGGGACCTAACATATCTGGCGAAATGTGAGTGTGTTACACCTCCACCTACCCCTGAAAAGGGATAAAGGCATGATGCTATGTATGTATGTATGTAGTTAAACTCTCTCTTAGGCAGTTTTTATATTAATAATATGTTTGTCTGCTATGATAGGCCTCAGTTCAGAACTTTTAAGGTATGGATCCCAAAACGTTTTTGTTTTTCCAGATGAATTACCGCAAGAGGCGATCGCTACGGCAACGGTAGTGTCCAAAATGGACAGACTATTTGATGCCATGAATGGAGACACTCCAGATAGAAAAAGAGGGAAACCATTATTAACGAATATGTCCTCAACAAGCCTTCATTTACAATTTTTCAAAGAAATGAAGTCGTTTTTCAATAACATTAAGTTTTTGGGGGTCAGAAGTAAACCCCCTTCACAAGAAGGCTGGTTGAGGACAATTAATGCAATTGAAAAATTATTTTATAATTTAAAGAAGATAGACATAAACACTGTCTCATTACGGAGGCTCAATCAAGATCCTCTCGAAAATTGTTTTGGGTGCATAAGGTCAAATTGTGGTTCGAACCCTAACCCCACTTCAGTACAGTTTGTTGCAGCATTAAAAACCAGTCTAATAACAAATTTAATTAATAATAATAAAAACAGAAACTGTTTAGACGACGACAATGACTTGCTTAATAATTTAAAGTATTCCTTAACAAAGGTACAGTCAAAGTACAATCAGCCCAAAAAGATGATGGCAACTCTTCTATAACACCACTCAAAGTAGTGGAATGTGTAGAAGAGTTGGACATACCTCAGTGTTCTGGAGAAATTCAAGCATGTGCTTATGTTAGTGGTTATATAATAAAAAATATGGAACAAAATTGCCAAATATGCAAAAACATATTTCTTGCAGACCAGAATACTGAGGTGTGTCATTTGTTCACTTCATTTAAAGAGTATGAGGAAGAAAAGGCAAGTCTCAATTATGTCCAACCCAGTTTCTGCAAGCTGATTGAAAATGCTGCAACAGTTATAAATGATTATTTGAAAAAAGACTCACGCACAAGTAATTTAAAGAATAATTTAATAAAAATATGTGAAAATTTAAATTATGACTGTTTGATGGGGTGTGAAACTCACCGTGACACTAGTAAACACAAAATAGTTCAAAGCACAATCGCCATATGCCTAAAACGATTTTGTATTTTGAAAAATCGAGAGTTTGTTGAGGAAGCCTCAAAACAATCATTAGCAAAAAGAATAAAAATATTTAAAAACGCTTAAAATGTGGTTTTATCTGCACCTTGAATTCCAAATGAAAATGAGAACCTTGGCAATGTTATAATATGTTTTGTTTATTATCTGTGGTGGTTATACATGATAACTCCAAATCAAATATTTTTAACTATGTACATCAAAGAGCATTTCTAGTTTCTAAAAGTGCATTCTAAGTTTGAAAATGTGCTCAATCTATAATGTGATGACTATATAATATAGCGTACATTACACATATTTTAGAATAATATAAAACACGCAGTATGGGATCAGTTATCAAAATATAAACGATTTTGGAGTTCATTATAATAGCAAGTACCACGGATATGCACCTATGCATATTTCATATACTATATATACCTATAGGAGGTAGAAATCACAAATTTTGAATTTCCCGCGCTATTGAATAGTTCATCATGGTATACACTATAGCGCTAGTGTCTAACCGTGTAAGCACGTTGAATGTATGTAGTCGTTATTCTTCTCGTGAGAGTATTAGTGTTCTGTGGGCTCCGCCCGCGTGGAAAAGGTTTTCCGGGATAAAAAGTAGCCTATATCACTCAGGAGTATTGTAGCTTCCTATTAGTGAAAAAAATTTCGAAATCGGTCCAGTAGTTCCTGAGATTAGCGCGTTCAAACAAACAAACAAACAAACTCTTGAACGTTATATTTTTAAATTATATATTTAACGTATAGATTTTGATTATATAATGGGTTATAAATGCTCTGTTCCCGGGTGCAGTACTCGAGGCCGGGGTATAAAATATTTTTGTGTGCCTTTCACAAACAAAACAAGGTGGGAATTATGGTTGAGGTTATGTCCCTTTTTAAAAAAGTATCCTCCCACTAAACGCGAAGGAATTCGGTTTTGTCCTAAACATTTTCTTACAGAACATATTAACAGCAAACAAAAATTAACACCTAGTGCAATTCCCGTATTAAACTTAAGACCTACAGACGAACATAGAAATCCAGACTTTAAATTAGAAATTACACCCACCAGTACCGTTAGTGAACCATTCATTTTTAAAGTAGCTTACCCTTCTGAAGTTAAGCAACCTACAATAGAACAAAATTGTACAAGCATACAATTGGATCTAAGTGAGTTGTCTAGTGCGGAAAAATCATTACAATCTCTACCTGCAACGCAAACTACACATTTCGCAAGTCAAAAGAATCATCTTGGTAAGTAGTATTTAATTTTTAAGTAGTTTATTGTGGTTATTTTGAAAAATAACTTGATGAAATGTCAAAAATTTGGAATCCGGATTGTTAGCCGACTGTATTCTTCTAGATCAACAGTGATTAGAGTAGTGGCCCAATAAGTCTGGTACAGATGTTGCAATAGATGATTTTTAAAAAATGGTACACACAATAACATTCAGCCTTAAGACATTATTTGGGTGTTCAAAATCCATAATCCCTTCCTAGCTGATTTCCGCCACAGTGTCCAATATCAATGGACATCAGCCAAGTACGCAGGCAATATTATAGTGCACAAGTGTGTGCACAATACACAGATGCACTTGCTATTCTTTTACTCTTCAATATAGTATGGTTAATGATGATGAACCAGCTAAGGTCATAGACCATAATATTTGTAGCTTCTAATGCCTGGTCTCAATAACATACAGACAGATAAAATGCTTACTTTTAGTGGTTATGTGTGTTTTTAAAAACTAAGATAAGAATTAATATTGGAACAGCATTAACAGTGTAACTTTTACTGTCAAGGTAGATATCAAACTCCAATTAAATGTTTGTAAGTTATTGAGACCGGCTGTAAGTAATAAGTATATTTGCTTCATTATAAGTCATTTAATTAATCCTTGGACGCCCGCGGTGGACACCGGTGTCCATTTATATAAGGAAATTAGCTTATAGCTATATATAAGCGGGCGTTGACGGGTTAATGTCTTCAGTAATAAATTTATAGAAAAAAGTAGAAGCCCGGAACAAGCTTGCATTTATTCAAAGTGTCAGTAAGTTACTTAGTGGATCAAAAATGTTATGAACAATAAATGATTACAATAATTATCAACGTTGTAATCATGACATACAGCAAGAACTGATATACTCTTAGATTTGCTTTTGCTAGCGGCTCCACCCACTAGATAGTTTTTCAGGGATAAAAGTAGCCTATGTGCTATTGCAGACTATAATCTATCTCTGTGCCAAATTAATTAATATCCGTTCAGCCGTTTTGGCTTGAATTAGTAACAAACAATTTTTTATTTTATTTTACATGATAAAAATTAGCCTTTACTTTAAGTTAGACTTCTAGCTATACATTGGTAAAAACTGCATTTAATGCCTTGTAGCAGTTTTTGTATAATGCTTGTTCAATCATTCAGATAGACAAAAATCCATAAAACTATTGTATTGGCTTCCGTTAGTCTAATAAGGACCACCCTCCAAACAGCAGTGTGCATGCATGCACTGTTGTGTTTCGGTTTGAAGGACAATGTAGCCAGCATAATTACTGGGCATTATGGGATTTAACATCAAATGTCTCAGTGTGACAAGTGGAGTAGTTTGTAATTAATAGTTCTGTACCGTGTTGCTTGCTGCTATTCTTTATTGGCGGTTGTATCACATATCATCAGGTGAACGGCATTCTCGTCTCGTAATGTGGCCGGGATATTTATCCCAGCCACCTAAATGCCAGCTAATTTTTCCATAAGTGAATGATAATAAATGATTAATATTTATCCCAGCCTATGCTAGTTTTAGCTACAAAATAGCTAAGTTAGCATCACTGGTTCCGGACCATTTATGTCATAACTAGGGACCGGATTCTATGCAACATAAAAAGCTTGATATATGTATGCAAATATGCACGAAAACTGCATGAAATATGTACGAAAACTGGCAGAATATGCAAAAAAAGAAAACTAAGTTTTAATTTTTTATTTCAAAATCAGCATACTAGGTCTACTAATACTACTACTACTAGGTCGTCTTTACTTAGGTATTCATAGTATTGCCACCACTTTTATCTATAAGTTACTTGGTATAATACAGATAAATCTTTATACCTGACTGCACTACTTACAGCTACGGTTTGTCTATGGTTTGGTAAGAGAACATGACGGTTACCCTAGAAAAAAAAAACCTCTTCTTTCTTGGTTGGCCTATGATCAAGAAGCTTTTAGATTCTTGCCGATTATCAACGCCATAGATTAACTTTTTCGTAATGCTCTTTGGAGTAACTTGAATTTAGGGTATAGAGCATTGATATGCAACACCCAAGATGCACAGTTGCTTGCAAATGAGACATTAATAATGGTCGTCAAACTCGCCGATAAATCAAACTAAAGAATGAAACAAAAATTTCTTTTTTTTTGCTACCTTTTCACCATTACACATACAACCTCTCATTCTACCAGTAGCTTTAGCAGTCAGGATATCAGTCCACGCCTGTTGCTTTTTATTTACCACACATTTTACCTCATCGTCCCACCATTCATTTCTTAAACTGGAAAACTGGGAACTTCCACATGACCATAAGTCGGTGGCATGTTTCACAGATGGCTCAAGGAAGGAATCAACAGGATTGTCGGGGGCTGGAATATTCATAACCACGCCACCCAACACAGAAGAAACCACAATAAAGCTAGGCAGATATGCGAGCGTATTCCAGGCGGAAATAATGGCCATTCTGGAATGCGCTGATCGCACTAAGCAAATAACCAATAAGGAAATCAGAACAATACTGATTTATAGTGATAGTCAAGCAGCCTTAAAGGCACTTGACAAACCAGAGACAACGTCGGCCCTAGTGAAAGAATGCAAAAGCAAACTGAACACACTAGCAGCCGACAAAGAAGTCATCGTCGCCTGGGTACCTGGCCATCAAGGAACCACAGGAAATGAGAAGGCCGATGAGCTAGCGAGAGAGGGAGCTGATGAAACATTCATAGGACCGGAGCCGTACTTACCTATACCGGCAAAAGTCACGAAGGGAGTAATCAGCAGGAAGATAGATACAGAAACAAACGTCAGATGGAGAGACATGAAGGGCTGTCGCCAATCTAAAATCTTCATCAAGACGCTAGACAAGAAGAAAACAAGAAGCCTACTCCAATTCAGGAAGGAGGACATAAGAACCATTATAGGAATCATGACTGGACACGGTACGCTGAACAGGCACTTAAAAATAATAGGTAAGACCGAAGACGCCTCGTGTCCAGAATGCGGAGAAGAGGAGACCAGCATCCACTTTCTGGCAGAGTGCTCAATGTACTCTCTGCCAAGATGGGAGATACTGGGAACAGACAGACTGGAAATAGCACAACTACAGGAGGTAAAGCTAGGAGACATAATAAGGTTCAGTAAGGCAACAAAAAGGTTTGTAAGAGTAGAAGGGGGCATACTGCAGGAGCACCAGTAAAACCAGTGCTTCAGGATGGAGACTGTCACGAATAGCCAAGGAAAGGGGAGCGACGCTATGTCGGACTGGGGGACGCCGCCTGGGGGGTGGGAGAGTATGTGGGCAGACTGGGCCTGGCAGCCTGTGTGGCCCTCACCGCATAGGCTGAGCGCTGCCCCCCTGATGGCTCCTGCTGCAATGATCATTCATGGTCAAAGTGGCGGGACCCTCAGTGGAAGGCGGTGCTGGGCAGAGATCGGTAACCTGGAAGGTTCACACCTGGAAGGGAGCCACGATGCCTCCAAGGTCTAGCTGTGCCACAGCCGAAACTCCCTATGGTGAATGCGGCCCCTGGGAATGATACCTGCGAAGCGAACCGAACCAAAGCGAAAGTGGCAGCTCCACCCAAACTGGGACTAAGGGTGAAATAGTTCCCAAGGAAGTGAACTGATCACCCGTCTGTGCGACTGCATACGTCCCCATTAGACATACATACCATTCATTTCTTGGGTCTCTTGCATTCTTCTTCCTTTTTACTTCACATACTTCTATGGCAGATTCCACTATACCATTCTGAATTTCCATCCAAAATTCTTCTAACTCCCTATCTTCACCTTTCATCAGCTCTCTAAACCTTTCACTTAACATTTTTTTATATGTAACACTCAGATCCTTTTCTTCCATTCTTCCCGCTTTTATTCTATCATGACCACTCCCACATTCAAAACTTCGGTGATGTCGCCATCTTCGAAATAATCCTGCTATTCTGGTGACTACGAGGAAGTGGTCAGTTCCAACGTTGACACCACGGTACAGTCATAAGCATAAATATATATACGTTGACAGCACGGAAATAACATCTACACCAACGATAGTTCAAAATTATTTGTACCAACCAAATGTTATAATTATCTGGTTACACGACGGAGTCATAATTATCCAAACATCAATACATTTGCCGAAAAAGGGATGAAAAATTACTCAATGACTCTTCCAACTATCATAACAGAATACGCATACCTTAGAGATTGAAATAAGTGTATATATCATCAAGTTTTTATACCAGGGGGTGAATAGTAATCATTTTTGTGGTACTAGTATATATAAAGGCGACCGATTTCAGTCATATATTCCACATTTACCCACCGGTTTTGACAATTATTTTAAAAATAGTAAATAAAGTATGTTATTCGAGCTCGCGTATAATATTCCACCACGACCTGTTTGCTAAAAAGCTAGATTTCTGGAACTCTAACTTTTATTGGTAATATCTATTTATTACTAACAAAAAATAACAAGACCCAACTAATCCCAATACATAACGAAAAATAGTGATACTGTTTGATTTCGAGAACTTCCCTTCCGCATCTTCAAAGTCCAAGGTCCCATACCAATGAAATTAAAATGGTACCATTTCGTAGCTATATGCAATCTAACATAAAACATAATTAAATTCAAACAGGGGATAATAAATTATCTGGAACTAAGAATAAGCCACATGATGGACTTTCAGTCTCACAATTATTAAATTACAATTAATTAATATTCATCAATCATAAATCACACAAATATTAATTCTTAGTGCGGGAATCGAATCTACGGTATCTTGTTTCAGCCGGCTTATCGCCCACTGCATCACGGATGCTGTCAAAAATTAAAGCGCGCTAAAAACTCTAATGACTACTCCTGAATATAAAGCTGGTTCCCCACTTACGATACAAAACTAAACAAAAATCGCGAAGTGCGGGTGTTAATAGTTTCGTGGGTTGGTGACAGCACTTCGCAACATTCCTCGAACATCGTTTTTCTTTTTTGCCAAGTCGAATGCGAACATGTTACACGTTCCCTTTTATTATGTACTATATGGTATTTAGGCCTTAGCGTGCAATTATAATCATTTACATTTAAATTAATATAATATTATGTATCTTATTCATATTACTTAACTTAAACTTAGTAAAAGTTGAAAATGTAGTAAATTGATTTTCGTACAGAGATTGTAAACGTTATCTTGTGAGTGTAAAACTGGCCTTATTAAAAGTCATGATGCCTTCGATAATAACTAGCTATTCGCCGCCGGTTACACCCGTGTATTTTTTTCGCTGATGTGTGGCAGCTTAAAACACTATGATAGAGGAAAAGCCGTTTGGTTCAATATTAATATAATATGTTTTTGATTTATAAGCCCTTTTAATTTCTTTGATAGTTTATATTTCATCTAGAAAAGAATGCTACGTGCTCACAAAAGTCCCGTCGTGGGTAAACCATTTTACAAAATTAACGTTGACAGCTACTAAAATTGAAGATGCAAAAAAACATAAAATTTAAGTTTTTTTCCAAATTACAGACAGATATTCTAACCTGTCTTATATGTATGGATTTCTCTAGTACCAATTAATTTAAAAATGAATGTGATTTGAAATACAATTGTCATAGATGCGCAATAATCTTAAAAACAAATGACACGTCTCTTACGTCATGCACGAAATGACAAAGACAAAGTCATATTGCTGCTATTCTATTTAACGAATATAGGAACGTCTCAGTCGTGATGTTGCCGGAAATATACGAGTAGGTTTATCAAGACAAAATTTATCTTTACAAAAAATTGGTATTATGAATTTTTTTATACACCTGTAGTATTGCGCTTATTTGCTTAACAGTCTTCTTGCTGGATCGTATCGGTTATATCTGTAGGTACTTCTTACAGCATCTTGGGCATCTTCAGGTCCCCATCAATTTCAATTGATCGATTAGGTACTCTCCTACGATTATACACAGCATAGTACTTTAGATTCAGTCACTGCACATTGGCTATTAATGACAGCAGATCGACACATATTAGCATTATAATTCCTTAATTTAATGTCTCATAGGCTTTATGTTCGAGGGAAAAACCCTCGAACATAAAGCCTATGAGACATTAAATTAAACAAAAAAGACTTATTGTTATTCCCCAAATCTAGCTACCAGATGATCAGGTCGTGATTGAATATTCAACTATAGAAATATTGACTGGGTAGCATAGTTTTAGTGCGATGATGACCATCGTTCTGAGTTTCTGGTTTGATTCTCGATCGGGTAAGGTTTTCTGCTCAGTATTAACCCGAAATCTAGACTGTACCGCTAATTAGCAATAGCCTGACTTCCTCTTACGTGAGACCTGGTATAGCTGGTAATATATGGGTGTTATACCCCTGTCTACCCCTGGAAAGACGAAAGGCGTTAGTTATGCTATCCATATATATATATATATATATATATATATATATATATATATATATATATATATATATATATATATATATATATATATATATATATATATATATAAATACATTACATACGGTACATAAATGCGATTCAAAACTCAAATCAATCTTCCTTATATCGACTAGTAGCATAAGAATGGTTTCTGCTTACGCCCTGGTATAAAAACTTGATAATATACGTACCTATTCCCATCTCTAAGGTATTGGCATTCTATTGCGGCAGTTGGAAGAATCATTGAGTAATTTCTCATCCCTTTTTCGGCAAATGTATTGATGTTTGGATAATTATGACTCCGTCGTGTAACCAGATAATTATAACATTTGGTCGGTACAAATAAATTTGACTTTTACTTTGGCCCCGATGTTACTGCCGCCTTGGTGGGTACAGATACTTTTGCTTATGACTGTACATTAACATTATACAATTCAAATTCAACGCTCTTTTTGTATATTATCGTACCTACGGGTATTTACTTTGCTTAGCCGGCAATTTAAAGTATGTATGCACTGACTCCAAATATAAAGTTAATAAATAAAATTTATTTACTTGGGAAGTAAAATAAAAATATTGGGGTCGTTTTTAAGTCGATTTTATTTTACCATTAATTGATATTGACAAATCACTGTCATGATATAGGTACATATTAGCGGCTTGAAAACGGAATATTTTATTAAGTCGATAAAAATATATTAATCTTTTTAGTTTTCAAATATCGATAACTTAAAATCATCGATATCTTGATGTCGTTTTATTTTGCGCTATCTATCGTTCAATAGCTGAAGTATGTTCTAATGCCTTTTACTATTTCGCGGTAGATTGAGTTACTGGCGCACAGGCTCAAAATTTTTGTAAGTATGAAAATTTTCCCAATGTCCGCTCTATATAATCTTAGGACTCTTTGTTGCAGGGTCACCAAAATCCATAAAACGTAGCCGAGTCGTCGCTAAAAGTCACAATAATTATTCACATAATTCACAAAATCCCAATGTAATTTCTTTTATATTACATCTTCCACGGTTTATCCAATGTCGAGTAATATTAATTAGCAAATACAAAACAATAAATACTAATTTCTAGAAATCAATAAGTTGTTACAATAACAGAAACATAATTATTTTTGACATCACGTCACCAGCCTTGCGCAAGTACCCAGTACAAAAAATCGCTATTTTTTACTGGGTAACTACTAACTCGCGTTTCTCTTAGAGAAAAGTTTAAAGAGATAAACATTCTTACCGTAACATCGCAATATATATTTGCAAATCTTATGTATGTTCGAAAAAATATTGCAAATTTTGACCGAATATGCGATATTCATAATAAAAACACTAGGAACAAAGATAAACTTATAGTACATGCTACTCGTCTCCATAAAATAAGCAATTCTTTTGTTGGTCTATGCGTACGCTTCTTCAATAAACTTCCTATGCATATTGTTAATCTTCCAATAAAAAAATTTAAAACTACTGTCAAAGAACGTCTTTGCAAAAAAGGTTATTACAGTATAAGAGACTATCTTGAAGATACAAATGCTTGGGATTAGGTTGCTCAGATTCACACATGTTCTATAATTAAATTGTGTATTATATTGTACTTGCAATTTGTAAAAAATATATATAAAAAAAATTATAATAAAAGACCTACGCTGAGTTTCTTGGTGCTTCTTCTCAGGTCAGTGGGCTTTTCCGAAGCACTGGTAGAATCTTTACATGATAAAAACACTGTAAAAATGACGTGTAAAAGTGCCCTTAGGGGCCTAATTACTGAATAAATGATTTGAATTTGAATTTGAATAACTGGATAGCAACGTTTACTACAAATTATGGCTGCTATTGCTGCCTTGCTTTAGCATATATTTGACTCTACCGTACGCATCCATTGGCTGTCATTCTGACAACCGTCATTATTAATTTTACATACATACATACATATACTCACGCCTTTTATCCCCGAAGGGGTAGGCAGAGGCGCAACTAATGCACCCACTTTTCGCCATGCGTATTCCGTCCCGTAATGTGATAGGCGGCGCGCCTATCGCCATTTCGGGCACTAATTCCAGACTCCGGGCTGACACTGAATAGAAAAATCCAATATCACTTTGCCCGACCCGGGGATCGAACCCAAGACCTCAGCATTGAAGTCGTACCGTAATACAACTACGCCACCGAGGCAGTCATTTTGGCAGGCATTATTCATTTTGTTTGTGAAAACTGTTTGTTTATACGCTCTTTGTTTTATAACTTATGGTAGATTATTATTTACGTAAATTCATGTTATTATGACTTGTAAATGAGTGTAGCGTAATATTTAAGCATTGAAATGCATTATAAAACATGTGAAATATGCGGTATAAGATCGGGCCGGTTAGATGGCCAAAGGCGAATTTTCATGGCTAAATTTCCGTTGGATGAAGATAGGTAAGCATCAAAAACAATTTTGTAAGGCTATTTTAGAAAAAAAATTACGTGATTAACAGATTTAGGATAAATAATAAGACTTATATTAGAAAATAACCTATCAATAGTATAGTGTTTGACATTTTTTTATTGACTATCGATAGTGTCGATATTCAAATTTACATTATCAATTTTTTATTTATAAAAAATATACAAGCACTGCTAATGTAATAATGCATTAAATGTTTTTTGCTAGGTGTAAACAATGGGTTAAAGCTACGGGAAAAGAGGACTTGGTGTACGTACCCATTGAAAAACTACACCAACTAAAACATATTTGTGGCAGTCATTTTCTGTCGAAGGATTTCAAGAAAAAAAAGACTCAATTAAGAAAACACGCTGTTCCGTCTGTAAAACTGCCTGCAGGACCATTGGCAGATGAGCTATTAATTTTATTTCCACTACACATCGCTAAAAGTGATCAAACAGGTTTCTATTTAATTTTCAGTTCGTATTAACAGAATCTGATTTCCGCTCTGGTTTCTGTAGTAACTCGTGATCATATATATTATGTTTTACAGAGTTGACTTCTACTATAGTCAATGAACATGATTACTGTGGCTCTTGGACTACTACACCTAGTAAGTTTTAATTTGGTTTTCTGGAATACCCGCCTTTGTATTATTCATTTTAATCATCATCGTCATCCTTTCTTAGTCCATTGCTGGACATAGGCCTCTCCTATGGCTCGCCATATAGTTTAATTATATTTGTTTTTTATTGCAGTAACTTCAACATCAACTTCTGAACTCATGATTGATATATCAAAAAACCGGAAAATGTATTTTGATACAGGTAAGATTTTAAAGTGTCACATTAGGAATTATAAATTTACTTAAGAGGCCGTATACGAAATTTCAACTACTTCAGTCAACTTTTCATCGTGATTATTCATAAAATAAACTGATCCGATTAATTTCTAATACATCATCAAAAAAAAAAATAGTGCCTGGAGTGACGCTCCGCGCGGAAGAAGTGATACTTCGTAATGTGGAGAAAACCTAACATCAATTGATATTCACAAGAGACGTATTTTGACATAACCTTAAATCCGTCGCATTGTCCGTGGGATTGTTTTCACTCATTTTTAAGCTATTGCATAGCTTCTATCGCGGGCCTTGAGCGTGGAGACCGAATCCAGAAATTCCGTAACGAAAATAACCTGACATCTTTTTATCTTACTAATATGAACCTTAAATACAATGCGTAGAAGCTATAATTCTTGAAACGAGTATATTTTTAATTATTTTATTTATTAAAGTCATTAAAACCATTTCTTACTAATCTAATATGAACCTTAAATACATTGCGTAGAAGCTATTTTCCCAGCGTTGGCACGGCACGAGTACAAAAGAATCGAACGTAACATTATTTTTTCAAATTTTGATTTATTCTACTTTGGTTGTGATGACCATTGCATTTCTGACATTTATCAATAACAAGACTAAACGTGCGTTGCTCGCGTTTAAAAATCTACTTTATGTGGTAAGCGTAAGATCGAATTTGTGTTTAGTCAATCAAAATTTGTGATAAAAAATGCTATGCCACACGTATTTTTTTTGTTGAGGCAATTATTGTGGAAATCTTATAGTATGTGGCAAACCCATTCCGTAGCCATATTTGTATAGTTTTATCGCGACTGGAACAACATGCATTGCAGGGTTAATTTCTATATTTTTTACAAATCTTATTCACTAAATTTGAAAATAAATTAACGTTGTGCATTTTTGAAAATTTTGGAATGGTTAACACATCAATAAATGTCGTCGATAAGTCAAACTAAAATAACCTCCTTTTGGAAGTCGGTTAAAAAGAAACAAACAATTACTAATTTTGATTGACTAAACACAAATTCGATCTTACGCCTACCACACGCACGCGTGGGATGGTTCTAATGAAGTAAATAAATAAACATTTTCTCGTTTAAGAATTATGCTTCTACGCATTGTACTTAAGGTTTAAGTACGCATTGTACTTTTAGTAAGGGATGGTAAAACCTCCTACGCATTTTCGATCGGTCACGTGATCCTGACGCGAGTTTAACATTTTATACCCATCCCAAAAGTGCTCAATGCCGCTAAAAAAGTTTTCACTTTAAAAAAAGAACTATATTGTATACAATAGGTCATTGTGCCGATATCAATATAAAAATAAGCCAATTTGAAACAATACTTTATTTATCATAATTTACAACAAGAGTCGTATGATTCTATTATAATTTTTGACCAAGTAATTCTATAATAGATGCGTAAAATGAAACGAGTTTTACCGGAATGTGTTGCCGTTTAATAAATTTTATTTTGGAAATATGCTGTTGAAGTCCGTCTAGTGGGAGAGTTCGGAGGGCGTCGGAGCGACCAAAAATTGCGAATGGCGACCAGTGACTGTTTAGGCTATGCTCATGGCCAGCAGTCGCTAATTTAGGCTACCTCTTGCTTTGTCGAATTTGAGGATATTTTTAGCTTTGAGGGTACAAAGCATGTGCTCCGATCACCAGGAGTAGTAGGAATAGTAGTAGGCACGGTAGTTGGAAAATTTGGGAGATTTTTTTAGGTATTCGCGTCCCCACTCAATTGGGCATTCATTTGAAATTAGGAACGTTTTTTTTGCTACTTCGCCTCCATATGCGATGACCTGCAACTTTAGGCTACAGCACAATGAATTTTTAGCGACTCTATCATTCGTCTGGCATCACTGCTGATTTGTGGTGTAACGAATATTCGCATTCGCGAATATTCGCATTTTTTTCAATCTTCGCATTCGAACTCGCATGCGCAATAAATTATGCGAATATTTTGCGAATGTTTTTGGCTAATACATGTAAGAATAATTTATAAAATAACAGTGCAACGGATTATAATATACAATGTTTAAATAATAATTTTGTTAGTATTTATAGTCCTCATACAAAATATTTTTTTATTTTGATAACAATAACCTAACAAGTTTATAAACGCACTTAAGTATTTTAAATATTTTTTTTATCGAGAGCTTAACGTGATAGGATTTATGTTGTTATTTATTCGAGATTTCTCTATACTTAAACAATTATTAGTGTATAAAATTATTGGAAAATATTATAAGATAACGAGCACATTAAAATCTTTTAAAATATTAGAAATTATTATTTCCTTCAATATCAGTATCTTTCAGTTGCACCCATGACTCACTATTTATTTAACCCGAATGAACTAGTTGTATTTTTTTTTACCACTATTAGCGTTTTTTTTTCTAAAATTGAAATGATTAAGTTACCATCGTCGATGTTTTATATGGCATTGCAGTCTTCGGAGGACGCTGAAGCATATCGAAAGCTCGATTGAAAGACACGTGACACGACATTCGTGCTTACAATGTCGTAAGCATCAAGGAGACGATCCAAACAAAGGCTCCAAATTGTTCGCAAAAGACCTGTCTGTCGGGTAAAGCCAAATGGCCTAGCTGAAGACGGAAGACGGCAACGTAGTGTCGACGAAGGCAGTAATATTGAGAGAGCTTGAGAGGTTCTACAACAAGGCAGCAAGCGAGGAGTGAGCCCCGCCGTCGCACGTCGTGTCCGGGGCTGGAGAGTCCTCGTGGGCGTGGAGACGTTGTCGGACCATCGTTATATCAGGATTCAGGTTCGACGTCTCCGCGTCCGCGAGAGTCCAGCCCAGTGGTGAACCGAGTGCCCCGAAACAGGACGGCCCGCGGTGGGTTCTACGTCGCCTCAACAAAGAGGCCCTAGTGTTGGCCGCTCTCGTCGTGTCGTGGCTCCCCGTGCCGGACGGGCCGGTACGGGTCGAGCAGGAGGCGAAGTGGTTCAGGGTGGCAATGTCGGACGTTTGCGACGCCGCCATGCCCCAGGCCCTCCGCCGTTCGCCGCGGCAGCAGGTGTACTGGTTAGGGGTCGCAATACCGGACTGCTTTTACAATACTGGTATTTCGGTACTGACCTCAGATGAATCCCGGTATACCGGAATACCGGTATTTTCGGTATTTCCGGGATTTGAAGAAACTGTAGGTACTATACATAAAAATTAGTAATTCAGTAGCGACAAGCTTGTTCAAAACTTATTCAGGAGAGAACGCATGGTTACATTGGTTCCCGGTAACCCTTGCCGAGGTTTAAGTATACGCTGGAGTTGTGCGGTCCATGGCTTTATACGGTTGTCCGGTCTAGGCCGAGTCCCTAACTGCTCGATGCGACGCTCTTCTGCGTAAGACGCAGCGTTTGGTAGCGCAGTGACTCATCTGTGGTTATCACACGGTCTCCAACGAGGCGGTCAGTGTCTTTGCTGGTACCTACTTTTTTTTTTTTTTTCGCGGAGAAAGTGACTTAATACTACCGCCCAGCCTTCAAGGGGGGCGACTGAGCGGTTATGTTGGGTTTACCGTGCCTTACGACCCGGCGTTGAGCCGCCTGGGGAGATGTAACCATCGGGCGACCGCCGGGAGCGAGTCCCTAATCTATGTACAACGCACGGCATACCAACCAAAACTCCGCGGTGGCCATCTTCGGCGCATTAGGGACGGCTGCGGGCTTCCTTTGACGGAAGTGTCTAAGTTGTCGTCCGCAGCCGCCCTTGCGCGGTGCCGCCTAGTACGGCCCGTCTCCTGTTGTGGGAGGGCTCAGGAGCCCCCGGGCACCGAAGCACGCCCTCGGCGTCAACGGCAGCGTGAGGCCTACCAGCCACGCTGCCGTCCATCACAGGGATCGCTACAATGTGCTAATAAAACACAAAAATTAAAGACGGACAACCCCCTGCCGCCCGCCTGCGACCCCCGGTGGCCCCTATTAGTCGCCTTTTACGACAGGCAGGGGATACCGTGGTGGAATTCTCCAAACGCCCCCAATCCACAGGGCGGGTGGTACCTACTTTGCCATTTGAATTGGATGCCAAACATCTCTCTTCAGTATTCTTTTGGCGTGAAGAGGCATCCCGTCTCAGGCGGCGACTGGCCCCGAGGGAGGTGACAGTCCAATTGGCGTCCATCGGCAGTGCCGGCGTGGAGGAGTGGCATACCAGGCTGTAGAGCACGAGTGCTGGCTTATGGATCGTCACGACAGTGCGACCTGTCTTCTTATGTCGGCTTGACTGGCGCCACGGTACACCGAAGTTCCGTCTGACACAGATGCTGACGGGCCACGACGGCTCGTTCCTGTGGTGGATCGGAAAGGAAGAGTCCGCCGTATGCTATCATTATGATAATGGTCGCGAAGTCCAACACAATTTCGAGGAGTGCCCAGCCTGGGATCTACAACGCAGCGCTCTTAGAGCAGGTGCTGCTGGCCGTGATGTTTGCCATGGTCGGCTGCTAGAGGTCATGCCGTGCGATGGCATCCTTCTGTGAGTGCGTTATCTTGCGGAAGGAAGCGAACAGCTTGGCGTGTTCAACCCAGCCGCGTGCATATTGGGGGGAACTATAGCGCCGAGCTAAGCATGACAGTTTCTATGTGGCGTCTCTCATACGTTGTCATAGTAATTGGCACGCCAAGACAATGCGACGTGAATGCCACGTCCAGCTCCGCTTCCTGTATGGCGAAGTCTTTAGAAAAGGCTATGATAGAATGATAAGGGGTGAAGGTGGCCAGCTTCGCTTATTTTTGAGATGACCGGTAATCTGAATCGAAGACTGGATTCTGGATTATTGATTATTTTGAGATTAGAAAATCAACCAAAATTGAGGTGTTTAAAGGGGACGAAAGTATGACAGAGTTACATTGAGTAAGAGATTTTGTATATCTGGGATGTATTTTCAACAAAATTGATGGTATATGAAAGTGACATTGATTGCCAAGTGAGTGCAGGTGAATGGGGCATTACACACCTTTATGGACAGTCGGAAGGTGTCCAAAAAGGCACAAGTGACTGACAGAGTTATTGTTGACTCTTGTTAGGAGAAGGAGCATAAAAGTTAAAGCACTGAAAATTAGAGCGTTAAGAAGCACGTGTAGGTGACAGTGAATGATAGAGTACGGAATAGGTAAAGTAGTGATGAATCTGTGTGGAGTCAAAGAGGCTGTAATGACTAAAGAAAAAGACAAGTATGTTGTCGTGGTCTGGCCATTTGAAGAGGATGGATTATGGTAGGCGGAGTACTTACATAAGGCTAGTATGTATGGTACCCTAAAGTGGCGATAATACATGAGGAGATTAGTAAATATAGGTGAAAACAAAGAAATGTGCGAGAATCGTGCAAAGTAGCAATCCTTAGTCTCTGCCTACCGCATTCAGAGGCAATAATATATTTATTCATAATTTAATTTAACATATTTCGAAAATACCGAAAATCCCGGTTGTTGTAAAATCAATACCGGTATTTATAAGTCCTTTATTTGGTCCAACAAACCAAAAAAAAAGTAGATGTATTCTTTAACGAATTCAATTAGCTGGCCATTTATAATAATTGTGTCTTCAGACGCATTTGTCATGGCTTTAGTTTTTGAGGTGTTCATCGTTAGACCTACCATACGACGTTCTTTTTCTAGCTCTATGAGCATATACCGTAGGTCTTCCTTTGTTTTGGCAAATAATATGATGTCATCAGCGAATCGTAAGTGTGATAGTTGTTTCCCGTTAATGTTAAGCCCATACTGCCCATACGGTTTTTATTAACCGATTTCAAAAAAGGTTCTGTATTCGACCCGTATGCGTGTATGCATATATGTATGTAAGTTTGTATGGACGCGATTTTCTCAAAAACTACTGATCTGATTTGGACGGGGTTTTCGTTATTCAAATGTATATTTTTCAGAGAAAGTTTTAGTATATAATTTGTTAGGATCTGTTGAAGATCTTCGGAAATAGACAATGGAACTCTTCAATAACTAACAGCAGATGACCCGCGAATACTGCAATCGTATATCTATGATGTATTGTTTACACCATTCCATAATTAACCAACAAAAAAGCAATAAATTAAAACTTTTTAATAAAAAATAAAACTGACTTCAAACCACTACAAACCAAAAAATAATTCAACTTTATATACGTATATTTGAAGTCGATGCCTCAGATTGTTCACAGAGTAAATATCGGTGCCCAGCATGGACACAAAAATTTTGAACCCGCTTATAGCAACAAGAAAAAAGATTAGCCATTATAAAATAAGTACTGAAATAGATTTTATTATCTTCTAGAAGTTTTATTGTATTTTCATCAGATTTTTTGTTGCAAGTTTGTACAAGTGGATTTTTTCTAAATAACTAATCATTTTCGTATCTTCGTTTATTTAGGGATTAAATTGTGCATCATCAAAGCATTCTCATTATTGAAGTGAAAACTTCTTTAGCGGCGTTGAGCACTTTTGGAGTTGGTATAAAATGTTAAACATTCTAATGCATTCGCATTCGCGAATGTTGGAATTAGACATTCGTTACATCACTACTGCTGATTAACGCCATATTTTTTAATGAAACGTCAAATTAAAGTGACAAGTTGACAACTGACAAGTATAAAAGCTGTCAATAAAATATTCTCGCGGCTGCAATCGGCATCAAATTATTTAATTACAGCAAAGAGTATAATATATACTACAGAAACAAAGTAACATTTTTGAACTTGATCGAGTGAAGTTTAGCGTTTATTAAATTTCGTAACTTATCCTATTTTGAAACTACAATTTTTTTTTGCTATGTACAACTGGTGTTGTGTTTCGGGTTGTGGAAGTAGTCGAAATAACGTCAAATTATTTAGATTCCCAGGAAGTGATATAGGACTCGAGAAGTGGGTACAAAGCATTAATTGTGAAAGATTGCGAGGATTGACTACAACAGAACTTAGAAAACAATTCGTGTGTCAAAAACACTTTGAGAAAATATTTATGACGTCGTCTCCCTTGAGGCATCGTCTCCGTGCTGGTGCCTATCCGACGTTATTTACGCAAAGTGAGATTAACAGTGGCATTCCCCAAACCTTTCGCACTCCAGCCAAAGGTAAGTTTTAAGGGACGAGAGATGTAGTATGAACTAATTTACAAAACTTCAGTCTTTTAGAGATAGTTTCTTGGCAATTGTAATAATTATTATTATAATACCAGCCCTATTATATGGGTATACTATGCCCCTGCTGTATTATACTATAATAATATGATGCATTGAATTCTTTGGTTGAATTCTCACCATTAAAGGGAATGATTGAATAATAATACACATATAACTTAGAAAAGTAAGAGGTGTGTGCCTTGTTTTGAAACTGAAAAATTCATCTGGGCATTTGTTCTTACTCCAACTAGTCTAAGGAGCACTGATTTACATTATCATAATTATTAGTAAATCCTAATTAATTTTCAATAATAAAATATTTATAGGGTATCTGCAAGAACCAAGAAATGCAAAGAAAGCAAAGAACCATGATCATACATATTGTAAGATTGGAGTTGCTGCTGAGAAACATATTAGGATGCATACTGGTGAGTGTATACATACATACATCAGCATCGTCCCTTTTCCCTTTTCAGGGGTAGGCAGAGGTACATCTCATGATACATCATGTCCACATCTTGCCAGCTATGTTAGGTCCCATGTAATAGAGGGTGGGCATATTGGTATTTAATGGTCACGTTTCCAGACTCCGGGCGGATACTGAGTAGCAAACCCAATATCACTTTGCCTGACCCAGGAATTAAACCCAAGACCTCACTGCAGTTGTATCACAAAACAATTATGCTACCAAAGTATGGTACGGTACATAGTATGGTAAGTATATTTCTCTCTTAAATATTTTAATGTACTCAGTAATAGTTAGAATCCCTGGCATATTTAATCCTTGGACACCCGCGGTGGACACCGGTGTCCATTTATATAAGGAAATTAACTTATAGCTATATATAAGCAGGCGTTGACTGGTTAATAATGATCATCAATTGATCCATTACATGTTTTATGAACTGAATAAATAAAATATACCATCCACCCAGTGAAATCAGTATAAAAAAATATCAGTGATATGTAATATATATTATTATGTATAATATATATTTCGTTTCAGACACTGCTATTGAGTGACCTGCCAACAAAAATGTAGAAGAGAACAAAGAAATTCTCCATTAGTAATTTTACTGTTTTTAGACTTTCAAATTATCACAAAATCAATTTCATTCATAAAATCATTTATTTAACCTTAAATATTATACATTAGGGTTTATTTTGATAGATTCCTTTTTATGATTCCAGATGCTGATTATCATTTCAGGCCTCAGGCATCAGTGAGAATAAGGATGCGAGTTATTGCTAAAAAAATACTATCACAGACATGTGCCAAACTATATACTGAATATGTTAAGTCTCAGAAACAGTTGGTGTATAAGGTAAGGCCAGAGGCCATTTAAATTATCAAAAAAAAAAAAAATGGAAAAATTGAACCCATTTTATTTTAAAAAGTTTTATGCAACCAAAGCAACCTCCGAAAAAAATAAGTTAAAAGAAACTAAAAACATAATATTTACAAATATTCACTTGGCTTTCTTATTTACGAAATATATAAAAAAGGTATATCGGAATGCTTTCTTGTTATAACTTTGTGATTAACAGTGTTTAATTGGTGTAACACAATCAATACGATTTTAAAAGGCGCAGATCGCATGTTTAGATCGAAAACGACACAATTAAAAAAAACGGAAATTGAGGTATCTTTATAAAATGACTTAAAACGAAGTTCTAAGTACTCGAATATTCAAGTGAGAAAAGGACCACACTGTTATATCGGGCCTTTTTTATTATATTTTTATACAAAAGGGACCAGTTTTAAGTCATTTTATGACGTTAACTCAATTTTCGATTGTTTTGAATTGTGTCGTTTTCGTTCTAAAAGTGCGAGATGTTCTCAGTTCAAAAATAAAAGTTTGCCTCCCATGCAATTAAAAGCATACAATAAATATGTAGAAATGGTGAAAACAAAAATAAAAAATGATCAACCAGAATATGTGTTTTCATTTCATCGCATCTACCTATTTTGTAAGTAAATAAATAAATAAAGATGAAAAAAAAGCTTCAAAGGCAGATATTGAGATACTGAAATTGTATTATTCTTTGACATCATTGACAAAAGTCTTATAAGGCATCAGGAAAAAAAAAATAGGTTTCTTTATTCAAACTTAATGGTCAGGAATAATGATTTCTTATATTTACGCGAATATTAGACATTTTAATAAAACTATTTTACGGATTTTATCGCGGTTTTTTAATTTATATTTTCTCCCGACATTTCGAAGGCTTTGCAGCCTTCATGGTCACGGGGCGGACTGACGTGTTGGTTGTCCGAAAAGTAAAAGTTACAATATCTACCTACATTTAACAATTATAAAAGATTTTTAAAATTATTAGTAGTTGACGGTCCGATCTATGCAGAATGAGCTCACAGTGTCTTAAAGTCTGGCAGCCGGTCTTTTGAGTTCTGATTTAATTAAATGTATGACAGGATCCCAAGCTTGTGCAAGCTTCCAACCATCTTCTCTATTGAAATTTGAATGTTTTTTAATTTCAATAGCCTCGCGAATCATCCTAGGAAGGAATAGGTGTTCTTTGGCAAGGATTTGTGGTTGGTCGAATCTGAGATAATGTTTGGAGCCTTATTCTGAATGTTCAGCGACTGCAGACTTCGTAGAGCGTCGATGTTTCACGTCAGCTATATGTTCTTTTACGCGGGTCCCTATGTTTCTTTGGCCTATATAAGAGAGGCCACAGTCGCAATCAATCTTGTATACGCCCGGTTCTTGTAGAGGTAAATGGCACTTGACAGGTGGTAAAAATTGACTAATCTTCTTAGGCGGCTTAAACTAAGTTTTGATAGAAGCACGCTTCAGGATATAGCCAATCTTGTCGGTGACTCCTCTTACATATGGTAATGCAACCGGAACACGTTCAACTGTGGCTGGTTTCACTGGGTTTCTGTGACGGCGGCGTGGAATTTGGACCTTGGTGTCTCGCAGCACTTGCTTGACATGTTGCAGCTCAGCGCCCAGGTGTTTGTTGTTTGTCACAGATTTCTTGTGCTCTCTGAAACAATGATTTACCCACGTTAGCTAACTGTTTGATTTGATGACTACAGGTGCACTAAGAACTACTCCAATTGCGGCACTAGACATCATTCTAGGATTTATACCGCTGGATCTGGAGGCTAAAAAGAGAGCATTAGAACAATGTTACAGATTAAAGTCCTATGGACTATGGAAAACTACCACATTGCCGCTCCCATTAGCCGCGTGCCGACCCCCTCACACGAACAATAAGTGCCGTGTTAATAATACAAACAAAGTGTTTAAGTGATGTGCCGACCCCTTAGTGACGTTAGGAACATTATACGAACAATATAGACAGTATACCATGTGAATAGCAAAAGTGATATGTGTTAGAGTTTAGTGTTTAAGGTAAATTTTGGTCTGTATTTTGCTAATAACTTTTTGTAGTTTCAATGTGTAGTGTTCATTTTTGTTTATTTATATAGAGCTAATTAAGAGCTACAATTTGATACCATATATGTATATGTGTGGTTTTTATTTACTAAATAAAACGCCGAAATAGCCGATTGCCATAGTGAAAATCAATCGAGAAATTGGGATAATGGGTCGAGGCTCTCGTTACGGGATAGCGGCGCGGTAGCTAAGCTAACGCGCGGCGGCGTACCGACATGGGTCCTACCGAAGAAAATACTCGAAGAAATCTGAAGAAACTTGAAGCCTGAAAACTGCAAGAAAACTGGAAGAGCGAGACAGAAGAAAGAAAATTCTGAAGACAGAAGAGCGAGACGGAAGACTCGCAACAATCGAAGGCCCACGACGTACGGTGGCTTCGATTCGGTACTCGGGGGTGCTTAGGGACGTAGGGTTGGCAAATCGGCACATCGGCACGTCGTTTAATAATTGTTTCTTACTTGCCATCCCCTATACTCTACCTCACACACTTCGTACCTGCCGCTGTTCGGGTACGTCGTATACACTCACCGATACATACAACGCGCAGATATACAACCGCCTCTCTCGAGGCGTCTTGGTACGTGGGAAGAACAACGGGCTGGGTACCGGCGCCTGAGTTTCTCAACTCGGGATCACGCCCAGCAAGCTCGTGAATACCAGTCGGTCTCACGAGCACCCCAACATACATACATACATAGCTAACTGTTTTGAATGGTGATGCGATTCACCGTTCAGATATTTATCAGTATGGCTTTGTTTCCGATACACAGTATGACTTAAAGACTGGTCAGGATTACGACAGACTAATACATCCAAGAAAGCAAGAGATTTATTATGTTCCAACTCCATAGTAAATTGGATTTTATTATTGATGGACTTGAGGTGATTTAAAAATGCATTTACTTTTATCATCCATCAACCACAATCTATTATAGTACCTTTGGGTCACTAAAAGTAATGTGGTACATTGCTTGTGCATTTTTTCTTAGCTAAAAGGCCGAAAAGCGATGGTGCATTTATTATTATTCGGTATTCCCTATGTCCGGCATCGTACTAAATCTGGACGATTATTTTGGGAGTATACATGTTCATACGCGAATAAGCATGCTGCTGTAGCAATAGAAATATATATATATATCAATATCGTCCTGATAATAAATTGTTTACAACAAAAGGGCATATCCAAAAACGGTTTTAAATTCTAACCAAGGCCGTTTATATAAATTTGGATAGAACTCTTAAAAACTAGCCTTTTACAATAAACCGTTTAATTTTAAAGACCTCCGATTTTGAGATTTATGTAATTTTATTTTGTTTAAAACCGACACTTAATATGAACGTTTTTAAAAAAGTTTGATATTAATGGAGGGGTCTAAAAATATATTTATTAAGTTACTATACTGTTGACGCGTATTTTAATGACAAAAATCCATGGGAATAGTTGCTCGCTACGCAAGGATAAGATCGATTGTATTTAGCATAAGTGATTTGTGAAAGATGGATATGTGCGACTTTCCCGCATAGTCCTAAGAGTATATTGTTAACATACTACGTTAGTCATTTGATATACCCCGTTGTTGCATCTCATTTGTCTTGATTAGCCACAATCTGAGTAGTCTTGCTCGCTTTAACGTCTGTGCTTGCGGCGGCGTCGTGTGCCGGGTCGGTCACTTCCCTGCAACATGGTTGAGGAGGCCGATGGCTGGCACATGCGTCATATTCGTGAACGGGTGCTGCTTGCGTGGACTGGTCTGCTCTGTATGATGGTTGACTCTAAATTAACCATGTAGCTGGTTATTTGACTTAGGTACTCTCCGTTAATTTTCGCATTTAATATCCATCTTTGAAATTGAATTTCTATCGTTACTTACAATGTGTAACATATATATATATATAAAAAGAAATATATAACAATAAAAGACCTACGCTGAGTTTCTTGGTGCTTCTTCTCAGGTCAGTGGTATTTTCCGAAGCACTGGTAGAATCTTTTAGACGATAAAAAACATTGTAAAAATGACGTGTAAAAGTGCCCTTAGGGGCCTAATTACTTAATAAATGATTTGAATTTGATCCGAGATCCCTATTTTGCCCCTTTAATATCGCAAAAGTTTCAGCCTGGTTAGATTTTGAGGCCCAGCATCCATAAAACAATCTGACATCTGCTTTACGACATAATTTTATTGTTTATTATGTGTAATTTTTTTGTTTTAAGTTGGGAAATATGAATTATTTGGCACCATCCATAATACAGAGGTTGCAAGTAGTCTAGAAATTATATGCTGGCTAACATGGAACTTTGCATTTGTCTGGAATTACAAGGGTACTCGATGGGTGCTATAGCAATATAATGAACTTTCCATATTGTTACAGCTCCTGATAAAGAACTCAGCACTGAAAATCAAGCAACTCAGCTCAGCCATGAAGATGACATTCGATTGGACACTGACACTGATGTACTACCCGAATCTCCGATCGGTATGTTTTAACAGTTTTATATGCATACTTGGTGTTTTCACGACTTTGCTCGCTTGGAAAATCTTTCCTCGCATAAAAGTCCCACCTTGTACATCTCCGGGATAAAAATAAAAGTATCAAGTAGGGGTCCGCAATACCGGACCACTTTTTCAAAACCGGTATTTTCGGTACTAACTTCAAATGAATTCCCGTATTTGCGGTATTTCCGGGATTTGAAGAAATTGTAGGTATGTTACATTTAAGTTAGTAATTAAATAGCTTGTGGTTCAAAATGTAGGCAGGAGAGAATGCATGGATAGACTGGTCCCCGGTAACCCTTGCCGAAGTTTATACCCTGGAGTTATGCTGTTCGTACGGTCTCCTAAAAGGCGGCCCGTGTCTATATCGGTACGATGTCATGAGAATTGGATGCTAAACATCTCTTGTCACTATCCTTGTGACGTGAGGAGTTATTCGGTATAGATGTAAGTTTAAATCTTTACTAATATATAAAGCTGAAGAGTTTGTTTGTTTGTTTGAACGCGCTAATCTCTGGAACTACTGGACCGATTTTGAAAATTCTTTCACTAATAGGAAGCTACATTACTCCTGAGTGCTATAGGCTACTTTTTATCCCGGAAAATCTTTTCCACGCGGGCGGAGCCGCGCGCAATGCTAGTGAAGGATAAAGGTGAAATTTGGGCCCGAGGTAAAAAAAATACGACTAAATTCACGGACTACCGTAATAGAAATATTCATTATGTATGATTTAATAAATAATTTACCATGTTGACTATCGATTGCGGCGGCGATAGCGTAGGTGGGAGTGGAATGGACTGCCGAGACGAATGTCCGCAGGTTCAAAACCCAAGGGCACACACCTCTGAATTTTCTAAAAAGTTATGTGTGTATTCTTTGTGAATTATCGCTCGCTTTAACGATGAAGGAAAACATCGTGAGGGAACCTGTATACCTGAGAAGTTCTCTATAAGAATTTCGAAGGTATGTGAAGTCTGCCAACCCGCACTAGGCCACCGTGGTGGACTAAGGCCTAAACCCTGTCAGTTGTAGAGGAGGCCCGTGCTCAGCAGTGGGCAGTAGATATATAATACAGGGCTGGTATGGTGGTATGGTGGACTCTCGATTATAAACTCTCTGAATAGGAAATCGGTATTACTTAAGAATCGGTTATTTGGGGCAACCGATTTTTTGTTCTCTTCCCTACACATAGTATTCTATGAAGTGTCAATATTTTTTTTTATTTATTTATATATCATGGCATTCGTGTTCACATTTTGCCAATGTCAAGTTTGGTTTGTCTATTTTATTATCTGTTGTATGTCGAAGTAAAGCAGTGGCTACCTTACCAAGACTTTATCGAGGAGTATTGGCGGCAACAAAAAAAAACACTTGATTAGCACAATTATTTCAATTCACTTCATTTGAGCTCTTTAATAGAACTATATTGGGTAATATACCACCATAATTATGCAATATAACACTACGTATCACCAAAATAATGAATTAAAACAAGAGCACCTCATGACACTTCCAAGGTCCCGCCAAAAACTCCAATGTCAATAAATTGTCATACCGGCCAGATAAGATTCACGGTCGGTAATGCTAGAACAAAAAAGCGACCATAGAAACTGACAGTGCAAGAAAGACATATTGACATTCCGAGCCCCTCTTTCGTCGTCTTCACCCCCGCCAAGACCAGTCGCCATTTTGACGATGTGTCACTGTCAAAAAAGGCAAGCGTCGGCCATTGCTTATTTCTTGTTGATTCCTCTTAAATCCACAAATACAGCAATATCCAGTCACATTTCAACATTTTTAACAATGTTTCGAAGGTGTTGTGTATCCAAGTGCAATAGTTTACGACAGGACGTTAAATTGCATCAATTTCCCGCAAGGAAAGAGAGTAAAACCCGGTGGTTACAGTGCATAGGTAGTGAAAATGTTTGTGGTACAAAGAACATGTATGTTTGCCATAAGCATTTTGAGCAAAGATTTGTTTACCAGGCAACAAAACGCTTGAAGAGTGACGCCTATCCAACTTTATTTACGGACTTGGAGATTTCTTCAGGGAATTCGTCAATGGCTTATGAAGAAACAGGTAAGCTATCTTTCAGAACCGAAGATATTGTTGTAATATAGCTAAATTGTTTTTAATATTATATGTCTTGTCTTTTCTAGTTCTTATGAAGTACAGAGATCACGCTTATACACGAAAGCGACACATTGACCATACATACTCGAAAACTGAAGAAAGTATCCCGTATAAAGTGGCACGCTGTGAAGTCAATGGTATGTAGTAATTTATGCATGCTCACGCCTTTTATCCCCGAAGGGGTAGGCAGAGGCGCAACTAGTGCACCCACTTTTCGCCAAGCGTATTCCGTCCCATGATGTGATAAGGGGCGAGCCTATCGCCATATCGGGCACAAATTCCAGACTCCGGGCTGATACTGAATACAAAAATCCAATATCACTTTGCCCGACCCGGGGATCGAACCCGAGACCTCAGCCTTGCAGTCGTACCGTAATACAACTACGCCACCGAGGCAGTAGTAATTTATGTATATTGTATAATCTAAATTCTAAAGTGGCTTGCCATCTGGTGAGCAGCTTGCTTGTCTCTCTATTAATTAGTTATCAACTTTGCTGTGTGTGTCAAGACAGTTATGGGTAATTATGCATAAGAATAAGATCTGTCCTAAAGTAATGACAAGGCCAAAAACTGTACTATGTTTATTGATACATTTTAATAATGATTGGAAAATTTAAGATGTTTTTATTTGTTTTTTTTTTCAGTGATTTGTACACCAAACTCTGCAGAGTCTGCTGCTGTCACCTCCGGGACTGAGATCCAGGGTACACAAGGTGTTTATTGGGTTGAAGTTTATTGTATTGTGATCCTACAAAGTTTTTGTTGTCCTACAAATTTAAATACAATAAATTTTTTTTTTTTCACTTGTAGACCTAATGACCAGTGTTTGATTACAAGTTTGCGTAACAGTTGGAGCGAGTTGTATTTTGTTCCGCGATTAATTCCGCCATAGGTCAGTCAGTATCAGGCAGGCAGTCAATCATAAAATCTGAGTTTTATTTTTGCAAAAGTGCTTGAAGAAGTTTGTTGGGTTTTAAAAAAATACTTACTGAACTATATTTTTTCTTTTTTAGCTTTGTATCCTGATGGGAGACCAGTGAGTAAGATGATGACAACACTGCGGAAGCTGTTTCATTTTTTAACGACTTATTCGACAGGGTGAATGGTGCAAACACGAAAATAAAGAAAATGAAAGGAAAAAAATTGTGATGCGCAGTAACTTCCAATTCTTTACATCATGATTTTTGGAATCATTCCATTAAAATTTTCAAGGGTATAAAGTTTATTGGTAGAAACGGAATGCTAAAAAGTGTGCCTTCCATACAAAATTGGATTACAACTTTATAGGAGTGTGGCAATGCTTGGCGTCTCAAAATATTCAAATAATGAAGCCCAGATATTTTAACTTGAGATGTAATTGAAAAACTTTTTTGGACAAGTACGGGCATACAATTATAGATTTAAAAATCCGACTGCCCACTCTTTTATTAATACATTTAAAGCACTATTTATAACAAGATTTATAAGTTTTCACTCAGAAAATTTTAATTGTTTTTTTTTTTTTTTTTTTTTTATGGACATTACGGTCAGTAGCCTGACGCGAGTCGGCTTTTCTGACCACACCGGACTTTCGGGCGAACGCTTTAGACGCTCCAACCCTTTACATTTAAACGACCACGCTGAGGGCACCCCCTAAGTGGGGTACGAGCCTCGGCTCTTAATTGTGAAGAAGATTTTAGTAACGACATTTTAAATTTGGAATCCCTGTTTGAAAACGTAAATTCTGCACCTACAATGAACTCTAAATTAGATGGTTCAGAAATAATTGAAAATATTGAGTTTAGTAATGAAGAAAATATTCACGAACAAGCCAGACGAGAACAGTTAAATATTCATTCGAAGGCCTACACAGCAGGATGGGTAACAAGGAAAGTGCTTTTTAATAATTGTGCAGAATGTAAAAGCAATCTTTTAAGTGAGAACAACAATATCCACAATTTTATATTAGAAAAAGAATATAAAAATTGTAAAAATGCAAGAAAATTAAGTTATCCACATGAAAATACTGTAATAAGTTTTGGTTATATAATCAAAATTACAAAAGAATATTTGGAAGAACAAGTACATAAAATTATATTAGTAAAAAAATAAAACAATTCCAAATATTCGTTTGAATTTTTGAATTGCCGTTCTCATAAACAGTTAGTTGGTGAATATTTTTTAAACATCAGTATTAAACTCTGTATTTTTAATTGGTGCAATGTAATAAATAAAATATTAAAAGGGATAGATATTATAAAGGCCGAAAAATACAATTTAAAAGAAATGCTGTAACGTTGCTAGGAACGTTAACTCACTTCGTAAACGGCTATCGTTTACGTCAGTTTAACTACCAATCGAAACCGTTAATGTATCGTATTGGCTGGTTAAACTGTCACTAGTTTTGACGTACGTCTGAACGGCGCTCGTATAAATAAGCGTGCAATGTCACGCGCGCCCTTTTTCTTATAATCTTCTTCGCCGTAGCAACACTACTACTAACTGCGTGTTGCCACGCATACCGTTGTTCCCGCTGGGGTGAGTGTGCCAACTAATACTAACCGCTTCCAGGTATTCTGTGCATCTGGGCTCGTGAGCTATCACGAGTCACTGGCGCGGAATGTAAGCCTAGCTTGCATTCCGACCCGCTGGGATTCTGATTCCAGGTTTTTTTCTACGGTGCGGCGTTGACCACCTTTTCAACGGCGTGGAGTGCTGACTCCATGCTCCGCTGGCGTCGGGAGAGCTGCCTCCCGATCCCAGTCACGTGCTGACCGCCTTCTCCACGGTGCGGAGTGCTGACTCCGCCACGTGCACACCACCATCGTCGTCGCGGGTGCTGACCCCGGCCACGTGTGCACCATCGTCGCGGGTGCTGGCCCCGACCACGTGCTCACCACCACCATCATCGTCGGGTGCTAACCCCGACCACCTCACCACCGCTGCGCAGACCACGTGGCGCTACCATCTGCCCGGCGAGCTGCCGCCGGAGCTAGCCACGTGCATCAGCGCCGTGCCGTTCGCCTGAATCGGAGTCTCCGCAGGCCAGTGACTCGTTTGCATACCACCAGCAAACCGTACCGAGTGTAACGCGGAGGTGCAAAATAAAGCTCGTACCACGAACCTAAAACCCTGAGTTTCTTTTCTCTTCTCTAACTACTAACTGCGGCGGAGCACGCCGCAATGCAGAAAAAAGCATTGCTTAAGTTTAAGAAAAAGTTAAAAAATAAAATCATTATTAAATAAAAACTTGTTTTAATTGCACCTGTAAATTTTTTCCTTTATAAATATTTTGTTAGTTAAAAGGAAGAAACCTAATCATCAAATAATGTAACAAGGCTGTATGGGCCTGAAAAAATAATTCATGATTGCTGCATGATTTTAGTTACAAATGTCAGTAATAAAATAATTAAATGTCATCTGACAAGTTTGCAAGTCGCCTTTACGGTTCGAAGATAATGTATCCGACATGGCGGTCTGAACGTAGTTCTTCTGAGTAGTCTGTGATAAGATTGTCAGAACTATAAGAGTAAATAAACTTAAAAAAAAAGAAGTCTTCAGTTTTCATATAAAATGCGAAGAAACTTTTTCTCCAACCTAATATTATGAATTTTTCATATTGTTACAGCCCCTGATAAAGAACTTAGCACCGGAACTCAAGGAACACAGCTCAGCCATGAAGATGACATTGGATCCGACACTAACAGTGATGAACTACCTGAAGCTCCGATCGGTATGTTTAACAGTTTTATATGCATACTTGGTGTTTTTCGCGACTTCGCCCCCTTGGAAAATCTTTCCCGGCATAAAAGTCCGACCGTTTTATTCTCCGGAATAAAAATAGTCTATAATATTATGTTGATTATATATACACTGCTTACTGTGTGCCGAACATCAAAATCTGTTCAGTCAGTTTAGTGTTTACTTTTAACCAAAGACTTCTAAGATTATATAGAGCGGACATTGGGAAAATTGTCATACAAATTTTTGAGCCTGTTCGTCAGTAACTCAATCTACCATAAAATAACAAAATACCTATGTAAAATTCATCAGAACATACCTTTACACAGCCGTAATGCGTAAATTGGCATATTTCCTTCCAAAATATTGTTTTCTTTACAAAATTTAAGCATATTGAGACGTCTTGTTACATGGAAGTGTCATATATGACAGTGACTTATTACGAATTGGGTAATAACTTTTGGACGAAAAATTTGGTCCTGATGTCTGGTCTATAATTATACTGTTTAATGTCTTTGCTTTTAAGAGGCCGTATACGAAATTTCAACTATTTCAGTCAACTTTTCATCGTGATTGTTCAAAAAATAAACTGATCTGATTAATGTCTAATACATCATCGGAAAGACTATTTCAAAACTAATCATATAAACGAGCCACATTTTTCATATCTTTCTTTAATTTCAATCTATCCACCAAGTTCCAACGTCTGTTTCAGAATTTTTTTTCTGGTGGTAGGTCTCTCATTATGTAAGAGGCCGTCTGGGTGGGTACCACCGCAATGTCTATTTCTACCGCCAAGCAACAGTGTGCATGCACTGTTGTGTTTCGGTTTGATGGATATTGTAGCCAGTATAACTACTGGACATAATGAGACTTAACATCTTATGTCTCAGGATGACGAGCGCAGTGGAATGCCACTCAGTATTTTGTCAGTCAAGGTGCTGGATGGTGTTGCTACTGTTTATGGGTGGTCGTATCGCTTACTATCAGGCGAACGGCATGCTCGTCTCGTCATTCAAAGCAATAAAAAAAAAAAAAAATGTTGTACGGATGTTGCCGTTTTCAATCAAAATCGTGCTTTAAACTAACTAACGAAAGTTACTGTTTATTGGTATAAAAGTCACCTTAATTATGAAAGAGACAATTTCTGTATTTTCAATGTAAAATCATACAAAATGAAAGTGTTAACGTAGGGAAACTTTTTTCGTGCGCTAGCCAGTGGCATGAATTTTGTATGATTTTTCTTCTGAATTTCAATTTTCATTATGTCCATGCACGCCGCGCGCTAGCGCAGGGCTGCACCGACGCGACTGGCAGGGTCGCCATGTAATAGTTGGATTGATTAGAGACGTGTTGTTGGTATTAGTTCCTTTATTAGACTGTTTACAACTAACTTACAATACATCTTACATCTACTTATATACTAGACACACACACACTACACTACACAATATATCCTAGCCGTATTGGTTAGTTGAAGTTGTCAAGAATCAAAGCATTTATTTCAATTATGGAATCCATACAATGCAAAGAGCTCAAATGATTTGACTGGAGCAGCTCAAACCCAAGCCATTTTGTCCCCAAGGTAGTTGTTATGTATTTAAGCTGTTCATACATGAATATACGTGATCTGGCTGGTGGCAACTGAGACCTCGGCCGCCGTGTCAAACTTCTCGTCCTTGTGTGCGATATCAATACTTATTAATAAATAAAATCACTCACATGTGCTATTGGTTGTGGCTTCTCTGGGTTGCAACCCCTTTGCTGTTCCGTAGTATTAAAATGTTCATTGGCTTTGCTCCCGCGAGCTGACGATCCGTCTCGTCACGATATTTTTCACACACTCATTTTTGACGTATTTTGACGCACCGCACTTGTTATTTTTTTATTTTTATTTGTGTCCACAAAAGAGGATAATATATGATAAAGTGGTAGGTCCCTCATTATGTAAGAGGCCGTCTGGGTGGGTACCACCGCAATGTCTATTTCTACCGCCAAGCAACAGTGCATGCACTGTTGTGTTTCGGTTTGAAGGACATTGTAGCCAGTATAACTACTGGACATAATGAGACTTAACATCTTATGTCTCAGGATGACGAGCGCAGTGGAATGCCACACAGTACTTTGTAAGACAAGTTGCTGGATGGTGTTGCTACTGTTTATGGGTGGTCGTATCGCTTACCATCAGGCGAACGGCATGCTCGTCTCGTCATTCTACGCTATAAAAAAAAAAAAAAAAAAACTAATAAAGTACAATATATATATTAGTGTTTGTATGTATGTATGCTTAAATTCATTCGGTCTAATGTGCTTCCGATCAATGCCCATAAATATAACAGTAGTCTTTTACAGTATAATAGGCTTTTTGACCCGAGATTTGAGTCGTGGATTCCGTAATAGTGCAGTTTCCTGATTAATGTCTCATGGAAATCGCGCTCAAATGGGACAAATCACAAAAAATTCTCAAAGCATCGCATTTGTCTCCCCATGGATTATAAACATGTCCTAAAAGTTCCATATACCAGCAGCATTTTGTAGACGACCCCTTGTAAAGGGAAATTGTTTGTTATGCATTAATTTTATATATGAAATATGGAAAAATCTTTACATTTGATTTAAAATAAGTTTTAAAAAAAAACTTGAAAGTTGGTAGCACTGAAATATGTCTATAATCATTCTTAGGGTCTTTATTCTTTAGTACTAAAGAAAAAAGAAATATTTTCTCGACAAAAGAAAACCACTACAATTCAAAAAATAATTGAGATTTATATACGGGCTGATAAGGATTCATTAAAACAAGAAAAATAATGTTCCCTCCAATTATTATTTTCATGTTTATATTCACACTAAATATTTTTAGGAGTTGGTGCCTAATTTAAATTGTGCATATCCGGGTCTCCCGCAACGATATCATTAAAATAAAAAATATATCCGCACCTTCTGAAGAGGTTACCCAATACACAAATATAAATTAAGTTTACCTGATACTAATAGGTATTTAAAGAAAATGAGTGTCTTATATTTTTAAGTCCTTGCTTATTTAAAAATAAGTGCATATAAATTTTATTGTCATGTTTATAACTTTTTTTTAATTTACATTTACAGATGAACCCCTTATTCCTGAGCCAAAGAATTTCTCATGGCAAAAACCAGACGAAGAAGTTCCAGTATTAGAAGGTAATTTATTCTTCACTACAGTTTTCTTTTTGTTTTCATATTTTATCTATACACAATATAATAAAATTGAAAATGTCTGTATCTGTACATTAAATATTTTTTCAAATACTTGAAAGACACACCACATTCAAATTCTGATTTCTGTTTTATTTTTATTCTGTATAACAAATAGGGTGAGTCGGGGACAGGTGATCATATAATGAGGGTTCTTCATATCAATTGTTTCAGACGATGTCGAGATGGAAGCGGTCGTGGAGAGCTTGTCCATGTATTGCGACGACGGAGAGTATGCTTCGCTGCTGTCGGAGCAGCTGGACGAGAATAACAAAGGTGGGCGAGTGGTGCCGGGGCTAGCGCCTAGCGGGTAGGAGCGGCATGACGAAACGGTGGAACTCTCCGGAGTTATGGAGCGACTGAGCTTCTTTTTATTGAGTGTTGCTCTCATGTGTCCTAGTGTAGTTTAATTTTATTTGTAATGATTGATTGTAATGTCTCAAGGTGTCCCCGTGAGTTTCGCCCCACACCACATGTTCCGGTGCAACGTGTGCGACGCCGCCATAACCGGGTGAGTGTGCGCTGTTTGTGTGTGTCATCTAGTATGATGATGTATGAATGAGTGGGCGCGTGTGTGTGCAGGTTCCGCTACACGTGCGTGCAGTGCAGCGACTTGGACCTGTGCGTGTGTGTGTCGTGTAGTGTGCGGTGAGTGAGTAGGCGCGTGTGTGTGCAGGTTCCGCTACACGTGCGTGCAGTGCAGCGACTTGGACCTGTGCGTGTGTGTGTCGTGTAGTGTGCGGTGAGTGAGTAGGCGCGTGTGTGTGCAGGTTCCGCTACACGTGCGTGCAGTGCAGCGACTTGGACCTGTGCGTGTGTGTGTCGTGTAGTGTGCGGTGAGTGAGTAGGCGCGTGTGTGTGCAGGTTCCGCTACACGTGCGTGCAGTGCAGCGACTTGGACCTGTGCGTGTGTGTGTCGTGTAGTGTGCGGTGAGTGAGTAGGCGCGTGTGTGTGCAGGTTCCGCTACACGTGCGTGCAGTGCAGCGACTTGGACCTGTGCGTGTGTGTGTCGTGTAGTGTGCGGTGAGTGAGTAGGCGCGTGTGTGTGCAGGTTCCGCTACACGTGCGTGCAGTGCAGCGACTTGGACCTGTGCGTGTGTGTGTCGTGTAGTGTGCGGTGAGTGAGTAGGCGCGTGTGTGTGCAGGTTCCGCTACACGTGCGTGCAGTGCAGCGACTTGGACCTGTGCGTGTGTGTGTCGTGTAGTGTGCGGTGAGTGAGTAGGCGCGTGTGTGTGCAGGTTCCGCTACACGTGCGTGCAGTGCAGCGACTTGGACCTGTGCGTGTGTGTGTCGTGTAGTGTGCGGTGAGTGAGTAGGCGCGTGTGTGTGCAGGTTCCGCTACACGTGCGTGCAGTGCAGCGACTTGGACCTGTGCGTGTGTGTGTCGTGTAGTGTGCGGTGAGTGAGTAGGCGCGTGTGTGTGCAGGTTCCGCTACACGTGCGTGCAGTGCAGCGACTTGGACCTGTGCGGCGCGTGCGAGGCCGCCAGGGCGCACCACCACCACTACGTGCTCAGGGTGCCCGCCGACAGACTCGCGGTGAGTACACACGCCGCCACACCGGCCACTCGACACAACACCACGGTCCGCTCATAATACAGAATGTTATCATGTTGTCACAGGCCGAGGTCCAGCTGGTGCTGGCCACGATACGACGACACCTCATGTGGAAATTGGATCCCATCGCACAACACGACCAGGATCAGGATGACGCTAAAAGGTTTGTTAAACAGGGTGAATTTTTCAAGTGGGCGTGGATGGCGAAAATGGAAACTATGAGAAATAGCGACAAATGCTCGAAGGAATCTCGGGCCGATTTTGAAGAAAACTAAAACGACATATTTGGATTTTTGATAAACAATATTCTTAGCCAGGAACCGCGTAGACATAGTTTCGGATTTCGCCCTCCACGCCCACTTGAAAAATTCACCTGTATATTTGATAGTTTTTCCTCATGGTTTCACCCGTGTGGAATTACCTGTGTGAAAATCATTAAAAATATTGCATACGTTAAGTAGTCTTTCTTGAAAAAAAAAACATTTATTTCAGTGTTAAATCAGAAATAAAGTCGGAAGAAGAGGATGATGATAATAATTTTAAAGATAATAATGTTGGTGATGATAACAATGACGACGGTGATGACTGTAATAAAACGAATCAATCACCTGAAGATGATGGATTAAATAGATCAACGTCAGGACTACCACAACATGGAGACTCTGTAAGTATTTGGTGATACCATTATTGTACTTATATTATATAGTGTACCACAACCTATAGCACTAGCTTTTGCTATCGTTACTGCACGAGTGCAAGACGTTTATCGGAATAAATGACGCATCGTGCACTTTTCCAGGGCAAAAGTACTCAACACAGGTTTAATTTTTGACATGGGACAGTATGAGCATCGAACTTCTTGGGAGATACGTCGATATTTTTAGATAGTGTAACCTGCGATTACACTTGTTATAGTACCGGCACGCTATGATGGCCGATTTGACACATTACAAAATCGAAGTGAAATCATTTTTAAAATTTCGAAAAACAAATGCTGAGTTTTGTCGTAAAATTATACGACCGGCACGCTATGGTGGCCGATTTGACACATTACAAAAGTGAAATGAAATTACGTTTTTAAAATTTCGAAAAACATACCCTAAGTTGTGTCGTAAAATTATACGTTCCATAATTTTTTTTGCACATTACTGTTGACAATAATGTACAGCAATGAGCTATTCTTCCACGTAGTTATTTAATTTATACCAAACTTGATGAGGACAACGTCAAAACGGCCATCATAGCGTACCGGTACTATAAGACTTTTTAAGTAAATTACTAAACAAACTAAAAAGAAAGTAGTTAATTTAAAAACAATCATGCACAAGTGGAAAGTATAGGTAATCTCTCTCTCTCTTCCCGACTATTCATCCCACATGATGATGGGGTCAGCCTTCTTCACCTTTCTCTTCCACTTCGCCCTATCGATGACGTCGTCATCGGAAACATTGCATGCCGCCATGTCGCGTTGCAACACATTTGTCCATGTAGTTTTTGGTCTCCCTCTTGGTCTTTTTCCGGGAATGGACAGTTCCAGTACCTGGTTGCCAACGTAATCAGGTGGTCTTCTTTTGACATGTCCATACCACCTCAGCCTGTTTTCTTGCAGCTTGTCCGCGATATTTCGTACTCCGAGACTACCGCGCACATACTCGTTTCGGATCTTATCCATCTTTGTGATGCCACACATCCATCTCAACATCTTCATTTCAGCAACACTGATGGCATGAACATGCCCCTGTGTGACGGCCCAAGTCTCACTACCGTACATGAGGACAGGCCTTATGATGGTCTTATAGACAAGCCCTTTAAGTTTAACCGGCATCTTTTTGTCACAAGTGATCCCTGTAACTTCTCGCCACTTGAGCCATGCTGCTGCTATTCGGTGCTGAATGTTGTGTTCTAGGTCTCCTGAACTATGCATCATGTTTCCCAGGTATTTATACTGACCACATTTGGTGATAAGTTGACCATCAATACTGATAGGTTGGTCGTCAGAACATGGATCATTAAAAGCCATAAACTGGGTTTTTGCAACACTCAGCACCAAACCACCCGATTGGAGCTGTAGCTTCCAAGCTGTGAGTGCTTCTTGTAGAAGTAACCTGCTCTCTGCGCATACAACAATATCATCGGCATAGATGAACGTCCATGTTGCTTTAGCCTGCGCTTCTTCAGTGAGCGAATCCAGGACCAGGCTGAATAAAAACGGGCTTAGGACTGAGCCCTGATGGACGCCTTCAGTAACCGGGATGGATCCTGTGTTACCTACAACCGTCCTTACCAGTGATTTTGCGTCTTTGTACATGTCGGCTATGATGTTAATATATTTTTCGGGGGCATTTTTCTTTCGTAAACTCCACCAGATCGTGTCTCTTGGAACACGATCGAACGCCTTTTCCATGTCTAAAAACGCAATATATAAGGAACGATTATTAGACCGGTGTTTTTCAGTGATCATGCTGAGCGCAAACATAGGATCGATTGTGGAAACCCCTGGTACAAATCCGTAGTGGTTTTTTGAGAGCGAGCACTCTGATCTTAGTCGGCTGTCGATGACTCGTTCATAGAGTTTCATCGTATGACACATTAGCTTTATACCACGATAGTTACTGCATTCAAACTTACCACCCTTGCCCTTGTGTATTGGCACTATTGTGCTCAACCGCCATGCTTGGGGCATCTTTGAGGATACCATCATGTCGTTAAATAACTTGGTAAGTATGACTATGCCCTTATCGCCGAGGTATTTCCACACCTCGATGGGAATACCATCAGGTCCCACAGCTTTCTTATTGGACATCTTCTGAAGTGCTTTTTTGATCTCCGTGGGGTGTATAGGCGGAATGAGTCCGGCATTCGCTGCTAAGCCGGGAAGTTGGATGTTAACCGCTTTGGTGTTGAGAAGCTTATCGTAGTATGTTTGCCAAGTTGCAATTATATCTCTGTCCTTATACTGAAGCTCTCCAGAAGCATTCTTGATGGTTTTGCATCGAGTTGGATCCCTGGAACTCTGAGAGCGTTGTCTAGCGAGCTTGTAAATTTGCTTTTGGCCTCCCTTAGTTTCTAGCGATTTATACAGTTCCCCTTGAGAGTGCGCCTTTTCGATTGCAATAATTTTCTTAGTTTCCTTCTTAACTCTCTTATACTCCTCTTCGTCTTCTTTAGTTTGAGTGGACTGCCAGTTTTTAAAGGCATTCTTTTTTTTGTGCACTGCGTCTTGCACGTTTTGAGTCCACCACCAAGTTTCTTTATTGATTTTCTTGTTACCTTTTGTGCGACCTAAGATATTATTTGCAACCTTGCATATGGATTTTTGTATATGCTCCCAGTTAGTGTCTAAATCCGAATTATTGTCATATTTGAGATCTACAAGCAGTTGACAGAACTCTTTAGCCTTTTCACCTTTTAAGTTCCACCATTTGGTGAGTTCCGGAGCTCTGACAGGTGTTTCTTTCGGCTTTTTCTGGTAGATCATATCCATAACGACGATACGGTGTTGGGTAATGGCGCACTCTCCAGGTATAACCTTGCAGTTTTTGACGCGTCCGATATGTGGTCGGTTCAGCAGAATATAATCAATCTGGGAAGCGGTGTTGCCGCTCTTATAAGTGACTAGGTGTTCAGTCTTTTTTGTAAAGAATGAGTTTACAATGGCTAAATCAAAGGCAGCTGCAGTTGACAGAATTGTTTTCCCCGGGACGTTCAAAGTACCAAATGCATGTCCTCCGTGAATCCTATTAAAAACGTCATTACTACCTCCTATGTGACCATTAAGATCACCTCCCACTATAGTAATTCATTAGTGGGTATTTGGTGCAACACAAGTTCCAAAGCCGACCAGAAGTCGTCTTTATCGCCTTGACTACAGTTGACCTGGGGAGCGTAAGCAGAAATGACATTCACTGTCTCACTTTCGATTTGCACCTTGAGCGTCATAAGTCTATCACTTACACGATTTATCTCTAAGATGTTTTCGATATAGTCTTGGCTAACAACAGCAGGAAAGTATAGGTAATGAAGTGAATATTTCACTAACAGGGCGGAGAAGCCCTCTCCATCGACAATGGCGACGAGGTGCTGTGGGTGGATCCCAACACCACTGAGATACACTTGAAGCTGGCGGACCTTATGGAAATGAAAGAATCCGGATTGCCGTGGGGTAAATCACTTCCTGTTATTCATGCTTTCTCTTCTGTATAATTTTTTATTATAGTTTACAGTAACTTCTTTCATTTTCAGTACAAATACTCGATTTTAATGAAACTCCGCGTGTTGATAAGCGAAACACGCAACCACAGGCCGAAGTAGCAGATGTACTGTCGGAAACTGTAGCAGCAGAATCGCGGTCGCGTGTTCAACACGCAAGTGCACAGCCACAAAGTAAGTTCGTGACAGTGCTGCAATACTTGGATAGAATTACAGTAAAAATCAATAATGTGGGCATGCAAATATTAAAATTGTATAATTGCATATAAACAGTCATTGCTCAAACTTTCAGGTCATTTGCATGCGACTACGTTGTTGAAAAAAATTCGTACATTAAGTAAAGCTAAAAATATACTTGCGGTTTTTGCTTTAGGAACATTTAATTCTATCGTGACGTCAAAATATAGGGTTATTTTCGTATTTTGTTACATTAAGTAATACATATAAAAAACATGCATACGACCTATTAGACTCAATATAGCAAAGCAGGGGCGAGCTTAAAATATGGGCGCACACCTGTTGTGTTTGTATAGGTTTATAATAAAAATATCCACAAGGGTTTGGGAGCACACGCGTAGTGTATTATAAGGCGCGTAAGCAGTATGGCAGGCATACTGCAGGAGCATCAGTAAAACCAGTGCTTCAGGGTGGAGACTGTCACGAATAGCCAAGGAAAGGGGAGCGACGCTATGTCAGACTGGGGGACGCCGCCTGGGGGGTGGGAGAGTATGTGGGCAGACTGGGCCTGGCAGCCTGTGTGGCCCTCGCCGCATAGGCTGAGCGTTGCCCCCCGTGGCTCCTGCTGCAATGATCATTCAAGGTCAAAGTGGCGGGACCCTCAGTGGAAGGCGGTGCTGGGCAGAAATCGGCAACCTGGAAGGTTCACACCTGGAAGGGAGCCACGATGCCTCCAAGGTCTAGCTGTGCCACAGCCGAAACTCCCTATGGTGAATGCGGCCCCTGGGAATGATACCTGCGAAGCGAACCGAACCAAAGCGAAAGTGGCAGCTCCACCCAAACTGGGACTAAGGGTGAAATGGTTCCCAAGGAAGTGAACTGATCACCCGTCTGTGCGACTGCATACGTCCCCATTAGACATACATACAAGCAGTATGGCATAACAGTAACCCTGTGCTTTGTGCTGGCGAAGCACACAGCAGTTGTATGAGCCGCAGCGTCGTAGCGCTCATTTTTACACGCCACGTGTGTGGAGCCGCACTGGGGTTTGAGACCGCTATGTGCGGGACAGCACACCAGCCCCCTTATACTCTATGACAGTGTTAACTCGTAACGCGACCGCGTTACGTGAACTTCGTGTAATTAGCGTTAAATAGTATTCTGTATGCCAATATCCATAGTGATAAACGCGGTGAGTTAAGTTACGCACTTGTTTCGAGCGGTGGAAATAACGTGTGTCGAAAATAATGGGGCTGGTCTGTTGTGTGCCGTACAAATAGTAATTCATTGTTTTGGTGCTTTGCAGTTGAGAAGAGATGTCTCTCGCCTGAGCTGAGCCGCGACACAGTGTATTCGTATAACACGCACCGCGTCGCGCCGGAGTGCATAGTCAAGCTTTCAAGATTACCTGATAGCTGTATGTTTCGACATTTAGATCACGATCATTTTACGTACATGAAAAGTAAGTAAGTTTATATCAAACCGTATTCTACAGCAAAAAATTCCTACCATATAAAAAAACTAAAGCTTATGTTATGTGACATGATGACAAAGTTGCACCTTGTGGTAATTATAATATGCTCTTTGACTAGGGCTGCCATCACCTAAATTGCCGACGCCGGATAAACACGGCAAATATGTCGGACATTTGGGCGAAATATGGGTTTTTCCCCGGACAACTCTGAAAAAATATATTTTGCAACAAAAATAAAAATATCGCTATTATTTTTCGCTTATCTATAAAAAAAAAATGTATTTCCCCAGACAACAAAAGTGTCCGGGTTACACCCAGACACTTTTTAAAAACCCCTGCCGGATGTATGTTTTCTCATAGCTTTTGCTTTTCTCTACATCCGTGTAATTCTCCGTTTGTTTGGTGTACAGTACCGACGCAGACGCAGGCTTCGAGCGGCGACTCGCGGGGCAGAAGTGACGAAGACAACAGGTGACACGCGCATGTGGCGGTACAGACGGGATAAATAATACATTAGGATGTACTTAACGTGACCAAAAAATACAACCAAATGCCCAAGGGTGGAGAGGTGGAAAATAAATTAAATTTCATAAAAGATTCGTTTTATTTAAAGACTAGCGGCCCGCCCTGGCTTCGCACAGGTAGCAAAGCATAATATTTTATGCCTACATTTATTTTTCTGTCATACAAAATATTTATGAACTATACACATAAACCTTCCTCTTGAATCACTCCGTCCATTGGTGAAAAACTTATCAAAATCCATTTAGTAGTTTTTGAGTTTATCGCGTTCAGACGAAACAGATGCGATGGGGGTACTTTATTTTATAATATGTTCTGATGTAAGTACATATCCTTAAAAATAAAAAGATAAAAAGTAGCCTAAATCCTTCCTTAGGTCTCAAACTATCTCCATACTTATTTGTTTGCGGTTCCACCCGCAAGAAAATATTTGCCGGGATAAAAGTCTTGGTTTATTTTTTCCCGAGATAAGAAGTAGCCTAGGTCCTTCCCAGAGTCTTAAACTATCCCCCTACTAAATTTCATCGAAATCGGTTCAGTGCGACGGCTCCACACGCGAGAAAAAAAAATCCGGAATAAAAGTCCCGGTTTATATTTTTCCGGCATAATCAGTAGTTTAGGTCCTTCCCAGGATTTTAAACTATGTCGCTTCCAAATTTCATCGAAATCAGTTCAGTGGTTTGGCCGGGACGGCACCACTCGCAAGAAAAAAAACCGGGATAAAATTCCCGGTTTATGTTTTATCGGGATAAAAGTAGTCGTATGTCCTCTAGATCTCAAACTATCTCCATACTTATTTTCTTGCGGTTGCACTAGCAGAAAACGATTTTCCGGGATAAAAGGCCTGGTATATATTTTCCCGGGATAAGAAGTAGCCTAGGTCCTTCCCAGAATCTTAAACTATCTCCCTACCAAATTTCATCGAAATGGCTTCATTGGTTTGGCCGGGACAGATCCGCGAGAAAAAAACACCGGGATAAAAGGCCCGGTTTGAATTTTTCCGCGATATAAAGTATCCTATGTTACTCAGGGATAGAGTAGCATTCTAATGGTGAGAATTTTTGAAATCGGTCAAGTATTTTTTGAGTTTATTCGCGTCAAACATACTAAATACAAATATTTCCTTATTTATAATATCAGTATGGATATACAGGTACAGGTACACTCTGATACATGCACAAACGGTTTTTAACGACACCAATACCGTTCGGCCGATCTCAATAATTTACTAACAGATAACTGATTAGTAAAAGTATTTCAGCAAAAGTATCTATAAAATACAAGATACAAAATCATAGACAAAATACGTATTTTGTATCTTTTATCTGTATTATAAATATAAAGTGGACGATAGCCTAGTTGGGAATGGAACGGTCTGCCGAGACAATGTCCGGAAGTTCAAAACCCAAGGCACACACCTCTGACTTTTCGAAGTTATGTGTGTATTGTTTATCAATTATCGTTCGCTTTAACGGTGAAGGAAAACATCGTGAGGAAACCTACATACCTAAGAATTCTCGATAAGAATTTCGAGGGTATGTGAAGTCTGCCAACCCGCACTAGGCCAGCGTGGTGGACTAAGGCCTAAACCCTCTCAGTAGTAGAGGAGGCCTGTGCTCAGCAGTGGGCAGTATTTAATACAGGGCTGGTATTATTATTATCTGTATTATTATCGGGGGGGTTCCGGTACCCCTTAGCCTACAACAAAAATAATCCGGGCCACAAATTATAATGCCTATTTGCACTTCTAAGAAACATACCAACATCCAAACATTTTCACAAACTTTTGCATTTAGATATTATATGATATGAAGTATATCCAACAAAACCCAACGCAAATAAACCATTGAAACTGAAAACGCTTAAAATTAATTTTTTTACTTAGTATATACGTGACTTATTTGTTGAAAGGAGGTTTATGGTCATGGGCGGCAAGAACACACGCTACGCCACTGACATTTTGGTATCTTAGGACCCCGCGGCCCGCTATAGGGAACGTGCACGTCGTAAGCACTGCCATCTATTGGCGTAATCTGACGCATTTTCAGCACATCGATACTTGGCGTTGACATACAATATTCATTAAAAGGATGAAAAATAACATTTAATTCGTTGATAATGTATCGCTGTGTATCTAGATGCTCCAAAACATAAAAATAAACAAATCAAATAGTGTGAAATTATATAATGTTCCCAAGAATAGTACCTAAGTACTTACATTCCATGGTTATGTGAAAATCGACAAAAATAATAAAAGCTGTATAAAACATACTTAATTATGAGTTCCAAAAGCATGTAGAAATGTTTCGTTACGTAATTTATAAAAATAAATGTGTTTTGAACGTAAAATTCAATACAAAAAAATCTGTAATTAAGGGAACATAACCTCAAAATTATTGCTTGCTCCCATCTAAAAAAAAAGCATATTCTGGACACGCTGGGTGTGAATAATATCGGCCGGAACACATATTTTATCATTTTTGTCATATTAAAAGAATATAACGAATTATTCTATTGTGTTAGTACTAGTTTCTTTTTTTATCCACCTGTAGCTCTTGTGTCGATTTTGTGCTGCCCCCTATAGCTCGTGCATATGGGCGCCCCCTCGTACCGCCATCTATTGTCACGAAAGACTACTAAAATATTTTATAAATCCGGAACTGTACAAAATGATTTATTTATGTAATTTCCAGAGTTCCTTAATTTGTTTTGTATTTATTGATTTACCTGAATGCTATTATATTTCTTATTGTCAAACGTGATACTTTTAAGTATTATAACAATGGGTCATTATAAGTTTAATATTATATAAAAATAAATAGTCTGAAATTCGTACTTTATAATTTGAGTTTAAGCTGTGCATTTGTGTTTGATTTTAATGTATTTAATTCTAGATTGAAACCATTCATAAGTATTTTGTTTTACAACTATTTCCGTTATAATTAAGTTATTTTAATGTTCACTATTTATGGTTTAAAATATTGTAATAATTTGACATTAATTAGTCATTTATTTATAAGAATTATTTATTTTGTAACTATAGTAAGTTTTTGTTAATTTGTTTTATATTCAGACTTTCTATTGAATCGTTAAACTGTGTTAACTGATATTATAAAAACCGAGGCAATTGAGCAGCGGGAGTCATTCGTTTTCTATACTTTGGACTTATAATTATGAATACTTAAAAGTGAGCTTTTGTTTCTATTTGCCATGGATCTGGGGGAAACCTCTGACCTGGCGCCGATATGCACGTTCCCTATCACGGCTGTTTATCTGCGTACAACAAATTGCTGGACGTAGCGCCATATTGTTTTTAATGTTGTCTGACGTTTAGATAAACATGGCGGACATTTTATTTTGACAGTTGCTGTCAATTGACATTGACATTGACATGACCGGCATCCGTGATCCGTTATTATAGAACTGTTGTTGATCGAGTGAAGTCATTTGTGCTTATCCTCTCCACTTTTCTATAATACAACCCTGTGTGAGTAAAACCCGTGTCTTACCTACGGTAATTTTACATCTTGTAAAATGTATTACACGTGCTGTGTTTGTAAAAGTTCGCGACAGGACGCTATTTTACATCATTTTCCGTGCACTGAGAAAAGACTCAATAAGTGGTTAGAGTGTCTAAAACGTGATGATCTGAAGAAATTATCACCAGAACTACTTTCAAAGCTTTTTGTTTGTCAAAAACACTTTGAAAAGAAGTTCATTACCTGCAAATTTCGTCTCATAGGCAAAGCATATCCTTCTTTGTTTACTGAAGACGAGATTTCGAGTGGAATTCCGTCCCAGGATTTTGCCGGTAAGACAGTATTTTAACAACTAAATATATCGTAATTTCACTTTTTTTAATTAGTGATATTCTATTGTTTAGCCTACAGCGCCCTGTAGATGTTGTCACTCATTATGGCTTTACTTTGCCAAAGTATTCATTAACCAATCAAGTGATGCTAAATAGACACAATTCATCACACTGGGGGCTCATAAGTCATGAGTGTAGTGATTACTCATCACTACACTCATAACATCAAATAGTATAAAACAAAGTCGCTTCCCGTCTGTCTCTCCCTATGTAGGCTTAGATCTATGGAATTTGATACGGTTTTTTTAAATAGATAAAGTGATTCAACAGGAAGGTTTTTATATATAATACATGCATAAATTAGTAGAGAAACACTGATAATTTTAGAGGTTTCTAATGTGAAGTTGCTAAACCCTATGAGATAGATCAATATAAAGCGGGACTTTTATTCTGGAGAAACTTTTTAACGTGGGCGGAGCCACGTACAATATCTAGTTACAGATAAAACTCTCATTGACACTAAAGACTAAATATTATATTTCTTAGATATTAAGATTTGTTTTTCTTGTTAATTTCAGAAAATATGGATCCTAATACTGATCACTGTTACTCACGACACTGGGATCACACATATTGTGCCAAACTGGAACCATTAACAGGTTGGTATATATAATATAATTTCATCATCATCATCCTATCTCTGTCCACTGCTGAACAAAGGCCTCTCGAAATAAGCACCAACCATCCTGGGTATTGAGCAGCCTGCATCTATCTGCTACCTGCCTTCTTTTTTAAGTCGTCGATACATATTGCAGTAAGAGTGGTATCGCCTATGATTACAGGTCTCGGGAGACATGACTATTAAACATAATCTTGGTTTTGTCAAAATTCTACCAGAGTCCGTTTATACTATACTAATGGGGGATCACATATTGTCCTTTTATATATTTACTAAACACAGCCCCAATATAAAGAAAAAATATGTATAATTAAGCTATTAATATAAATTTCTGAAATTATTGCTTCCGGCTCAAGGGATTTCCGGAATTTACCAGGAACTTCAGGAAATCCATTAACCAGTCAGGATTTAGGTAATAAAGTGTTACCTTTTTTATAACTCCTAACGTGTTATTTGTTTATATAAAGTCTTATGGAATAATAAATTCACAATAATTTTTACTCTTCTAGCAAGCTCTGTCAATCCAGAGATATTTGAGTTTCGAAAATATTAAATAAAAGTGTGGTATGTTTATATAAAAATGAATTATTGTTTGACAGAACTACTTGTTGGAGAGGGAAATCTTGTATTTAAATGAATGTTCGTCTGCCAAACGGACAGTCTTATTGTTTGCTCTGTAACGTAATAATGCTGGTTGATATTGTGATAAGTGTTTAAATTTATAAATATACTAGCTGTTGCCTGCGGCTCCGTCCGCGTGAATGAGTTTTCCCGGTATAAAAAGTATACATAATCTACCCGTGTGCCAAATTTCATTGAAATCGAAAAGTTATTAAATTACTAAAATGGCTATAAAAAAATAGGGGTTGATCGTAGAGGGTTGAAAATTTAGGGTTGTATGTATTTTTAATGCTGTATCATAAAAAAATAAATACAAAAAATATCTAAAAAGTAAAAAAAAATATTTAGGGATGGGCCACCCTTATCACTTAGGGGGATGAAAAATAGGTAACAACCTATTCTCAGACCTACCAAGTGTGAATATAAAATTTCATCAAAATCGGTTCAGCCGTTTCGGAGGAGTACGGGAACGAACATTGTGACACGAGAATTTTATATATAAGATTGTGATAATGAAAGTGTAGTGTTTTCATCTATCTGGTAATTAGTGTAGAAAAGTGAGTGAGTGACCAATAGTAAGTACAGTAAGGATCATCTTACTACATTTCAGAAGTTGGATTAGCAATCAATGCCCACAGATATGGATTGTTTGCACTATATATCTACGCTATGTGAAATATATAATATGGCACCATAGAGATATTTGACTACCCGCAATTTTAGTGAAGAAAAGGGAATTGCGCCGCGGAATATTTGGATAAGAAATAGCCTACAATGTGAACAAATTTGGAAATAAAACTGTTGTGTGCATACGAATTCGAATGAACAAGAATCTACAGGCACCGCGTTACAAATTAATTTTGGTGCTCAAACGTTCCTGTTGGTGATCAAGCGTTTCTGCAGGTGTTCTGCAGGTGTGCTGCGTATGGTGGAAATTATTTGGTGTCCCGGGCAAAGTCACTGCAAGGTCGACGGGTGGCGGTTGATGCTAGCGGCTGCATCACATAACTTGTGTGGCTATCTGGGACTACGGATATGATGCTTGCTGCAGCAGTAGAGGAAGTTTGGTATCGTATGACCCGTAATCCTTATTTGAGGGTTATGGTTTTTTTTTTTTTTGTAATCTCTACAAATATTGGGTCTTCATTTACCAGTAATATAAAGATGTTTATTTGATGTAACAATCACGTCATGTGTATAACTTGTGAGTACAAGTCGAGTATAGTACCATTTTGTGTGCGGAATACACATTGTAAATGTATTTGTGTTGGCAATAACATTTCAATAGTTGGACGATGTTTAATAGCTTTACCTACATAACTTAAAAATATGGTTCATAGTAGTTTTGGGTCGTTACAAGTTTTAATTTTATTTAATTTGGGATAACAAACAATTATCTAATAAGACTTAGACTGATAACAATAGTATAAACCCACTTGTTACGTGGTACTCGTCGATGCATTGTTCCGGGCAAATAAACAAGTTATTGCAAACTTTAATACCGTATTTTTGGTATTGTATCGATACATAGCTATACGAACTGTTTATAGTACGTAACGGCCATCGCTAGTTTATAGTGAAATTATTTCTCAAATTTAACCTGTGTGATTTTTAATTCGATACTAAGGATAATGGCAAAAGTACCTCTGCGAGGATAGATGTAACTGCGAGTTACATGTGGACAGTTGAGAGTGTGATGAGCAGTTAATAACGTAACGGTGACCTGACTGCTATATTGCGAGAATGCATTACATTCCGTGTGCTGTAGGTACGTGGTTTGAGTTCTGTCACGAGACTTTAACGTGATCACCCACTGGGCGTAATTCATTATAGCAAATTGTATTCTGCTGGAGCTGATGGTAAACAACAAGAATAACTGAAACAATCATTGTAATAGTATGACTTAGTTAAGGTCGGAATCTGTTGAACTTTGTGATGCTGCTGTGCTTATTTTCTTTTTGCAGAAATTGAAAATCATTGCTGGTTGTATGGCGTGTCGTATGTCTGTTCCGGTTGGGGAACAACATCGTGCAGTTTTTGAGCATCTTCTGTGGGAAGGTTTCTGTAGATCGTCAATGATCAATTTGGAAGGCAGCTACGTGCACTGGAACATGAGCTGCAAAGGAGAAAGAAAATGTCGCGAAGTAATAGATCTCACAAGCTAGATGTTGGATGTGATGTTGATGATTTGAAGCGGAGCGTGAAGAAGCAATTATGCAGGTCGACATTATTTTGGGCTTCACTTCATTTACCATCAGGTGCAGTGAAGCCACTTTGTCGAGCCATCGATGTAGTTCCTATCATAATCAGTCCGACGGTCGCGGCCGCAGCCGAAATCACTGCTCAAATCAACGTGAAAAAGCAAAAAGACTGGATTCCCGTAAGCAAAGTCATAAAAGGCGTGAAGTCCACGCGCCTGAGGATGACAGGTTATGTAATCTTTCTTTTCTTAAACAGACTTTTGTCTAATTGGTACATGCCCTGAGAAATTATTACGAGTCACTACAGTTATGAAAGAATTTGGAAGTGAATCTGTGTATTCTTTGGGTAGTTTGACACTGCACATAACAACGGATTGGAGCTAGGTATAACGTAGATTTCGTGTAGGATAGTCAAGGGTTGTTTGTTAGATAAACATATATCGATGGATCAGTCGTATACAAAACAGCCACATATTATGTATAAAGATTCTCAGATTTTACAGTTTCGTAAGTTAGACTCTGAAACCCCCTATATTGATACTAAGACTAATGATTTAGAGCTTTATTGACGTGCCTTAGTAAAGGCTATAATGGATGATAGTGGTTGTCTTATGTTGAATAATAAGATTGCTGGTGAACCGACCCAAACATGAAGTTGTATCAAGCGGAGTTTATAATGCGCAGTATGACCATCTAGACATTTTTTCTTTTTCCATGTGTAGTTCAAAAGTTTTATTGTTAGCAGAAGAGAAAAGATGAATTTATTCATAGAACAGTGATACCACCACTTAGGTTAACAGATTCACTGCCATAAGAAATAGAACGAGCCATTAACGACAATTATGTTGAGTTAACAGACTCTGTAACAATATAAAAAAAAATGTTTTGCTTCTAATTTGAAAGGTTTGGGTTGCAGAGATGTAACTCAGATGACTATTGATTTAACAGCCAATGGCCTGTTGTCTATCGGCCTTACAGGTTGTCCTATCATAAACGTGACAAAGTGCAATCAATAATAGGTGAAATTTTAGATGCTTTGATTATTAGAGTTTACACCTGGATATGCCAGTCCCATAATTTTAGTAAAAAAAAGAAAGATGACTATTGTCATGTGTGTAGGATGCTGTACTCCATCACTGTGAAAGAAAAGGGATCTGATGCCAATTATTGAGGATGAGATAGCTAGATTAGTCGGTCAAGAATATTTTATAACGCTTGATTTGGCATCAGGGTACCGATATCTGAGCACTGCAAACATTTAACTGCATTTGTTACTCCTGATGAGTATATGAACTCAATCGCATGCCATTCTATTTTTGTTTTTAGATTGGCGATCCTGCAGTCAACACCGGGGGAAACCTGCGAATGGGATACTGGAGTCCCCCGGCTTGACGACTGCAGGGGCCTGGGAAGGAAGTGGAATAGGGAGGTGGGAGGGAAAGTGGGGGAAGGAAAGAAGGTTCCCAGGATGGGCGGAAAGAAGGTTCCCAGGATGGGCGGAAAGAGAAGGGGGTGCCAGGAAATGTTCGCGGGCCCTTTTAGGTCTCAATGTGTTATCCAACCAAGAGGTATACACACTGAACTGTGTGCCTCGACCCGCGGCTAATGTCCCCCCGCGCATGGGCGTGCATTGGGTGTGAAGACCCAGAGCACAAGAATTGCCTCGGGGGGGCCATGCCATTCGATTAGGCAAATGCACCAGTCGTTTTTCAACAAATGAACAGTAAAATCCCGCTGACTTGACTTGGAATTAGATGGACTTGAATAGATTTGAAAGTTGTTTGAGGAAGCAAATTCTACATGAAACTTCCCTTAGTCTTGGATATGAGATCAGTGCATCGGGTGAATGACCAGATATAACTAAAATCGAAACAGTGATCAATTTTCAATATCCTAGAAATATTCGTGGTATTAAGCAGCCTCTTGGATAAATTAGGTACTTAAAATTTGTTAACAACATTGCACAAATAGTTTCACCATTAATTAATTTATTAAAGAAAGACTCTGGTTGGAAATGAGGTTAAGAATAACAACATTTGGTAGGTCTCTCATTATGTAAGAGGCCGTCTGGGTGGGTACCACCGCAATGTCTATTTCTACCGCCAAGCAACAGTGTGCCTGCACTGTTGTGTTTCGGTTTGAAGGATATTGTAGCCAGTATAACTACTGGACATAATGAGACTTAACATCTTATGTCTCAGGATGACGAGCGCAGTGGAATGCCACTCAGTATTTTGTCAGTCAAGGTGCTGGATGGTGTTGCTACTGTTTATGGGTGGTCGTATCGCTTACCATCAGGCGAACGGCATGCTCGTCTCGTCATTCAAAGCAATTACAAAATTCATAGATACTAATTTTGGCCATTTACGATCGTAAGTTAGAAACTGAATTACATACCGATGCGAGCAAAGATGGTATCAGTGCTATGCTTTTACAACGATGTCAAAAGTGATAGTCTTACACCCATATTCTAAGACGTTTCCTCGAAACTTCCTCAACCTTATCTCAATCGAGGTTACGTTGAGGATTAATTCAAGGAATCCTCGAAAATGGTATTCTTAGTTAACATTTGAGGTATTATTGAGGATCCTCGAGTGAGGTCGAGTCAAGGAATTACGTCATTAAATACGTCATCGATGTATTAGAGTATAGAGTTTTTGCGAAAACTCTTCGATTTTTAAATCTGTGGTCACTCGAAAAGTGACCGTCAATCAAAATAATGTCATTATTTCTGTTTTTTTTTAGGTCTTAGCGTACCTAATATGGGAAAAATTTTACTTACTAAATAGTTAATTACTTAAATTATTGTGCCTTTTGTTTTCTTTTTCGTAATAGTTTCTGGACGACAAATTTAAATTAAATGTAAATTTTAAAACAATTGGTAATAAAAGGTTTACGATAGTGACTTTCCTAATTACTATACTATTTAATGTCTTTGCCTAAATACCTAAGCCTAAAACGATAGCGTCTTTGGAATTTTGTGTCGTCGTAAAACTCGATCGGGATTTTGCATCTCTTAAATAACGTCGTTCGGGATATTCGTATGTAGTATCGTACAAGTATTGCAGGAACCGTTGTAAATCCATTTAATACGAATAATAAATAACACACGAAAAAATATCGATTGTAACACTGTTTACCAAGCGTAAATCTTTCCTTGAGTCTTCCTTAAGGTACGTCGCGAGGTACCTTGAGTTTGACAGTTGATTCCTTTCCTCGAGAAAGGAAAAATCTTGAGGGATGTTGAGTGGAGGAGATTTTTTTCAACTAAGAATACATATTTCCTCCAGTGAGGTTGAGTGGAGTCGAGGAATTTTCGAGGAAACGTCTTAGAATACGGGTGTCAGGCTCCGTTTTTTCAACGATTGTCAAATCAATGTTACATTTCTTCAATTTAACATTTGTTAGGTGAGGATTTGTCAAATACGTTTTTTCAACTAATGTTATCACTATAGTCAAAAGTAAACATTTGTTAATTTATTGCCAGTATAATAAAGCGGGGGAAAAAATATTTTCTTTGGGGATGTTTCATATGTGTCAATGTTTGACTCAAAGAACTTGTATCCGAAGCCGTATAATGTGATTTAAAAAAATATCTTTGACAATTTTATGTAATCATATTACATATATCATAATTATTATATTATGAAATATGAAAAGGGAGTTTTGGCGGGAACTTGGAAGTGTCATGAGGTGCTCTTGTTTTAATTCATTATTTTGGAGATACTTAGTGTTATATTGCATAATTATGGTGGTATATTATCCAATATAGTTCTATTAAAGAGCTGAAATGAAGTGAATTGAAATAATTGTGCTAATCAAGTGTTTTTTTTGTTGCCGCCAAAACTCCTCGATAAAGTCTTGGTAAGGTAGCCACTGCTTTACTTCGACATACTACAGATAATAAAATAGACAAACCAAACTTGACATTGGCAAAATGTGAACACAAATGCCATTATAAAAAAATAAAAAAAAATATGAAAAATATTTTATCGTTTGTCCGTAATATTCAAATATTATAATGCGTTCGTGTTACATGGCGGGATGCGGCGGCCTGAACAAACTCCGCCAAGCTGCCGCTGGACTTTAGAATCGCGACTCATAGTAGCGGCATGCGCCAGCATTCACCCGGGCTCGTGCTCGTTAATATTATGATAGTAGGTAATAATACGACAATCACAATTTAATTTCGATGTGCGCAGTATTAATGTGAGAACTTTAAATAGTACTTTTTTTGGGTAAGTACATCGAATTATTTTTATTGTCTTAATCACCTGGCTTAGAATTGCCAATGTTGTTAAAACTCAGTACACAAGAATCGGAAGAAACAAGTGTGTGGACTGTTACGTGATTGTGAAAATCCAATGTATTATGTAGTAGATATTCACTACAGGGAACACATGACTTCAAACCGTAGTCATTGACATGGGTCATGAAGGAATGTTTACGCCACAAGCTTCAGGACGGGATACTACGGGCTCTTGCGTGCTACCGTACATAATAATTGTAGTGCCGTGTAATATGTACATTTTTAAAATTTTTAAAGTGTAGATATATTATGATGTATTTGATCTTTTATTAAATAATTATCAAGCATGTTGTACTGTGTTTCTTTTCACCACATAATTCAGAACTTTAGACTGTTATTAAATAAAATTATATAGATATTAATAATGATGTGTTGATTACTTTCACTGTAATTGAAAACAAAATAAGTGCGAGTTATTTATATTCTCACTATGTTATTACAAATACAGAGTAATTAAAATGATGATAGCATCATTTTAATTACTCTGTATTTGCACATTTTTTGTCTGAAGAATAGTCTTCAGACAAAAAATGTTAGTTCAATGACCTTGAAATCTAACCTAAAACTTTGTATTTATGTCGATAAATAATATTTTCGCGATTCACAAATTGATATACGGATTATTAGATGAGATAGATGGAACTTCTTAAATAAGCAGGAGAACAGGCGAGTAAAATAATAATTGTATATATTTACTATATAGTACTCAAAATATTTTGAGAAGTGTTTGCTTACTCCGTTTTTGTAATATTATTATAAAAATAATATGTAGGCTATAATAATAATCATATTATTCCATCGCCCTGTTTAAAAAAAAGTCATACCGTGGCTCAAATGTACAGAAATAATTTACTTATGACTTGGCAGCATGGTCTTTCACCTTAGCCGGTTCCTTGTACAACAAATAAAAAAAATGTACAGAAATATAAAACTGTCATTACAGAAAACAGCTGTTCGCACGGGAGTTAATCAGCGGCCATCTTGCTAATTGCTCATTCTTGGGTGATCAAATTTTTTTTTTTCTAATCTGGCTCTGTCCTTTAGGACAATTTTGCCAATGTCAAGTGAGGCGGATATATGTACAGAAGAAATAAAAAAAAAATATTACGCCAGATGACCAAACGAAACAGAAACAAAAACACTGAGAAACAACAACATTCAAACAAGATGCAGAAAGATGAACAGAGTTCTGAGACTATACCTAACTGTTAAATGACTTTGTAGACGAACAACTAAAATTACAAAAAGGTCAAGAGAATAAGATAAAGAGAGACAGAGGGAAAGGGGGTGGGGCTTAAGAAATAAAAGTATTAAATGCTATAATTTTATGTTATTAATAAGGATGAATTTTGATAAAATTTCAATAAATGGGGAGTGAACTCGAGAAAGCAAACAGATAGAGTTTGTAGGGCGTGGAATATAAGGGGGGATTAAATCATACAGGGAAACAGATAAATTTGGGCAATTAAAGAAAATATGGTCAATAATACCATCCTCCAACCCACATTCACACAACGAATGGTCCCTAATCCTTATTTTAGCCAGAAAAACAGGCGAACAAACTTGACTCAAACGGAGACGAATAATGGTGGAAGTAACCCACTTGCTGGCATTGCGATATTTGAAAAACCACGGTCTAACTGGGACTTCTATTTGTATACTACCATAATGTTTACCCTTAACAGTTTTAGACCTGAGCCAAATATTGTTCCATTTTTCAAAAAGACGGGGTTTAGCAAGTGTGAAAAGATCTGAAGGGAAAACTTTAAAATGAGTGGGACATCCTGACCTGGAAGCTTCTTTTGCATAATAATCTACATCTTAAATACCTCTAATGCCGTTGTGACTTGGGATCCAAGCTAATCCCACTTCAATTCCAAGACAGTGACATTTATAGAGCAAATCTTTAGTTTTCAAGTTTAAAGGGAAAATAGTTTTAGATCGGAGGGGGAATTTAGAGATATCCTGAAGGCAACTAAATGAATCAGAAAATATGATAGATTTATTAAGTTTGTGGGATTCAACGTAGGATACCGCTTCATAAAGAGCAATTGCTTCAGCGGAAAAAGCCGTGGACAAAGGAGGAGCTTTAAAATTTAAAATCACCCTATATTTAGGGATCCAAACAGCTGCGCCTAAACAGTCAGTAGGGGAGTTTGGAACCGTCAGTGAATATATTGAGCCAACCTTTCCATTCGTTATTGACAATACAGTTAAAAAGATCATTAGCACAGGGATTATTTTTCTCTATGCCAAAGTTGTAAATTACGTTAGGACTAAAAGATAGGGCATCATACTCAATGGAAAAAACAGGATTGATTGGAAATTGGATTAGAGGACTGGGGATGTTGATGAAAGATTTATAGCTAATAATGAGACAAGGTGGGTCTTTATGCAACCAATAGTTGGAAGTAAGAACCAGTTGAGAAAGAGAACTTAGTCTGGAGGCAATAGGGTGTTGGGAAAGAAGCATGGACCTGCTAAGAAAGCGGTCAGAGAGATATTGCCTACGCAATTTAAGAGGCGGATCGACACACTCCACCTGCAAAGCATTAGTTGCTGAAGATTTCATTGCTCCAGTGACAATGCGAAGACATTTTGCTTGAATTTTGTCTAATTTATTTAGAGCAGCTTTGTTACAAGGTTCTAACAAGAAAGAGCCGTAATCAAAATGGCTTCTGATAATAGCGTTATATAGCAGTTTCTGACAATAAGGATGAGAACCCCACCATACGCCAGAAAGAGACCTTAGCACATTAACATTCTTTTCACACTTATTGGCGATGAAGTTCAGATGAGGAACTCCTGTCAGCTTAGAGTCGAGAATAACACCCAGGAATTTTGTCTGATTTTTATTCAATATTGGAAATCCATTAACAGAAATATCTAAATTTGGAATCAGTCTCTTTCTAGAAAATACTACTACATTACTCTTTGCAGCTGATAAAATAAGGTTGTGCTTCAATAGCCAAACATTAAGGTAGGATAGAGCCGTATTAAATCGATTGGCTGCATCCGAAAACGAAGGCGAAATAGAGTACAATGCAAGGTCATCTGCGTATTGAAGTATATTACAAAATGACTCCAGTTTCATCGAGGTCGTAAGTATAGAGGCAGTAAAGGATAGGGCTTAAGACAGAACCTTGTGGTAAGCTCTTCCAAATTGCACGCGGTGATATAGATTCATGATGACGAATGGAAATAACACGAACCATGTGGAGATTACAAATGACATTAGTTAACCTCTCAGGAATACTCAGCTGTAGCATTTTCTGCCTGAGTAGTGGGAGAATAACACTATCATATGCATTCATATAATTTAAATTTAAATTTAGGGAAGACGACCGACCGATCATTTTGTTGCGCTTGCCTTTATAAGTTTCATTTTATTAAGAAAGTAGGAAGAGCAATACAACAAAAATAATTTTGTAAATGTAGGCGAATGCACATTGTACACCGTTATTTTATTATTTTTTTGTGTTATGTCCAGTTTTACGTATTTGTACATGCCTGTCCAGGTATTCCCTAAATCCCTTCATTTGGATTTTATCTTATTTCAACGGTAATGTGCGTGCATTAGCTTATATAACTAATCTTACTTTGTACACAGCACAAAAGAATTGAAAAAAAAAAAAAGAGAAAGAAACAATGAACAATTGATGACAAAAAAAGTAAGCCCGGAGTTTCTTTCTGCCTTTCTTCTTCGGATCGTCATCGCTTAGGTAGCTAGTGAAAGGCTGGTAGGTTAGCTAGGCTAGGGCCTGTAGTGTCCTCACCGGCGAGGATCGCGACGCGTTCCTCCCATTATTTTAATAAAATGATGTCCTTTTTATATCCCCTTTCCTGCCAGCCCGAGCTGTTTTTTTGTTTTTGTTTATTTCTTATCATAGATTTACTCCCAATAAAAATGTCGGTAGTTATATAAGTGACCATTGGTATTTATAATAATTATTAATATAATCAATTTAATGTATCTTGACTTATCATAAGTGCAACTATGTTCGCCTACGTGATGAATAAAGTATTTTATTTTATTTTTATTTTAAGAGGTAATGTCCAAAAAAACACCCACAGCATGCTCGTTTCTTGAGAAAGCAAGTCTAATATCTGTGGTTAATACGGCAAGACTGTCAATTGTACCCATGCCTCGTCTAAACCCAAACTGTGTTCTAGATAGAATACCTTTGCTCTCCACAATATATTCCAAACGATTTTTTAACATATGTTCAAAAACTTTTAGCAAAGCTGAAGATAGCGCAATAGGCCTATAGGCGGTGGAATCTTTAGGGTCCTTTCCAGGCTTTAGAATTGGGATTATTATTTGACTTTTCCAAGATTTTGGAAAATTACCGGAAAGAAATATTTGGTTAATAATATTTAGGAACAATTGTTTTGTTGCAGATGAAGCCTTACAAATAAAAGAATATGGAATACTATCAGGGCACGGCCTTCTTGACAAGGCGTCTGCATTACCGTGAGATTTCCCTGCAATTCGTCGCTTGGCACAATTCATGCGGAGGTGGCCCATTTCTCCGCAGTTGAAACATCGAGGGCTGTAGCCCTGCGGACGTCGGCGTACGGGTGTCGCCATAACCTCTCTAATGCGGTGAGCGCGATGATCTTGCCGCACGGCCTCCACTTCCAGTGCATGTGCCAACGCATCCTTCAAGTTCTCGTGGTGCCCAAGTCTAACAGCAGCCCGCACTTCTAGGTCTCGAATCCCGTCGACAAAAGCCTGCACCAGAATTTCATTAACAAGCCCAGGTGTAGACTGATATGCCTTTCGGACCAGCTTCTCAACCTCCAGGGCCCACTGCTGTAAACTTTCAGGATTGCGTTGGACTCTGTCTTTTAGCTGAGCACGAAACACGTGTTCCAGGTGAGAATCACCATATCTCGACTCCAACGCTTCGACCAATTCATCATAGGTTACATCTTTTCTGAGAGCCTCTAGAATGGTAAGAGCCTGTTCGCGCAAACCCAGGGTGAGCGCAGTCTTAGCCTGTTCCTTGGTCCATCCATTCGCCTGCATGACGGCTTCAAATTGCATCTTGTAGGCCGACCACGAAGATGTTCCGTCAAATGGTGGCACCTTAGATCCTCGTGCTCCTGAAGGCGCTATAGCTATGGCTGCGCTACCGCGTGTTTCCACCAATTTCTTGACATCGGCAATCTGAGCTTCAGCCTCTGAGATACGCTTTTCATGTCGATCGACATGATCCTTTACTGCTTTGAGTTCCTGGCCGATCGCAGCCCTCAGGTCTTTCATCAGAACCGTCTGTTCTTCTTGGCGACGAGCAGCCTGCTCTTCTTGCCGAGCAGCCTGCTCTTTTAACAGACGAGCCTGCTCTTCTTGCCGAGCAACCTGCTCTTTTAACAGACGAGCCTGCTCTTCTTGGTGTCGAGCCAACTGCTCCTCCTGACGACGAGCCTGTTCCTGTAGCATCGCCATAATTGCAGTAAGGTCCGTAGGTACTAACGCGGTAGAATCTCCAAATGTTCCAGGAGTAGGCTGTCCCGTCGGTTGTCCAACCACCTGTGCTGGAGTGCCCTCGAAACGGCCCCGGTCCATCTCTTGCTGGCGCTGACTTCGGGTGCGGATACTAGCACCTTCTTCCTCCTTTGGTAATACCGGCATTGTTTATCGCAATTCTGACACCAAATGTTACGTGCTGGGGTTCGGTATAAACAATTAAACGCCGGTATTGCGATAAAAGTACCAATTAAGTTTTTATTAGCAAATAATTACAAGTAAACTAACTAAAACACTGCACTGGATACTACGATATTCGAATACACTAAGTATAGTCACTCACTATACGTTCACACAAATCACAATTCGCTTCGAAGTCGCTCGGAGTTATCGCTCGTAGTCCGCTTGTCGCTCTGCTCGCTAAGCAAGACTGAATGCCCGGCGGCGGCCGCGCGCCGCAAGTACCATCGTAGTCTGTGGAACATTCTCCAAAGATCCGGAATAGTCGGGAACTCTCTCGCAAATATAGGTCAGATATCGCGTTTCCACGACATTCTGGAGACATCGAGATCTTTCGAGAATGTTCCATCGCCGAACTTTCCACATTCGGATAGTACCACTTTTAGCCAATAGATGGCGCTACTATCCGCGAGTATTAGCGCGCGTAACAGTACTTACCCTCTACAGTAGTATCCATTACAGAAATCACGTTAATATATTTCGCAAATTTCAGATGTTATTGAAAGCACTGCACAATTGCAACTACTCTAATTACATTAATGCAATAATTATTTTACCTACCTGAATTAGCTGATGACTCATCCCTGTGAAATGTTTTTACCCCTTCTACCTATTATTATGACCTTGGGGTTGTTTATGACATGTGACCACTAATTAGTCGATTCCTGGAAATGACTTTTTTCCAGCTAGCTTGTTCTAGGCGAATCACTGTGTGTCGGTGCAAATAAAATCTGAAGCAAACTATCTTAAAGCAAGTTCTCTGGACCTTTTCGATGCGATTAATGTGTGTATGCTAAAATGGAGACCAAATGACTGCGCCATACTCCAAAAGTGTTCTGATCAAAGTGTTATACAAATAAATAAGACTGTGTGGATTTTTAAAATTTTTTGTAATGCGGCCTATGAAGCCTAATATTTGTGAACTTCTTTTGATGATATGGTCGTAATGGTCTCGAAAAGAAAGTTTATCGTCGAATAAGACACCAAGGTCTTTTGCGACGGTTCTTCTTTCGAGAACGTGATCGTCAATGAGTATGTAAATATAGTTTTGTTTTCAGTAAAAGCATTTTTGAATATTTAAAAACATCTTATTCTCGGTGCATCAGTTAGCGATAAGATCAAGGTCACTGCAGATCTATAGCATCACGAATGCTCGTTATGGCATGAAAGACTTTTAAGTCATCTGCATACAAAAGACATGGACATTTCAGGCGATCAATTAGGTCGTTAAGGCCAGGAATCATGAGCGTTGTAGGCATTTATCGCTATCTAACTCCCGACGCAGCGGATGCCGCGATGTTGTACTTCAAATGAACTCGCTCGACACCGCTCAGCCGAGACTGCGTCACAATCAATTTTCAACAATAGTGAAACAGTTTGTTTTACGAAATTTACTAATACTAATATTTTTTTCAGAGCTTATAAAACTTTTTTAGTTGTTACACATAAAGGGCCAAGGTGAGAACCTTGCGGGACGCCTGAAGTGATAAGGACAGGGGAAGACCGGGCACCTTGAAGAGCAACTAATTGCGTTCTTCTTGCAAGATACGATTCAACCCATCTTAGCCAGTTTCCATGGATGCCAAAGGAATAAAGTTTGCGACAGAGAATGGTGTGATTTACCTTATCAAAGGCTTTGGAGAAATCTGTATAAATAGAATCAACCTGCACACCACGTGCGAAAGCGGAACATAAATAATTTTTATACTCTAGAAGGTTACTAATTGTGGACTTACTCCTCACAAAACCATGTTGCTGGGGGGATAATGAAGGTTTCACGTAGTAATAAAACACATCAAAAACAATCGACTCAAATAGTTTAGCAAAACAAGACAACATGCTTATCTTAATATATATAAATCTCGTGTCACAATGTTTGTCCTCAATGGACTCCTAAACCACTTAACCGATTATAATAAAATTCGCACACCATGTGCAGTTCGATCCAACTTGAGAGATAGGATAGTTTAAATCTCAAATTATAGTCGCAATTTTAATTTATTGCTAATTATTTGTCTGTTATTATTTGACAGTCACAATTATCTTAACTCCAAATGATTCTAACAGATGTCGATACCTTTCGACTGGGTTGAGTAAGTAATCAATAGATGGCGCTGCTATGAATGATTCTAACAGATGTCGATACCTTTCGACTGGGTTGAGTAAGTAATCAATAGATGGCGCTGCTATGGTAAATCTATGAACGTGTCAATAAGCTACATTTTAAGCGGGACTTTTATACCGGGAAAACTCATTCACGCGGGCGGAGCCGCGGGCAAAAGCTAGTAGGTCTATAGTTTTCACAAGAAGATTTGTCTCCGCTTTTAAAAATTGGAACTACATGAGCTATTTTCCAGCCAGAAGGGAAGACACCAGACCTTAAAGATTGATTAAAAACAGTACATAAAGGTTTAGTGAGTTCAGTGGCGCATCGTTTAACGAAGAGAGGGGGTAAACCATCCGGTCCGGAGCCCTTAGACGTATCTAACGTAACGTAACGTAGCTTCTTTAATTTAGATAGTATTGTTTGAGGATTAACGGTGAGACAATTTACAGTATTACAATTATTACTAATGATTATTTTCTTGGCCTTATCAACAGCATTGTTATCACTTTCAAACACTGAACTAAAATAAGTTGCAAACAGTTCGCAATTGCCTCTGTGATCAGAGGAACTGAGGGATTTATCTTTCATGGTCAGTGGATATGAATTGCTAGAGCTGTTTTTGCTGTTGACAAAGTTCCAAAATGCTTTAACATTTGTTCTCAAAGATTGCTCGACACAGGAAGTGTAGTTATTATAACAATAAATAATTAGACGCTTGCTTCGAGTACGCAACAAAGCAAAAGTGTCGTAGTCCCTATCATTCTTATATAGTTAGTAGTAGACCCTCTAGTCAGAGCAGACGCGCGTGGCGCAGGCACTGCCATGTTTGTTCTAAGTACGTAGCGTGCCTATTTTTAGCGCCGAGTGCGAAACGATATATAGCAGATACTTAGAATAATAACGGAGATATTTACGCATACTCACGCCTTTTATCCCCGAGGGGGTAGGCAGAGGCGCAACAAGTGCACCCACTTTTCGCCGGGCGTATTCCGTTCCATGATGTGATAGGGGGCGAGCCTATCGCCATATCGGGCACAAATTCCAGACTCCGGGCTGATACTGAATAGAAAAATCCAATATCACTTTGCCCGACCCGGGGATCGAACCCGAGACCTCAGCATTGCAGTCGTACCGTAATACAACTACGCCACCGAGGCAGTCACGGAGATATTTATTATTTCCATATTGCGTGCTATGCTATATAAGCTATGCGATGGTTGAGACTGCCCAACACTGCCCGCTAGGCATGGGTCGTACTTGCAAAATCGTGAGCTAGAGCTTACAATTACGTCCGCCTAATAAAATACTTATAGCACTTGGATAGTCAAAAACTAAAAGACTTTCAAGTATTTTCACACTTCATAGGATATTGACATGTGACATTACGAACAAGGAGAACAATCGCGTTCACAGATAAAATACTTTTAACACTTTAATACTTGCATAGGAAACTGTTCATTTGCTACGTTAAAATAAGAACCATAATTGTATTTGCGGACGACGATGCCTTCGCGCGGACCGCAAGTAAAATACTATCAAGTCTTGCAAGTATTTTGGGTCGGCACCTGGTCGGCGTACTTGCAAGTAAAAAAAAACCTAGTCGCGTAACTACGCACCATCAACCACCTGCCTTGGAGTTTTGGCGGGAACATGGTAGTGTCATGTGGTGCTCTTGTTTTAATTCATTATTTTGGTGATACTTAGTGTTATATTGCATAATTATGGTGGTATATTATCCAATATAGTTCTATTAAAGGGCTCAAATGAAGTGAATTGAAATAACTGTGCTAGTCAAGTGTTTGTTTTGTTGCCGCCAAAACTCCTCGATAGTCTTGGTAAGGTAGCCACTGCTTTACTTCGACATAGTACTACTACTACTGAGGATAACAAAGAAACAATATTATATATGTAACTTCCAAAAACTTTGACACTGGCAGATGCGCAAACCGCGCCTTGCCAAAGAGAAAAAAAAAAAAAAAAAAAAACCACCTGCCTGCTGTCAAGTGTCAACAGTCAATTGTGATCTTAAATTTTTCTGTTCGTGGTTGTAAATAAATAAAAATGTTATGCAGAGTCTAATATTTATTCATACTACGATATTATCAATAAAAATCTGCGGTGATTAAAAAAAATTGAACCTTTGACTGAATGTGGATCCTTGAACTGGAGGAATAAAAAAACTATATTGGTATGTATTTGATGCTCTGGACCCACCTAAATGTTATTACCTAACCCCGGGACTAACTGAGAGGTCCTCTGTGGCGTTTCATATTATTAAACACCGAAAAAAAACAACTACATAGTTACAAATACAATACAAATTGATGATTCCATAATAATATATATTAACCAGTACAGTAGATCCGCGGTAATCCGGCCCCTGGCTTATCCGGTGCCCCTTGTAGTCTGAAAAGCCTATGACAGACATCTTCGCCAATACACAACTATATAGTATACATTGATATAATGTAACTCAATTTTAAGTATGTAATTTGTCGGATTACAAGGTAAACCTTTTTTAAAAAATTCTGGACTATAGGGGGTCGGTGGCAGTACCCTGTAGTCCGACAGACTCGACAATTCGATACCGTATTGCAAAACGTCTGGCGGATTACTGCGGGTCTACTGTAGTTAATACTCTTAAACTTTTAAATTAGTTTCCCACAAAGTGGTATGAAAAAAAACAGATGCTATGTTTTTCATACACACACACACACTCACGCCTTTTGTCCCCGAAGGGGTAGGCAGAGGCGTAATTAATGCACCCACTTTTCGCCGTGCGTATTCCGTCTCATGATGTGATAGAAGGTGAGCCAACTACCATAATGGGCATAAATTCCAGACTCCAGTCTGATACTGAGCAGAAAAATGCAATATCACTTTGCCTGACCCGGGATTCGAGCCTAGGACCTCAGAGCCGTGTCGTACAGTACACACAATGCACATATGCCACCGTGGCAGTCCATTTCGATCAGCAGTGGGATGATATATAAAATGGGGCTGGTATTGTTTTTTAAATTTGTAATTTACCTTATAGTATTGTCTAATTCTTCAAGGTATAAGTGGCAATGTACTTAGTTTGTAAGAGAGAAGCACTGTATTTCATTAGATGTGAGGCTTTTAATATTGCAAACAACACTTTAAACTCAAATCCTCAATTTTATGACTGACAAAATGTTTGTCTACAGAAAATTGTGCTGTGAAGCAAACAAACTGTTTGCTTTGGACTGTTTTTTGATTTCCCAAAATTTAATCAACTAAGCTGTTGAAACAGACATAAAAGACCCTATACAATGCCGGAAGGAATATATTATAAATCAAAATGTTATTTTCGCTGTAACTATGACGGTAAGTAAACTTTTCCTTTTTTCGTACTAAGATTATTAAAAATGATACTTAATTTAAAAAAATATATAATTATGGTTGTATGGCAAATGTGTTACACATTAGACCACCTATATTAGAACCCATATTATAGAGGGCGAATCTATTGCTATTTACCAGGCATTTCCTGACTTTAGGCTTAGACTGAACCAAAATCATAACAGTTTTCCTGACCCAGAGTCAGAAGTAAGAACCCAAGACGTCAGCACAGCAGAACTGCTCACTCTATATAACCACTCCAGCTAATCTGGGTATATTAATTATTTTCGTATTTCTACATAGTAGTTCATTTTCATGACTTCTGGGTAGCTAAATGATTTGTTATTAATGTGATTATATTTCAGGCCCACTTCATCGCTTCCCCAAAGCAAATTGTTACAAAACTAAACCCATACAAGATGAGAGATACAAACAATGGATATGTTTACTTGATAAGGAAACTATCACAAAAGGGGAAAATTACATCACAAAGAATATGTTTATCTGTTCAAGACATTTCGAAGATTGTTTCAAGTTGCCCAGTGGGCGATTAACTAAAAACGCAATTCCAACATTGAATATTAGTAAGTTCTTTTTGCACCGAAAGGTGCTGAGACAATTTATAAGCCTAAGACCTGTAGACAAGATGTTTTTCTACAAGCTGAGCCGCTTGTTTTTGCATTTTTTTCCTGTTATCGAAGTTTCTTGGTGTTAATTCCTAATTTTATTATTTTTCTATGTACTCTTGTTTATTTTACAGCACCAAGAAATATATCTGTAGTACAGAGCAATGAGGATGGTGATATCTGCAATGAGCCAGCTGCTGCAGAAGTTAGCAGCGATGCAACTGTTCACGCAAATGTCGATGATACAGCTGAGTTCACACAGCCCAGCCTTAATGACACCGCAGTTTCGGATGCCGACAATCTTATCTTATGCGAGGGACTGACGTGTGAAGGTACTGTTTTTTTTTTATTATTCCTAATAATTATTACACCGAGTCCCTAACCTTATGAGGTGCACCCTACACCAGCATACCAACCAAAACCTGCGGTGGCCTTCTTCGGCGCTTACGGAATGACCGGGGTATTTTGTTGGCAATACTATATAGGGTTTTATAAAACGACTTGCCCGGGACTAGATTCCCTAGAAGGCTCGACGTTAATCGGTGTTAGGGTATTTGACACATTTTTGTTCTTTACTTTTATTAAATATGTACGTCATATAAATTCCAACACAAAAAGAAAAATTCAAATCCAGACAAATCAACAAGGTAAGCCTTTGAATTTCGGTAGAAGGGGTAAGTGTCAAAAAATGAGAAAAGAGGTGCAATACACGATTGTGACCGCATTGGGTATAACGATGCGTGCGAAAGAAAGGGATGAAGCGATAACCCGAAATATGCATTTCTGCCTCGTTTCTTAAGCAATTTTTTTTTCGCCGGATACTTTCCATCATCCACGCGATTCTGCGGGTAAACTCACAGGCGGAGGATGCAGCGGCTAGAGGAGAGGTTGTTAATGCGATATTGTTAGATATATCTAATACATTCAAATCGCTGCCCTGGCCCTGCATTCACGAGTCGCTCTTCGGTACCACGTGGTGGCGCCCTATCTCCGGCGTCTGGTGCACGCGTATCTGTCTGACAGAGAGGTAGTGAATCCGGGCGTCGACGGGTGGCACCGAAGAGCTATATCGTGCGGTGTTCCACAGGGCTCGGTTTTGGGCCCTCTCCTGTGGAACGTCAGGCCGCCTACTAGGCCGCTGTTGACAGGTTCGTCTGGAAATCTTTAAGGGAGGCCTATGTTCAGCAGTGGACGTCATATGGCTGATGATGATGGCTAATTCTAATAGCATTTAATAATAATTTTGCAGATGAAAGCTTGTATCCCGATGCACAAATATATTCTTGGCAGGAACCCGATGATGTGCTCCAAATAGAAGAAGGTAATTTATCAGTTTTTTTAACTGATACCAAATATATGTATGTATGTTTTTATGTCCGCGATTATCTTAAAATTACTTGCCAGCTAAGCTAAGTACCTAAAAACTAACAAATATACGATAACAATGTAATTTTTTTTTTATTATAGTGGTTTTGAAGTCCGTTTTATTATTTATTATATATACCGGTGATACCTCGGTGGCGAATAGAATAAACTGTAGTGGCGTTTGGATGTTTGTTAGCGCATCGCGTATATAGTATATACCACTGAATACATTTTCATAAAGTTTGGCCATATCTCCCAATGTGGCTACACTTGCCGGGCGTCTGACCAAAATTAACCCCTACAGGAATTTGGGCGCAAACATTACGCGTGTTAAAATTAGCGCTACATAAGTGGGACAAAATACATACGGTGTTTTTATGTAGCTGAAGTAATTCATAAACATCATTCGTGTGCGTTAAATTAGTGCTTTGGTTATAGATGAATTGGACTGTATCCCGGACAATTTGTTCCTGTATTGTGACAATGGAGAATCAAGAACGTTGCTAAAAGAGACGAAATCTGAAGGTGAGCGATTCAAATAGTAGTGTTTTAAATTACAGGTGTACCCGATTGATAAATTATTATGTCCTTACCAACCGTAGAGAGACATTGTGACCTTGAGCTGACGTTGATCGCCGGCACCGTTGTACGAATTTTTAACTAAAACAACCACTTTTTGCAATTATAATTTTCGCTGTCATCCAAAGATGTGCCATTATCGACCCTGGTTTTCACTTGAGGAGCAGTGGTGGGCTTGCACCCAATCTTACGGTTGGTTTAAATTCGATACGATGGCTGAAATCTCGATTCGAACTCAGTTGAATATAATATCGTATCACAGTGAAGGCACCACGCCATTGGTTGGCCAAGCGTTTGGACGCTTCAAGAAGTAACTTAGTTCGGATGTAATCTTATTGATTTAATTGTTATTTTCTTAGATAATACATTGATACACGCAGAGTTCCGGTGTAATGAGTGCAACGGTGCAATAACCGGGTAAGTTTAGCGTATGAAGCATACCACAGTGCTTTGTGTGTGGTGTGTGGTGTGTGGTGAGTGAGTAGGCGCGTGTGTGTGCAGGTTCCGCTACACGTGTGTCCAGGTTCCGCTACACGTGTGTGCAGTGCAGCGACTTGGACCTGTGCGTGTGTGTGTCGTGTAGTGTGCGGTGAGTGAGTAGGCGCGTGTGTGTGCAGGTTCCGCTACACGTGCGTGCAGTGCAGCGACTTGGACCTGTGCGTGTGTGTGTCGTGTAGTGTGCGGTGAGTGAGTAGGCGCGTGTGTGTGCAGGATCCGCTACACGTGCGTGCAGTGCAGCGACATGGACCTGTGCGTGTGTGTGTCGTGTAGTGTGCGGTGAGTGAGTAGGCGCGTGTGTGTGCAGGTTCCGCTACACGTGCGTGCAGTGCAGCGACTTGGACCTGTGCGTGTGTGTGTCGTGTAGTGTGCGGTGAGTGAGTAGGCGCGTGTGTGTGCAGGTTCCGCTACACGTGCGTGCAGTGCAGCGACTTGGACCTGTGCGTGTGTGTGTCGTGTAGTGTGCGGTGAGTGAGTAGGCGCGTGTGTGTGCAGGTTCCGCTACACGTGCGTGCAGTGCAGCGACTTGGACCTGTGCGTGTGTGTGTCGTGTAGTGTGCGGTGAGTGAGTAGGCGCGTGTGTGTGCAGGTTCCGCTACACGTGCGTGCAGTGCAGCGACTTGGACCTGTGCGTGTGTGTGTCGTGTAGTGTGCGGTGAGTGAGTAGGCGCGTGTGTGTGCAGGATCCGCTACACGTGCGTGCAGTGCAGCGACATGGACCTGTGCGTGTGTGTGTCGTGTAGTGTGCGGTGAGTGAGTAGGCGCGTGTGTGTGCAGGTTCCGCTACACGTGCGTGCAGTGCAGCGACTTGGACCTGTGCGTGTGTGTGTCGTGTAGTGTGCGGTGAGTGAGTAGGCGCGTGTGTGTGCAGGTTCCGCTACACGTGTGTGCAGTGCAGCGACTTGGACCTGTGCGATTTTTTTTTTTTTTTGTTTTGGCCCTACCGGCCAGTAGCCTGACGCGAGTCGGCTTTTCTGGCCACACTGGACTTTCGGGTGAACGCTTTAGGCGCTCGCAACCCTTGATTTAAGTAACCATGCTGAGGGCAACCCACTAACGGGTTACGAACCTCGGCTCAGGACGGTGACTGGGAGAGGATGAGACATCAATGATTAGTGGGGAAGGTTGGTGTTTAACCTAATCCTATCCATTTATTTCGTCGGCACGCGGGCCGGAACTGTTAGGAGGGTCGGGAGGGCGACGGGGAACGCGGCGAGGTCCTCGGCGGCGAGGACGGAACTGCGGTCGTGTGGAGTGTAGGAGTTTTAGGAACTCGTTCTTACTGCGAATGGCCAGAGTGATATCGTCCTCTGGATCGGTTAGGACTGAACGCGGCCGTCTCCATTTGGCGCGGTCGAATGGAGTGTATATTGACGCTTTGCGGACTAACGTATTTGGGTGTTTAACCGCCCGGTCGAAGTAGCGTTTGCTGGTCATTTGCATGAAATGCCTGATGGTCGGCATGTTAGTATCCACGTGGAGGTTGCGATTGAGAACGTACCACGGGGCACCAAGAGCGTGTCGAAGAAAAATGTTTTGCAATACCTGCATACGCTTAAGACGAGCAGGCGGTATATGGGCGAACACGGGCGACGCGTATGTCATGATCGGTCTAATATACGTGGTAAAGATCCTAATCTTGTTGTGGATGGACATTTTGCTTTTCCTATTTATGAGCCAATGCAGTTGGCTCATCGCGAATGCGGCTCGCGCGCGTACCGTATTTACGTGTGGGATGAAGGTCAACCAACTTCTGATCAAGGGTCACTCCTAAATATTTGGCTTTGTCCGTCCAGGGGATTACCTGGTTGGACATGCGGACTGAGTTGTGAGGCACATGGACTCTCCTTTTCAAAGTGAACAGGATAGCCTGGCTCTTTGTGGGATTGACGGTGATTCGCCATTTGCGGAACCACTCACTGAGCTTGTCGGCGGCGGCCTGCAAAGTGCGCACCACATTGTCGGGATCTCTACGTGAGGCGTAGATTGCGGTGTCATCGGCAAAGAGCGCCAGATGGGCGTTTTTCGGTTTAGGGATATCGCTGGTGTACAGCGAGAAAAGAAAAGGTGAGAGTGCGGAGCCTTGCAGGACTCCAGCCGTGAAGGCGTGACGGGAAGAGAGAGTACCCTCCAAGCGATATTTGAAACCGCGATTCGACAAAAAATCTCGTATGATGTGCACGAGTTGAGTGGGCACGTTGAGAGTGTACAGCTTGTAAAGCAAGCCGTTGTGCCACACCCTGTCGAATGCTTTTTCAATATCGAAGAAGAGAGCACCGGTGGGCATGCCTAACTTGAATTTGTCGTAAACGTGCTCCGTGATGCGGAGCACCTGATTTACGCAACTGTGCCTAGCACGAAAACCAAACTGTTCGGGAGGGATCAGATTGTTGTTGTGAGCGACTATTTTGAGGCGGTCGAGGACGATCCGCTCGTAAATTTTGCCCAGAGTACTGAGCAGACTGATTGGCCTATAAGAGGACGGTTCGGATGCGGGTTTTCCCGGCTTATGTATACCTATCACAACTGCCTCTTCCAGACCTCTGGGAAGAGGCAGTTTTGAAAAGCAGCATTGAATATCGCGGTGAGCGTTAGGACCAGATGCTCCGGAAGCATCTTAATCATACGGGTAGGGATCCTGTCGCCCCCGGGGGCTTTTCGTCTTTTGAGCGCCTTGATCAGAGCCATGACTTCTTCGATCGTCACCGGTGCAAGGGGATCGGGCGGCGGCGGGTCGACGACGTTGGCGGTATCGGTATCGTTTATCGGTCGCGAAATCGAGTTCGGTGGAGGCCGGACCGCGTTCCTACTTTCGACGAGTGAATTAACCGCAACAAGATAGTCGTGGTCTATAGGTATTGTTGAGAGGGAACATTGAGACTCCAGACTGTCGGCCAACAGTTCCGCTTTCTCGTCGTCGTCAAACGCCGGGCGTTGATTCGGACGATTGAGCGGAGGCATAGAGGTCACATCGTTTCTCCTGAAGGAACGACACAGCTGCCAGAAGGCCTGGTGTGTCGGGTCGAGTTCGGCTAAGCGAGTTTCCCATCTCGAATCGACGACCTCTTTTATGCGACGTCTAACCTCACGTTGAAGGAAGCGCGCAAGACGTCGTCGTTCCGGGGTGGGGCTCGTCGCGCAAGCTCTGAGCGTAGCGTTACGCCTCCTCACCACCCACCGCACGTCGTCGGGAATTTGCCATTGACTGTGAACAGTCTCTGGCACCTTCTCGGAGCTTTCGCTCAAGACGTTTTTAAGGTGGTTGGTGAAGGAGCGTATTGCGCCAGTCGTTTCTTCAGGAGTCACGATGTTGGTCGGAATCGCGGAAAGATCTGTAGATGAGGTGTCCGCGAGTGTGTGTCGTGTAGTGTGCAGTGAGTGAGTAGGCGCGTGTGTGTGCAGGTTCTGCTACACGTGCGTGCAGTGCAGCGACTTGGACCTGTGCCTGTGTGTGTGCAGGTTCCGCTACACGTGCGTGCAATGCAGCGACTTGGACCTGTGCGTGTGTGTGTCGTGTAGTGTGCGGTGAGTGAGTAGGCGCGTGTGTGTGCAGGTTCCGCTACACGTGCGTGCAGTGCAGCGACTTGGACCTGTGCCTGTGTGTGTGCAGGTTCCGCTACACGTGCGTGCAGTGCAGCGACTTGGACCTGTGCGTGTGTGTGTCGTGTAGTGTGCGGTGAGTGAGTAGGCGCGTGTGTGTGCAGGTTCCGCTACACGTGCGTGCAGTGCAGCGACTTGGACCTGTGCCTGTGTGTGTGCAGGTTCCGCTACACGTGCGTGCAGTGCAGCGACTTGGACCTGTGCGTGTGTGTGTCGTGTAGTGTGCGGTGAGTGAGTAGGCGCGTGTGTGTGCAGGTTCCGCTACACGTGTGTGCAGTGCAGCGACTTGGACCTGTGCGTGTGTGTGTCGTGTAGTGTGCGGTGAGTGAGTAGGCGCGTGTGTGTGCAGGTTCCGCTACACGTGCGTGCAGTGCAGCGACTTGGACCTGTGCGGCGCGTGCGAGGCCGCCAGGGCGCACCACCACCACTACGTGCTGCGAATACCCGCACCTAAACCGATAGTGAGTAAAAGACAATATTGTGCTCAGGCATTTGAAAAACTAAAGCTTACGGATAATAGACAATACCCAAATCTGTCCCATCCTTTAAAGGGAGTATATAGCCTTGTGAAATCCATCCATACTTATATTATGGATGTGAAAATAACTGTCTCTCTGTCTGTCTATTGCCCTTTCACGGCTGAACCTCTGAGCCGATTTCTATGAAATTTGGCACGAAGATGGTTTGTAACCCTGGAAAGCACATTTTTTTTTTTTTTTTTTTTTTTTTTATGGTATAGGGGGCAAACGAGCATACGGTTCACCTGATGGTAAGTGATCACCGCCGCCCATGAACATCTGCAATACCAGGGAGCACAGAGATGCGTTGCCGGCGGTTTATATTACTGTTTACGCCGGGAAAATATAATGATACATTTATCCCGAAAAACATTTTCACGTGGGCCGGGCGTAGCCACCAGCAATTATTCAGAATAACTTTTGCTTAATTGACTGCCTCGGTGGCGTAGTTGTATTACGGTACGACTGCAAGGCTGAGGTCTCGGGTTCGATCCCCGGGTCGGACAAAGTGATATTGGATTTTTCTATTCAGTATCAGTCCGGAGTCTGGAATTTGTGCCAGGTATGGCGATAGGCTCGCCCCCTATCACATCATGGGACGGAATACGCTTGGCGAAAAGTGGGTGCACTAGTTGCGCCTCTGCCTACCCCTTCGGGGATAAAAGGCGTGAGCATGCGAACTTTTGCTTAATATCATGACTATCTGAAGAAGCAACCGCGCTCTAATAATGTAACGGTTCAAACTTAATAGGATTTTTTTAAATAATGGGGAATTTTACACAATGTTGTCACAGGCTGAGGTCCAGCTAGTCCTGGCTACTATACGGCGTCACCTCATGAGGAAACTGGATCCTATTATACAACACGACCAGGATTTGGATGATCTCGTGAGGTTTGTAAGTTGAATTCCTAATTTCCTATTTTTTTTTATAAATTCGAACATATTATGAATGTGTCTGCGATAAATCAATTCGCCAAATAGACCTAGAACTCCATCACTGCGCATCAACTTGGACCAAATATTTGGAGACGAAACAAACATTTTTGTCAAACTACTAAAACTATTCCATAAACGTGCCTGTTCTTTTCAGTATCAAATCTGAAGTGAAGTCGGAGAGTGAAGATCAAAATGATGATTCGGAAGATGAGGAACCGAAAGATAATACACCTGTAGATGAGGCAATGGATGATGAGAAGGTGCCTGTCTCAACAGAAGTTACTGAATTAGTAAGTATTTTATGAATAAAATAATTTATTATGTTATAAGCTTCATCATAGGGCATGGAAAACAAATAGTTTCTCGCTTCTTGTTGGAGGTGTCCAATAGTCATTAACCTTTCAACTTTTCTTTCGAGGAAGTTGAAGTTCGCAGTGAAAATGCCAACATTAAGGACGAAACAGAAAATAATTCTCGCGTCAAGCAGTATAAAGGCAAGACGAGCGGCGCTGAGCTCCCTCCCAACAAGAAAATAATAATAAAGCGGGCGAACATTATCGACCCTAAAGATGTCGAAACATTGGGTAAGATTTTCGTCCTAAATTTACCTGATTTTGAGTTTAGTCTAATCAATACAATCTAGTCAATTAAAATCAGCAGATTAAGCATTCCGCGACGATATTAATTGTATGTCGATTTTGGTTCACAATCCCTCATTTGTATTACAGCAAAGAAAATACGTCTATTACCTATGCCAAATAAGAAATTGGAGGTAAAAGTTGAAAGTATGAAGTCACAAATCAAAGAGTCAGTCTTCCAACATCGAATTAAAATTGCACGTGCATTGTCAAAAGTAAAAGATACGGGCCTCTTGTCAAGAACCGAGACTGTAAGCGACTTACAACAATTCAAAAGTGACGACGTTTTACCAATAAAAAGAATTGCAAGAGACTCGTCAAAAACAAAAGTTATAAGCAAATTATCAAAAAACAAAGGTGACGTCTTGCCAATTATAAGGATTGCAGGCGATTTGCGAAAGGAAGCAGATGTAGCCGATTTCGTCAAAACTAAAGTTGCAGGCAACTTGCAAAAATTAAAAGTTTTAGGCCACTTGCCAAAAAACAAATTTACAGGTGACCTGTCAAAAATCAAAGTTGCAAGGAAATTGGTAAAAATCACAGATGTAAACAACGTACCAAAAATCCAACTTGCGCACAAATTGCGAAGAGTAAACGTTTTAGATGTTCCGCAAAGGATAAATGTCGCCGGCGCGCAACTACTTACCAAAGTTACAGGAGTTCCGCCCAAAACTGATGAAGCCATGAAGCTACGAACCAATGTAGGCGTTAAGCCAAAACCCATTGTTATAAGTAGAAATTCCCAAGTGGAAAACGCAACGTCACAAAGCAACGTTGCCGATGTACAGCCAGGGAACAAAGTTAAAGGCCTAAAACTGCGAACCAAAGAAGTGGTTACGCAGCCACTGGCCCGCGTAGAGGCAGCGCAGGCAAAAGCAAATGTACCGAGAATGCTGAGGCAAGTGATTGTTGCAGACGGACTGCCACAAAAGGAAGCTTCGCGCGTACAAGATGAATTCATATTACCAGACGTACAGTTCGACACGTCAGGATGTTCTGTCAGGCTGCAGAGATTGCCACCAGATGTTTTCGAAAATGCTGCATTAAATCGTAAGATTTATCATATACAGGGTCATTTTGACATTGCGTTAATAAATAAAATCACATACTTATCTCGTCGAAACTAACGCTTTCCATTAAGTTATTTTAACCATAGATGTAAAATAAAAAAGTAAGTTTCGAACAAAATAAATATTCATAAAAAGTAACTTTAAGTTTACACGACCTTATGCCACTACTACTGCTCTAAGATAATTCGTCGCAGCGGCAACATTATACTTTCATTCAGAAATACACTTTCGCACAAACCATATTCGCACTAAACTACGAAATGGTCAAAAAATTTGAAAACTACTACCGGGATTTTTGGCAATAATATTCGTTATTCATGGATGATTTTTGGCAAGATGTTAGAAGAGGTAAAGACGAATATGTGGTTTCATTTAGTAATGCAATGTAAAAATGACCCTGTATATTTCGATGTAATTTGGCACACGGGTAGATCATGTCCTAAATGAACACGTAGGCTACTTTTTATCCCGGGAAAATAAAAAGCGGGACTGGCCCTTAATATATTTATATGCATTGCAGAATTATTGACTGGAGAATGTTTTAACATTATTATTACTATTTTCAGACGTGACTAATTTAATTATGAAGTAGGTGCACAACAGGGTGATCCGCTTGGTCCTTTACTTTTCAGCCTGGCAATCAACACAATAATAGGCGCTTTGGGGGCTCCACTTAATGTCTGGTACCTCGACGATGGGACAATTGGCGGAGACCCTAACGTTGTTATCAAAGATTTGGAGGTCTTGATTCCTAGGTTGAGAGATATCGGACTCTTAATAAATAGCGCGAAATGTGAGTTATATCCTTGTGGTGCCGTTGATAGTGGACGCATTGAAGACATTAAGAAAATACTACCCGATATAAGAGTCCTGGACAGGCAGACTTTTGAGCTTTTAGGCGCCCCAATCTTTCAGGAAGGCGTGTCCGTTTCCCTACGCACTAAAAGAGAAATGCTCGCTTCAGCCCGACAGCTTCTCCCGCATTTATCCGCTCACGTGGCTTTTGCCCTCTATCGTAGCTGCCTCTCTGTCCCAAAATTGGTGTACTTAATGAGAACAAGTCCAACTTGGTTTTTTCCCGAAGAGGTTGATCTTCTGGATAGTGAAATCAGGGAAGCTCTAGAAAATATTTTGAATATACGCCTCGATGATAAGCATTGGCTACAAGCATCTTTACCTGTTAGGCATGGGGGATTAGGTGTTAGGCGTGTGAGAGATACCGGGGTATCGGCCTTTTTGGCATCCGTGCACGGGGTTTTGGGACTGATCACTAACATATTCCATGTACAGGGTGACAGTATCCTCATCCCTTTTGCTGCGGAGGCTTTAAGCGCCTGGTCGTCGATGTGTCCTACTGCCAATCAGCCTCGAAACCCAAGTATGCAGCGTCAGTGGGACGAGCAGGTGTGCAATGCAAGAGTCGCTGAGTTACTTGGAACAGCGATGGGAGCCGACGTTGCTCGACTCAAGTCGGTTTCTAGTTTGGAGTCGGGAGCCTGGCTTCATGCAGTTCCCTCACCTCATTTGGGGACTCTCCTGGATGATGGTTCGCTGAGAGTGGCCGTCGCGCTTAGGCTTGGCTGTAACATTTGCGATCCGCACGAGTGTGCATGTGGGGCGCAGGTTGACGCCATTGGCCATCACGGTTTGAGCTGCAGTAGATCAGCTGGTCGATTTCCTCGGCACCACATGCTCAATGACATCATTCGTCGTGCCTTGGTGTCTGCCGGCTTACCTTGCATTTTGGAACCGCCTGGTTTGAGCCGCTCCGACGGGAAACGGCCGGATGGGCTGACTCTAATTCCATGGCGTAAAGGTCGTTGTCTTTTGTGGGACGCGACGTGTGTTAGTACATACGCCGCTTCTCACTTGGCACGCACTACGCATAAAGCCGGTTCGGCTGCCGAATGGGCGGCAGGTCAAAAACACTCGAAATATTCCACACTCGAACGGACATATTTTTTCATTCCATTCGCGGTAGAGGTTAGTGGGGTGTGGTGTGCGGAGGCTAAGGAGTTTGTACGGGAACTGGGGCAACGCTTAAGAAAAAACGGCGAGGATTGTCGTTCTGAATCTTATCTGGTGCAACACATATCCCTCGCTATACAGCGTGGTAATGTTGCAAGCGTCATGGGCACTTTTGCACCAGGTATGGTCCGGGGCGGCCTCTTTGATTAGGTTTAAAAAGGGGAAAAAAAAAAAAAAAAAAAAAAAAATTATATTGTAAACTTGTATATTCAATATTGTTTGCTAATTGAGTTATATAATTGTAAAGAATACTCCGCTACTAATAAGTTATAATTATTGTCGAAATAAAAAAACTATAGGTCTCTTTCATTATGACATGTTTCTGTTATAGTTCAGAAAAGTTACACCCCGTCCGATTTAAGCAGCAATCCAACACGAGTCTACTCGTACAACACGTACCGCGTCGCGCCGGACTGCACCGTCAGACTGTCACGATTACCTGACGCTGTCAAGAACGTCGGACAGAGATGTAGGTTTCATCATAATGAATGCTTTACTAATAGCATACGCACGCATGCTCACGCCTTTTATCCCCGAAGGGGTAGGCAGAGGCGCAACTAGTGCACCCACTTTTCGCCAAGCGTATTCCGTCCCATGATGTGATAGGGGGCGAGCCTATCGCCATATCGGGCACAAATTCCAGACTCCGGGCTGATACTGAATAGAAAAATCCAATATCACTTTGCCCGACCCGGGGATCGAACCCGAGACCTCAGCCTTGCAGTCGTACCGTAATACAACTACGCCACCGAGGCAGTCATAGCATCTCAGTGCTTATTGTACCAAACTACATTCTTTAAGCATTAACACTATAAACAGATTGAGCATGTAGTGACTGAGCCTCTAATATTATCGAAAAATATTAACTGTAACTTGTTTTATCTGGCATAGCAGAGTAAATTACATCGCTATGGATGACAGTGTTGCCCGATGTATGATGGTTGAAGTCGCCGAAAAATCATTATGAAGTAGCCTCAAGTCGCCGCATCGTATTTGGAGGGGCGAAGGAGCAAAAAAAAAACCTCCCAGTCCCCCAGTATTGTGCGTGCGTGGGGACGCGAAGAGCTAAAAAAAGAAAGCTCCCTAATTTTCCAATTTGTGTCACGTTTTGTACCCTCAAAGCTAAAAATATCCTCAAATCCGATAAAAACAAGGATTGTAACATAAAATTTCCAAGGTAGCCTAAATTGGCGACTGAGTGCCATTCGCATAGCCTAAACGGCGACCAGTCGCCATTCGCAATTTTTGGTGGCCCCGACATGCTCCGAGATAGCCTAAATGGCGAAAAGTCGCGTAATCTGGCACCACTGATGGATGATGACCGACAAAAGACATTGCGTCTCCGGACGTTCGTCAAAATAATGCTAGCCTGCCGCACTAGATGTAGACCGGCTAATTCCTGAACATAATTAATCAGACTAAGTCAGGGTCACTACCCTGTTGGTTGTAGTGGTTTTTTCAGCATGCATAATAATATATTTGCTGGCAACAATCTAGATGATCAGATCATATACCACGTACTTACCCACTAGCAATTTATTTAGCGTTAATTAACGTTTATACACCTGTGGGCTTAGAATGTGACAAAAAAACACGCCACGACTCCGTTTCGTCTTATTGGGATTGGTTGAGAGGCTAACACGTGACTGACGTATTGGTCTCTCGACCAATCACGAACATCAAAATTAAACGACATCGTTTTACGAGTTGCGACTTTGTGTCACATTCTAACCACTGCTGTGTTTTTAAGTGCGCAATACCAATAAAACAATATTATTATCGACAGTGACACCCATAGATAAGAACGTACTTGGTGTGTTTATTTTCCCCTTAGCTTTTAGTTTTGTCTATCCGTGTAACCTTCGTTTTGTTGGTGTGCAGTGTCGTCGCAGACGCGGGCTCCGAGCGGCGACTCGCGGGACAGCAGCGATGAAGACAACAGGTGACACACGGGGTACTGCAGCCGGGATAAATTATACATTAGGATGTACTCAAAGAGACAATGTAAATAAATAAATGATGTTTTATTTAAAACTTGGTTTTGTTTTCAAAATGAATCTCCTTTGTGTCAGTGTGTCCAACGTGTCCGTCGTCGGCGAACACTAAAAGCTCGCGCATACTACAGCCGCGACAAGCCGCAGCGCATCACATTGTGACTTTTACAGCCCTAAGGGCTCATACACATCTCTTCCCGTGTTAAATTACGACGTGACATAGCGCTCAACAGTCACAAAACTTACAAAGAAGTAGCGATATTTGTTTGTCACAAGAAAAAAAAACGAAAACTTACAATAATCGCTCAATTTTTACGTAAGAAAATCCCGTACGCCTCGACTAAAAGTTTTGCCTTTATATTTCGAAAAGATTTAGCTTTTTGATTAATGCACTTTCAACCTACATTTTTAAATTTAGTGGCCAGTACTTTTTACCGACTGCGAATGAAGGAGGGTTATTTTAAAAAGGGTTCATAAATTAATTGATATGCTTTGCTTGTTCCCTAGACTTTGTAGAGTAGTGTATGTCACTACCGTGGAGCTGTGTCACTTCCGTGGAGCTGTGTCACTTCCGTGGAGAAGAGTTTTCTTTTTTATTTTATTTTTGTGAAAACTACAGCGAAAATAGCTAGACTTTTATGTAAGTACTTCACAATGTAAGATAAGATACCTGCCAAGGGAGACTGTTTTGAATCACTGTTTTTTTTTTAGAATTTTATGTCCGTTTTTGAAAATGGCCCGTAAGCGTATCGGAAGCTAAAGAAGCAATTGAAACTAGAACAATTATGTTTAAATTTAACCATATAATTAAGAAAAAAATCAAAATTAGTGCATTTACATGGGAATTTTTTTGGGAAAATCATACGCTTCACTCATACTTCCTCAATGACGAGATGGACCTAACTATAGAATAAGTAATAATGTAATCAGGTGACTGAAAAAACAATGCTTATGGAAAGCTTAGTAGAGTTACATTTTAATTTTGAACGATTTACAGGACTAACACCGAGAAGTTCGTTCAACTTTTCATCTCTAATACACACAAACGCGTGCTTTATGTACGAATGTAAGTTGACAGAAAATCAATTTGAACAATGGAAATGATTAGCTGCCCGCTTACCAATGTGCACCGATGTGCTCGGTGGTCCAACGAAGAATAGATTGCTTTTTTTTGCCAGTTTTGCCGTGGAAATGGTTGAATGTAAATTTTTCAAAGTCATTAATATTAATATTATTTGTGATTAATAAGTGAGTAAAAGCATTCATGTGTTTGTTGCTCTCGTTAGCGTTTATGATGTTTGGGTCTCGTTCCAATTGGTAGAATTTTGCTCGCTACATTCTTTGTGCTGTACTTTTTTGAAATACCAAAATTCGGGATAATATTGATATTGCGGTTTTGAATCTGTCGCCGAATTATCTATTAAATTGGGTGGTAATCCCTTCAGGCGTGTTGCAAAGAGCTCTTTGTGCCTCGCCTTCGTTAAAAGCTCTGTTTTTACATAATATAAGAACAAGGTTGATATTTTCTCTTGCAGTTCTGTCATATCCTCTTGCTTTAGGGTATTGTCGGTTGTGAACGGTAGGCGATTGTAAGTCAATGCTCTCGTACACTTGTTGATGCTCCATTCTTTGCTCTGATTCCGTCATAAGGTAAAATTTCGCTGGTTTCAGCAGTGTCATTATCCAGTGGTCCGTCAATTTCGGACAATGTTGAGATTTGTTCGGTAAATAGTAGATTTCGCCTTTCGGTATAAAACACACAAATTTCGTTTGTTGCTTTCCGTGCACGGCCACAAATTCCCAGCGAATGAGAGACGTAGATGCAAAGCTTTTGATCACTTTCGGAGAGAATGTGTGAAACGACCGTCGCCGGGCTCAAGATACTCAAGAAGACAAGTGATGCATGTAATTTTGATACATAGATGGTAGGCTACTTTAATATTTTTTCCAAGTTTGCTACTATATCCCCACGCTCTTGCACTTGATATGTAGATAATATGGTAATGGTCATTGCTTGTGCCTGTATGGAAAATGATGACTTTCCAAGGAGTTCCTTTATTGATTAGTTGTCTAGATTGCGGTCCCATAAGAAGTGGGCAGAAATGCTCATTAGCGGATGACTCTCCTTCTGAATCGTGTTGGGTTTCTTCGACTTCGTTGTTGTAGGTGTTTGTTTGACACGTTTCTGTGCTGCTGGAGGTGTTTGCAGCGTAGACGGTCTTTTTGAGGAGTTGGTACTGTCCTAGGTTCCTCGGTTTTGGTCCTCTTCTTCCTCTTGATCCGATGGAATAGGTGTCGGATAAGGATTCATCGCTACTTCCTCGATGTCGCTGTCTGACATCTTCGTAATTGGTAACGAAATTACTTAATTTGATCTGTTCGGATCTTTGTAACAAATGTAATATATTCACGTTTGTTATATGATATGCGGCCACGTAATCACTGTTCATCTGAAATATATTTTAATATATATAGGTCTACTTGATTTAGGCGGATATAATATGACCACACGACGTGTTTGAGTATCGTCGAGTGGCGATTTGACGTGTGGCTGGTGGTGTTATATCCACCGGTTATTCACGCTTCAGTATTTTTTAAGAATTATTACTATCGTGAATTCGTGCACTATAAACGAATAAATTCAACCCTTAACTACCCAGTATGCGTTTGTAACGCAACTGACCAGTAGTGTCCGGCGGACACACTAAAGGGATGGAATTTCACCAGAAAAACCGCGTTAAAATCGGTAAACTAGTTTTATTTCGATGTCTTAGATTTGCGTCAACATAAGAAATCATTATTTATTTATTTTACCTTTTTTATTACTTTTTTTCGACCAGATATTACACAACATAATATTTTTATCGAGTGTTCAGAGCATACATTTTATATCAGAATACTGTTACAAAAGTTCTGTATATTTTCGATGGACAAATATTATGAAAACACGTCTTGCTTTTTGCTCAGAAGATTGAGCAGCTCCTTGATCTGTGGTAGCATCAGATGATCCCATCATGTCTACGTCCCATCATGTCATATGAGTACGATTCATCTTTGATAGGTACAGTAAGACCGGTATTAATAAATCAATCTCAAGTAGACATAATGTATGAATAGTTCCATACATTATGTCTTCTTAAAATGTAACTCAAACTTGAGATTGATTTATTAATACCGCCCTAAGTAGTTAAGTAGCTGAACAAATTCAAAACTTCAAATTGCCTACACACTTTTGTGTTTTTACTAACCTTTTTTTTCTCTTCACAAAAATAAAATAAAAGAAATTTACTTTACTTCAAACAAAGAAAAAAATGTTTCAGTTTAACTTAACATGTATATAGGCGATTTTATATTTTGATTTTGTACAGATATTTATGCTGCTGACTGTACATACAATACCAATTTTTTTTTTAGAAAACCTGAAGCTATTAGATGCGATGACACGGCTTCTGTATAGTTGAAAAATTTTAGGTATAGAAGCCTTATTTTGTCCTCATAGTGTTAACTACTATGAGACCATTTTGTGCCTAGGATTTTCTACGTCGAGGCATGTAAAATAAATACCAAAAGTAACGTTTCTGTTACTTCGAACGTATGGTTCACTTGACTAGTTGACCATTATTGTACGCAATATTTTGTCCTTCTTTTCCCAGATATTCATATCAAATAAAGGATATACCTAACTGTAATTTTTAGTCACAGATCCCCTAAATTTTTATCAGGATTTTCTGGGTAGATACTGTCTGAGTAATACCCTACTTCCAAAAAGTAGATGCTCATCAATTGTAACATTTTGCCCACGCAAATAAAACTAATTTAGGTACAGGCCACACATACTCTCACAACTTTCTAATGGGTGCAAGTATATTTCTTAACATTTTGATAGATTTTGTATCAAGGGAACGTTGAATTTTTTCCTATCTCAGAACAAAAACGAGCATGACTGACTTAAATCAAAAATATCTAAGCACTGTGACTGTAACCAAATTATCAAAATTACAAGTACGAAGACTGCTATTATAACACAAACAATGCTCTGTGAGTTGATTTATTACTTACTTTATATAAATGATACGATATAGTTTTAAATAAACGTAAATTATCTACGTTGGTACTTAATTCAAAAAAAATATGATTGTGTCTTTTGGACACTTGTGGGTTTTTTTTTTAGGTAGGCGATCCTACAGTCAACACCGGGGGAAACCTGCGAATGGGATACTGGAGTCCGCCGGCTTAACGACTGCAGGGGCCTGGGAGGGGAGTGGAGGAGGAATATGGAACGGAAGGTGGGGGAAGGGAGTAAGGTTCTCAGGATGGGCGGAAAGGAAAAGGGTGCCAGGAAATGTTCGCGGGCCCTTTTAGGCCTCAATGTGTTATGCAACCAAGAGGTATACACACTGACTGTGTGCCTCGGCCCGCGACTAATGTTCCCCCGCGCAAGGGCGTGCATTGGGTGTGAAGACCCAAAGCACAAGAATTGCCTCGGGGGGCGACACTTGTGGGTTGACACAATACACTTTTACTGTACTTGTACTTACTATGTTACAAATATATTTATTGCACATTTAGATTCGGTAAACTTCGGAGGTAGATTAATTAAAGCGGTTTTTCGTAAAATTAAATACTTTTATGAATAACCGAACGCAAAATTGTGGCCGAAAGACACTTGTGGGTTGGTTAGGGTTAAAGATTTGTTTGTTTTTGTCACTTGAAGGACTTTTGCCAAATTCTGCATATTTTAAGGTTTTGTGTGTCGTATTGCGTTTGTCACAAATGTCACAGACATCTCGTGACGTGTATCAAAACCTAGTAGTAGTAGTGGTAGCCTTTTTTTTTTTCGCGGGGAAAAACGCGTTATCGCTACCACCACTGGGGGGTGAGTGGAACGGTTATGTTGGTTTCACACAGTCTTACAGCCCAATGTCGACACTCGGGAGTATGGCATCATCCGAGCGAGCATTGGACCGAGTCCCTAATACTATGTACACCCTACACCGGCATACCAACCAAAACCCGCGGTGGCCTTCTTCGGCGCATACGAGACGGCCCCGGGGTATCTTGTTGCACTAAGATAGCTGCACGGGACCGTCCCTGCGCGGTGCCGTTGCGGCCCCTCTCTATACAAGGGGGCTAAGATGCCCCCGAACTCTAAAGGACGCCTTTGGCGTCTACGACAACGGGAGACCGACCACCCGCATTGTCGTCCACCTCGGAGTCGCTTATATTGGACTGAGCAGCCCCCCGCTGCTCGCCCCGCGACTCTCTCGAAGCCCCATTTAGTCGCCTCTTACGACAGGCAGGGGATGCCGTGGCGAAACTCTCTAAATGCCCCCGGACCACAGGGCACGAGGCGCTGGTCAGTCGTCCACCCGGCGCCTCCTACGTCTCCTCTGGCTACGGGCGGGATCGTTCTGCTCACGATCCCGCCCGGCGCTCTCCTTCCGCGAGATGACGCATTCGCTGAAGGAGACCATCGCTCGCCAAGACCTCCAGCCGCCAATCATGGCAGACACCACGGCCGGCAGCGAGAGATCTCCTCCGACGACTGCTCTAAGAGCGCTGCGTTGTAGATCCCATAAAAACTGTTGAATAAAATATCAAATTGATAGATTTACCTAAGGCCATCATTTCAACCTTTTAAAAATGTTATTGTTTATTATGGAAGCCTAGAATGTTATTTACTAGAAAACAACAAAAATCTCTATTACCTATATTATTCAGTACTTTCTTTTATTTGGTCTTATAAGTTCTTTATCTTAAAATTCAATTAATTTGAAATTGCTTGAAAACTATTGAGTTGCGGATAGGGCTTCATGGGACAAAATCGGTTGCTCGATTGCTCTCGATGTGTTTCCATGTATTCAGATCGCAGCGCATATCCATACCCAGGACATTGGGGCCATTCCGCAATGCAAGTGGAGTACCCTGAAGATTAGGGAGGAGCGAAAACGGGGATGTTTTACACTTGAACGCGCACACCTGAGTTTTCGTGACGTTGAACTCAACCAGATTGGATGTACCCCATTTGGATACGAGTTCCAAAGTCCGATTGAGCTCGAACGACCAGATTCTCACGCTGCCTATCGGTGAATCCCCGGCAAATGGGTGTCCCAGAGCAATATCGTCTATGCAACGTGCTGTCGTCTGCATAGCAATGAATGTTACCACGGCTTAGCATATCATTGATAATCATAATCGTAATAATTTATTTGTCAAACATAGGTAGGTACATATTAGATCTTAAATAAAGCAATTAGAGCTCTATGATTTGCCATTAAGGCGTACAAATATTAGGTAGTTTGTTTAATGATTCTAATATATTTTAACATTTAAAATTACAAGTACTTATAATGAGATTATAATATGATAATACAATAGGAATAGGTAGTTATAATATTATCCGATCATTTAGAAACTCGTCAATTTTATAATAACATTTCTCAATTAGTACTTTAGATAATTTATTTTTAAATTTTAGTAGCGGCATATTTTTTTAGATCATCAGGTAATTTATTGTATATTATTGGAGCAATACCAAAGAAACGTGCAACCTGATATGCAGAGTAAACAGGGTGGGCGAAAGCCCGAGCCTTGTGAGACCCCAGCATTAACTGTCATGAGCTGCGAAGCATGTCCGTCGACGAGAAAACGCATTCTACACTCATGCAGAAAGCCCCATTTACACAAGTTGTCCGGGAGCCGATATGCTGTAAGGTTGGAGAGAAGGTCACGGCGCCAGACCCTATCAAATGCCTTAGCAATGTCGAGACTCACGGCTAAAGCCTCGCCATGCTTATCAATCGCATTACCCCAGCGATGTACCACGTACGCCAGAAGGTCACTCGTTGACTGTTTCGACCGAAAGCCGTATTGACGATCGTTGATCAATGAGTGATCTTCCAGGTAGTGGACCAACTGTCTATGGCCTAGCATACGTTGGAGTTTTTCCTAGCCTGGGATGAGGAGCGCAGCCTCTCGCTGCAGGACGTGGTCGCTCCCATGATCGGCAGTCAGGAGGTCTTGCGTGTGTTGGCCCACTTCTGCGAGATAGTCCTTTCGTAGAAGGAGAGTGCCGAGAGGAATCGGGAGCGCGAGGATTCCTCCCGCCCTCAGAGGAGACGTAGGAGGCGCCGGGTGGACGAGGAGGCACGCGCAGGGGCGGTTACGGGTCAACTTAGACATCTTCCATCAGAAGCTGCCCATAGCCGTCCTTGCGCCGAAGAGTTTTAGATATTATAATCATGTGCGTAATAATTATGTCTATTATATTATGAAATTATAATAATTAATATTATTAAACATAATTGGAATCTTTAGACAATTAAAAAAAAAATACGGGTGAGTAAAATAATAACTTCAAGTCATTGATGTATTAAAAAAACCCCTTCAAGTAGGTATTAAAATTAGCTCGTTCAAGTATAAAATCTAGTTTAAATCGGTTTCGATGTGTGCGCGTGTAGCAAGGCGCGTTCTTGTCATTCAAACACAGAGTACTTTATAATATACCATTCAAATGCCTATAATCGAACATGTCAAAAATGTATAGTCTAAGATCCCGCTGCAGGATTGGTGTGCTCATCGACTTTTTGTTTAAAACCAAATTTTTATGTTTATTTATAATTAAGAGAATATATATTTACTAGGGTGCCTATCAAAATTTGGCCGCCATTATTTTTAATTAAATTATTTTTAATTGATTTTTGGTAAAAAATTTCGTTTATTTATTTTTTAAATAAAATAACGTCTACATCACGGTAATTAATATGAAGATTCTAAAAAATCACGGTTGCCGTTGCGCACCTGGCCGCACCTCTTTGCAGCCAGATGTAAACAGGTATGATTTCGATAAATTTATACGTTTATAACCTATATTTATAAATTATATGTCAAATTGAAGCTAATTTTTTTCTATTAATTATCATATATAGTTGCTTAATTAAATCTGGCCGCAAATAAGGGTTACTGGCTGTTAAAGATAATAAATATTTAAGGTAGAGTGAAAGAGAGTTAGCGCGTAACATCATTTGTCAGACGAGGACAGCGATTGCCGGCTGTGCGACGCTTTTAAGCCATTGCGCATGCGTCGAACGTTAGTGTTCTCAACTGAACGGATGCAGCATTTTTATTCTAACATAAAAACCACGCTGTTTTGGAGTTCGTAATAAACAACGTTTTATATTTACCACCCTGCAATCAGCCCTGTATTATAATACTGCCCACTGCTGAGCACGGGCCTCCTCTAACTACTGAGAGGGGTTTTTAGGCCTTAGTCCACCACGCTGGCCTAATGCGGGTTGGCGGACTTCACATACCTTCGAAATTCAGAGAACTTCCCAGGTATGCAGGTTTCCTCACGATGTTTTCCTTCACCGTTAAAGCGAACGATAACTAATAAACAATACACACGTAACTACGAAAAGTCAGAGGTGTGTGCCTTGGGTTTGAACCTCCGGACATTGTCTCGGCAGACCGGTCCATTCCCAACTAGGCTATCGTCCACTTATAGGCACCCTAGTAAATATATATTCTCTTAATTATAAATAAACATAAAAATTTGGTTTTAAACAAAAAGTCGATGAGCACACCAATCCTGCAGCGGGATCTCGTACTAGTAATAGCGCCCTTAACGGGAATGCGGGTCTTTTGTTTTTTGACATGGCGACAACTTTTTATTTCTAAGAATTTATAATTATTGTTTTGTATCTGCTATTATTACTTGACATTGGCGAAATCACCGATAGTTAATCGGTGGAAGCCATAATAAAAAGAAGAAGAAGAACGGGAATGCGTCATATTACCAGACACTCTATACATATTCAACGGTAAAAGGTTTGAGGAATAACGTTAAATGGTTAACTTATTAATTATTGTAACACCTCATACAAAGGAGTAGTCCCATCACGTCGCCGAGAGATGGCGCTGCTGCGGCGCTGCTACGGATACGTACAAATTATGAATCGCGATATCAAGATTCTCCGGCGAAACATGACCTGCGGAGGAATTTTGTGACTCAGTGTGGTTAAAGGTGATTGATAGTGGTTAATGCATAGATATTCCTTGATTTACAAATTACGATTCCGGCTTCCGAATTTAGCTTCCACTGCGTGGGACTATTTTTGGGACCGACGTGTAGTTTAGAAGTAGGGAACGCTTCCACGTCGTGGGACGTTTCACCTTCAGTAGGCTATCCACAACATTTGTATATATCTCGTCTGAATACGAATAAAGACTCTTGGAACCCGAGACTGTGTTTCACCATCACCAGCCCTCAAGTACCCTTACATTATTAATTACTTACTTATTAATTACCGATACCTGCCTCTAGCAGCCATAACGATACCAACCTTTTAACGGTATTTTATGTCCTGGAGCTCATTCCAAAGTTTGCACATGCGCGGCAGAAAAGACCGTTGAAAACGCACCGTGCTACTACGGATGGATTCAACGTAGTACGGATAAACTCCACTGCGATGGCGAGTGGTGCGATGGTAAAATGGTGAAGCAGGCACCACGTTCCAACAGTTCCTCAGAGAACTTTCCGTGGACGAGGCGGTAGAATACAGAGATCCGATGTCTCTCTGCGTATCCAGCGCCACCACTCTGTCCGTGAGACTGGGATAATCGTGTAAAGTGGGTTAAACAAGACGTGTTGGAGTTGTGAGCATTACTTCACGTGTTGCCGGACTTGCGCCTTTTTTTTTGTGGGGCGCTCGTTCCCCTAAAGTTAATAGAGTTCTTTGCTGTCTTTTTCTTATGTAAGCATAGGAGTTGAGCCTCCTATCTATTTGCTCTACTCCTACTTTGGGAGTCCTGTCCATCCTACCTATAGCGACTTGCGCCTTGTCAAGCGCCATTCTGTGGCCAGGCGTAAAGTACCGCTTGGTTCTGTTCAATATCCCCTAATTCCTGCCAGCCACTTTGGCTTTCTCCAAGTAACTCCTAAACTGGACGTCACTTGATTTCGATATAAAGTAGCGGAATTGTATAGCTTAAAAAACCTTTTCTGTTTGTCAAACTGTGATATAAAATAAAACTAGTTAGTCGTTAACGAACTGTATTTATTTTTCACCTTTCTGCCCGTGGGCATGTTTATTCGATCACATTAATTACATCCTAATGTATTATTCATCCCGTCTGTATCACCCCGTGCGTGTCACCTGTTGTCTTCATCGCTGCTGTCCCGCGAGTCGCCGCTCGGGGCCCGCGTCTGCGACGACACTGCACACCAACAAAACAGGGGTTACACGAATAAAAGCTAAGAGGAAACATACGCACTCTACGTTGGCACGAGGCACTTATGCATTGGGTATAGTGGCCTTAAAGCGTACCGTCAAACGCCCTAATGTTGCCGCACGTCCAATGTTTTCCTAAAATGGATAGTAATATCTCCTTGAATTTATTTCTTTTTGCAATTGAAACCAGTTAAGAATATTTTATCTTTTAATTTTATTTTACTAACATTATGGTGGTAACACAGTTATTATTATAGTCTTCTATAAAATCTATTTACACATTCATATTGTTTTACAGTGACTCCCACACTAGGATTTTGACTTGGACTTTGAAGGACATCGTAGCCATTGTAACTACTGGACATAATGAGACTTAACATCTTATGTCTCAGGATGACGAGCGCAGTGGAATGCCACACAGTACTTTGTAACTCAAGGTGCTGGATGGTGTTGCTGCTGTTTATGGGTGGTCGTATCGCTTACCATCAGGTGAACGACATGCGCGTCTCGTCATTCAATGCCATAAAAAAAAACTAGGCTATGGGTGTCATAAGTAAACATTTACATAAAAGTTTATTACTAACAAGAACAATATACTGAAACATACATCTTTGTCTCACGTTCATGGTAGCGTCCGGTATTGTCGACAGCCTGAGGGTGTAGTCCCGCACATGGCCCGTGTTGTACGAGTACGCTCTTGTTGTGTCGCGGCTCAAGTCAGACGAGAGACATCTCTTCTTAACTGCAAAGCACCATAACAATGAATTACTATTTGTACGGCACACCACAGAACTGTTGGCTTAGAATGTGGCAAAAAGACGCAACTCGTAAGAAAATGTTTAATTTTAATGTTTGTGATTGATCAAGATACCAATACGTCAGTCACGTGTTAGTCTCTCAAGCAATCCCAATAAAACGAAACTGAGCCTTAACGTATTTTTTTTCACATTCCAAGTCCACAAGTGTGTCGTCCCACACTCGCGTAGTGAACCCGAACCCCGAGTGCGGCTCCACACACGTGGCGTGTGAAAATGAGCGCTACGGCACTGCGGCTCACAAAACAGTTACATGCGCTTCGCATTCGCTTCGGCTACGCTAAACACAGCGTGAGTGTTATGCTACACTGCTGTAGCGCTCATTATCATACACTAGGTGCGGCTCGCAGCATCGCCCGCGTGAAAAGACTTGCTTGCTAGAAACACTATCTATTTAAAAAATCATATCAATCACGTCTTTTCCCTTTTCAGTGTAATACGCCCACATTGGGAGCTGGGGTCATGCTGGGCGCACGCTGAGGGCTCTACGGGGGCGCCACATACTCAATGCGATTACTCCAAGGTAGTTTCTACACACAAGCCAAAATTCGGGACATTTGTTTTTCATCCGAGGCGCCGATGTATTTAATGCCACATTTGCCTAGCTGTATTGAATAAGTCTAAATGTCTTGCAAATTTGAAGTGTTAGCTTGTCTGCAATTTTAAAAAGTCGCATGTCCACATCATTGATTTGTAGCTGCACTCCTACATCGTTGATTTTTTAATTTAATTCTACCAACAAGTTTTGCAGCAGTCACGGACTTACATTGCGAATGTGCACTTGCGCGTTGGACCCGCGACCGCGAGTCTGCTGCTACAGTCCCTGACAGAGTAACTGCTTCTTCAACCTGCTGCTGCGCGTTTGGCATACCAATCTTAGACGTTTCATTGGAGTTTAGTATTCGTACTGGAAATTAAAGAAGTTATCGTGAATTATGGCAAAAGATGTGTTAGTTTGCCTAAGCAGTCAAGTAAGTCACTGGTGGTAGGTCTCTCATATGTGAGAGTCCGTCTGGGTGGGTAGCACCCAAATGTTTATTTCTACCGCGAAGCAGCAGTGTGCATGCACTGTTGTGTTTCGGTTTGGAGGACATTGTAGCCAGTGTAACTACTGGACATAATGAGACTTAACATCTTATGTCTCAGGATGACAACCGCAGTGGAATGCCACACAGTAGTTTGTAACTCAAGGTGCTGGATGGTGTTGCTACTGTTTATGGGTGGTTGTATCGCTTACCATTAGGCGAACGGCATGCTCGTCTCGTCATTCAATGCAAAAAAAAAGAAAAAAACAGAAGTGAAAGCGTGAGTAACAGAAAGTGATCTACCCCTCGGCAATTTGCTTTCTTTCAGTGCCATAAAGTCCGCCAGCTTCAAGTATATCTTGGTGGTGTTGCGCTCCCTCGCCTTCCCGCACGCCCCCCGCGGCGCATCGTTTCCACTGTCCACGGCGTGAGCTTCTCCATTCTGGCAACGAAATAATAAGTTATAAAAATAAATTATAGCTTTGAAAAGTTCCTTTTAAGCTATTGCATAGCTTCTATCGCAGGCCTTGAGCGTGGAGACCGAATCCAGAAATTCCGTAACGAAAATAACCTGACATCTTTTTTATCTTACTAATATGAACCTTAAATACAATGCGTAGAAGCTATAATTCTTGAAACGAGTATATTTTTATTTATTTTATTTATTAAAGTCATTAAAACCATTTCTTACTAATCTAATATGAACCTTAAATACATTGCGTAGTGTTGGGTATTTAGGAGGTAGTTTATAATTATTTAGTATTGTTTATGCGGGTTGTACTAAACATTGAATAAACCAGTTGACCACCACCGCTTGAGTTTGATTGACGTTACACGTAGAAGCTATTTCCCCAGCGTTGGCACGGCACAAGTACAAAAGAATCGAACGTAACATTCTTTTTTCAAATTTTGATTTATTCTACTTTGGTTACTGACATTTATCAATAACAAGACAAAACGTGCTTTGCTCGCGTTTAAAAATCTACTTTATGTGGTAAGCGTAAGATCGAAGTTGTGTTTAGTCAATCAAAATTTGTGATAAAATATAGCTTTACCGCGGCAGTCTCCGAGTGCCACACGTATTTTTTTATCCACATGTGGCTCTTGTGTCGATTTTGTGCTGCTCCCTATAGCTCGTGGACGTACCCTATAGGTTGAGATACACTATATAATAAAAGTAATAATCCCTTCCTAGCCGATTTCGGCCACGGCGGCCAATTTCAACGGAGATCAGCCAGGTGCGCGGGAGATATTATAGTGCACAAGTGTGTGCGCAATACACAGGTGCACTCACTATTCCTTCACTCTCATAGTCCGGTGAGACGGCAATCCGACATGACCGGAGAGAGATCAGGCGCAGGACCAACGGCTTTACGTGCTTTCCGAGGCACGGGGGTATCACACCGCCAACTTCCTGACTCCGAGCTGCGACTGAGTAATTTTTTAAGATGGAAAAACCCAGTCACAATGTTTTTGGCCCGACCCAGGATTCGAACCCAGGACCTCGGAGCGCAAATCGTACTCGTACCGCGTACGCAATACAACTACGCCACCGAGGCAGGAAAATAAAAGTACAATAATGGTATCACCCAATACTTACAGAGTCTCCATGTTGTGGTAGTCTTGGTGACGTTGATCTATTTAATACATCATCTTCAGGTGATTGATTCGTTTCGTTACAGTCGTCATCACCGACATTGCTATCATCATCAACATTATTATCATTATCCTCTTCTTCCGACTTTACTTCTGATTTAAGACTGAAATAAGGTTTTTTTTAAATCATTATCACTTAGAGAATTCAACGCGGACGAGGCTCTAAGGAAAAGCTATAGAGTATAAAACAAACCTTATAGCGTCATCCTGATCCTGGTCGTGTTGTGCGATGGGATCCAATTTCCACATGAGGTGTCGTCGTATCGTGGCCAGCACCAGCTGGACCTCGGCCTGTGACATCATTATAATATTCTGTATTATGAGCGGACAGAGCTATTGTGTCAAGAGACCGGTGTGGCGGCGTGTGTACTCACCGCGACTCTGTCGGCGGGCACCCTGAGCACGTAGTGGTGGTGGTGCGCCCTGGCGGCCTCGCACGCGCCGCACAGGTCCAAGTCGCTGCACTGCACGCACGTGTAGCGGAACCTGCACACACACGCGCCTACTCACTCACCGCACACTACACGACACACACACGCACAGGTCCAAGTCGCTGCACTGCACGCACGTGTAGCGGAACCTGCACACACACGCGCCTACTCACTCACCGCACACTACACGACACACACACGCACAGGTCCAAGTCGCTGCACTGCACGCACGTGTAGCGGAACCTGCACACACACGCGCCTACTCACTCACCGCACACTACACGACACACACACGCACAGGTCCAAGTCGCTGCACTGCACGCACGTGTAGCGGAACCTGCACACACACGCGCCTACTCACTCACCGCACACTACACGACACACACACGCACAGGTCCAAGTCGCTGCACTGCACGCACGTGTAGCGGAACCTGCACACACACGCGCCTACTCACTCACCGCACACTACACGACACACACACGCACAGGTCCAAGTCGCTGCACTGCACGCACGTGTAGCGGAACCTGCACACACACGCGCCTACTCACTCACCGCACACCACACGACACACACACGCACAGGTCCAAGTCGCTGCACTGCACGCACGTGTAGCGGAACCTGCACACACACGCGCCTACTCACTCACCGCACACTACACGACACACACACGCACAGGTCCAAGTCGCTGCACTGCACGCACGTGTAGCGGAACCTGCACACACACGCGCCTACTCACTCACCGCACACTACTCGACACACACACGCACAGGTCCAAGTCGCTGCACTGCACGCACGTGTAGCGGAACCTGCACACACACGCGCCTACTCACTCACCGTACACCACACGACACACACACGCACAGGTCCAAGTCGCTGCACTGCACGCACGTGTAGCGGAACCTGCACACACACGCGCCTACTCACTCACCGCACACTACTCGACACACACACGCACAGGTCCAAGTCGCTGCACTGCACGCACGTGTAGCGGAACCTGCACACACACGCGCCTACTCACTCACCGCACACCACACGACACACACACGCACAGGTCCAAGTCGCTGCACTGCACGCACGTGTAGCGGAACCTGCACACACACGCGCCTACTCACTCACCGCACACTACACGACACACACACGCACAGGTCCAAGTCGCTGCACTGCACGCACGTGTAGCGGAACCTGCACACACACGCGTCTACTCACTCACCGCACACACACGCACAGGTCCAAGTCGCTGCACTGCACGCACGTGTAGCGGAACCTGCACACACACGCGCCTACTCACTCACCGCACACTACACGACACACACGCGCACAGGTCCAAGTCGCTGCACTGCACGCACGTGTAGCGGAACCTGCACACACACGCGTCTACTCACTCACCGCACACTACACGACACACACACGCACAGGTCCAAGTCGCTGCACTGCACGCAAGTGTAGCGGAACCTGCACACACACGCGCCTACTCACTCACCGCACACTACACGACACACACACGCACAGGTCCAAGTCGCTGCACTGCACGCACGTGTAGCGGAACCTGCACACACACGCGCCTACTCACTCACCGCACACTACACGACACACACACGCACAGGTCCAAGTCGCTGCACTGCACGCACGTGTAGCGGAACCTGCACACACACGCGCCTACTCACTCACCGCACACTACACGACACACACACGCACAGGTCCAAGTCGCTGCACTGCACGCACGTGTAGCGGAACCTGCACACACACGCGCCTACTCACTCACCGCACACTACACGACACACACACGCACAGGTCCAAGTCGCTGCACTGCACGCACGTGTAGCGGAACCTGCACACACACGCGCCTACTCACTCACCGCACACCACACGACACACACACGCACAGGTCCAAGTCGCTGCACTGCACGCACGTGTAGCGGAACCTGCACACACACGCGCCTACTCACTCACCGCACACTACACGACACACACACGCACAGGTCCAAGTCGCTGCACTGCACGCACGTGTAGCGGAACCTGCACACACACGCGCCTACTCACTCACCGCACACTACTCGACACACACACGCACAGGTCCAAGTCGCTGCACTGCACGCACGTGTAGCGGAACCTGCACACACACGCGCCTACTCACTCACCGCACACCACACGACACACACACGCACAGGTCCAAGTCGCTGCACTGCACGCACGTGTAGCGGAACCTGCACACACACGCGCCTACTCACTCACCGCACACTACTCGACACACACACGCACAGGTCCAAGTCGCTGCACTGCACGCACGTGTAGCGGAACCTGCACACACACGCGCCTACTCACTCACCGCACACCACACGACACACACACGCACAGGTCCAAGTCGCTGCACTGCACGCACGTGTAGCGGAACCTGCACACACACGCGCCTACTCACTCACCGCACACTACACGACACACACACGCACAGGTCCAAGTCGCTGCACTGCACGCACGTGTAGCGGAACCTGCACACACACGCGTCTACTCACTCACCGCACACACACGCACAGGTCCAAGTCGCTGCACTGCACGCACGTGTAGCGGAACCTGCACACACACGCGCCTACTCACTCACCGCACACTACACGACACACACGCGCACAGGTCCAAGTCGCTGCACTGCACGCACGTGTAGCGGAACCTGCACACACACGCGTCTACTCACTCACCGCACACTACACGACACACACACGCACAGGTCCAAGTCGCTGCACTGCACGCACGTGTAGCGGAACCTGCACACACACGCGCCTACTCACTCACCGCACACTACACGACACACACACGCACAGGTCCAAGTCGCTGCACTGCACGCACGTGTAGCGGAACCTGCACACACACGCGCCTACTCACTCACCGCACACTACACGACACACACACGCACAGGTCCAAGTCGCTGCACTGCACGCACGTGTAGCGGAACCTGCACACACACGCGTCTACTCACTCACCGCACACACACGCACAGGTCCAAGTCGCTGCACTGCACGCACGTGTAGCGGAACCTGCACACACACGCGCCTACTCACTCACCGCACACTACACGACACACACGCGCACAGGTCCAAGTCGCTGCACTTGCACGCACGTGTAGCGGAACCTGCACACACACGCGTCTACTCACTCACCGCACACTACACGACACACACACGCACAGGTCCAAGTCGCTGCACTGCACGCACGTGTAGCGGAACCTGCACACACACGCGTCTACTCACTCACCGCACACTAAGCGACACACACACGCACAGGTCCAAGTCGCTGCACTGCACGCACGTGTAGCGGAACCTGCACACACACGCGTCTACTCACTCATCGCACACTACACGACACACACACGCACAGGTCCAAGTCGCTGCACTGCACGCACGTGTAGCGGAACCTGCACACACACGCGTCTACTCACTCACCGCACACACACGCACAGGTCCAAGTCGCTGCACTGCACGCACGTGTAGCGGAACCTGCACACACACGCGCCTACTCACTCACCGCACACTACACGACACACACGCGCACAGGTCCAAGTCGCTGCACTGCACGCACGTGTAGCGGAACCTGCACACACACGCGCCTACTCACTCACCGCACACTACACGACACACACACGCACAGGTCCAAGTCGCTGCACTGCACGCACGTGTAGCGGAACCTGCACACACACGCGTCTACTCACTCACCGCACACTACACGACACACACGCGCACAGGTCCAAGTCGCTGCACTGCACGCACGTGTAGCGGAACCTGCACACACACGCGCCTACTCACTCACCGCACACTACACGACACACACACGCACAGGTCCAAGTCGCTGCACTGCACGCACGTGTAGCGGAACCTGCACACACACGCGCCTACTCACTCACCGCACACTACACGACACACACACGCACAGGTCCAAGTCGCTGCACTGCACGCACGTGTAGCGGAACCTGCACACACACGCGCCTACTCACTCACCGCACACTACACGACACACACAAACACATACACACACTGCGCACACTCACCCGGCTATGGTGGCGTCGCACACGTTGCACCGGAACACTTCGTGTGCCGAGAGTTCCACCGTTTCGTCACGCCGCTCCTGTCCGCTAGCCGCTAGCCCCGTCGCCGCTTGCTCACTTTTATTATTCCCGACCAACTGCTCCGACAACAAGGCGTGGTCGCCGTCGTCACAGTACATGGACAAGTTGTCCACAACCTGTTCGGTTGCGTCATCGTCTGAAACAAATTATATCAATAACCTGCAATTGCACTACTGACTTCTTAGCCCACACTATGCACAACTGACTGTATTATATTTAAAATTTTATAATAAAGTATAGCGTACACAGTAATATAATTCCATTAATATGACAATTATTTTACTACACTTTTTGGTAATCATAATAGTTTTAAGCCTATTTTCTCCGTGGACTTTGATCCATCTCGGCCTATACACCTCCCCGTAACACAGAACACCCACGATGCGTTTGACCCGTCTCCCCCGTGTGGCCATCTGTCTCCGAGTTACCCTATATGTTAAGCGGGGTTTAAATTAGCAATAAAACTTGCAGAAGTTATGTTGCGCAAGCCATTTTTACCGTGTAAACAGTCACGGCAAGCTGACTTCTGCAACATTTAAATTAAGTGAAATTACGTGTTTAAACATTGGTAAATTCCAAACAACTATTAAGCGAAAGTTATGTAATAAAGCTTATTACAAGATTTCAGAATACATAGAGGATAAAAAAGCCTGGGATTAATATTTTTTTTTTCATGTGATTTTCTTTGGAATCATGTCTTTCGTTTTAATAAAGTTTCTTTGTTTCCATCTGTGAGCGGCTTGGGTATGACATACTCCTTAACTGTCTGTGCCTGCGGCGGCGTCGTGTGCCGGCCGGTGTGTCGGCCACTATGTCTGTAATATGGTTGAGGAGGCCGATGGCTGGCACATGCGTCATACTCGTGAACGGGTGCTGCTTGTGTAGACTGGTCTGCCCTTTTCGCTTACTATATATATATATAAGTATTGGGGGTATATCTTAAACTTAGATTAATAACGACATCTTGAAGATTTCAGATCAAATTATTACATGATTCCTGAGATAGTTATGCACTCGTGTTGGAATTTAAATTTTTATTACCTATTTTGCGAGTATATAAATGAACTGCTCTAAACATAAGTAAACAAATACTGAATTGTATATATTTTTTTCTCTACATAATGCAATGTATTTTATACCTTGAACTGATTTTGAAAAGAGCAACACTAGAGTTTCTTGCCCGTTCTTCTCTAGTGAGAACTGCTTTCGGAACTGGTGGTAGAGTTAATATTGACGGAATCTAAATAATGTATAACATTTTATGGGTTCGTATAAATTATTTCATTTCATTATTTCATTTCATTTTGAAGCTTGCAGGACTTCTGGCAAGTCGCATGTGTAAACACCATTTGTGCAACTTGCGCGAGAACTTGCAGTTTATTCTGCGTGCAGATAAAAGTTTCAACTTGCTGAGCTAGTAGCTAACTTTTTTTTTTATTTGTTCCATTCTGAAGCAGAACAAGGAACAAGGCAAGCAATAAATATTCCTCGAGTAATGTAAAGAACAAGAACTTGCGCAAGTTAAGTTGGTGGATCACTTGCAAAAGCGTGTTGCTAAAGAAATATTGCCGCTAGTGTAAACGCATCTGAAAGTTATTGCGCAACATATTGCTGAGGGAACTTGCTAGTCTAAACTCAGCATTACACAGAATAAAACTAGAATGGTAATTAGATTTTGAATGCAATAAGTGGTTATAGTGTGATACGCAACACTCCTTTTGAGCGAAGAAACAAACATTTCATAAGTTGTTTTATTATCTTTTGTCTAACACTCGCATCTTTCAGGTATTTTTTTGCCCAAAAATATTTAATGTACAGTCACCCACATAAGTAGCTGAACAAATTCAAAATTTCAAATCGCATCTACGCGTAAATTGAAATACTTTTTTTCTTTGTGTGAAGTAAAGTTAATCCCCTTAATTTTATTTCTGTGAAGAGAAAATGAAAATTGGTAAGAACCCAAAAGTGTAGATGCGATATGAAGTTTTGAATTTGTTCAGCTACTTATGTGGCTGACTGTACACATACGGAACATCTACGATTTTATTATAATATGTATAATATAATACCAGCCCTGTATTATATACTGCCCACTGCTGAGCACGGGCCTCCTCTACTACTGAGAGGGGTTAGGCCTTAGTCCACCACGCTGCCTAGTGCGGATTGGCAGACTTCACATACCCTCGAAATTCTTATTGAGAATTCTCAGGTATGTAGGTTTCCTCACGATGTTTTCCTTCACCGTTAAAGCGAACGATAATTGATAAACAATACACACATAACTTTGAAAAGTCAGAGGTGTGTGCCTTGGGTTTTGAACCTCCGGACATTGTCTCAGCAGACCGTTCCATTTCCAACTAGGCTATCGTCCACTTATAATATGTATACATTAGATAAAATATGAAAACATAAAAACTGTAGTGAGGAATAAATTACCTGCTAATACTGGAACTACTTCATTGGGTTTCTGCCATGTGAAATTCTTGGGCTCGGGAACAACAGGTTCTGCTGTAAATTTAGGTAAAACTACTAAGTAGTTATAAACACGCTTATAATAACAATATTATGTCCTTATTTAGGGTTTTAAATAAGTAAGGAGCTAAAAATGCAGGTAAGACCGACTTCTTTTCTTTTAATACCTACCAGTTAGTATTAGGTATTTTATTTACTTTGTGTTTACAATTTACATCTAGTATATTTCATAGTAAAGGGTACACTTTAAGATGGCTAAAAGTAACGTAAAAAGTACCTAACAAAAAAAACTAATCAATGCTTTCCCGGGCGGGATGAGACGAAAGAAAAAATTAAACAAAACCCATAGAAATATCGAATATAGACTTATGCTCGGGGCTCCACCCGCGTGAAAAAGTTTTTCCGGGATAAAAAGTAGCCTATAGCACTCAGGAGTAATGTAGCTTCCTATTAGTGAAAGAATTATCAAACTCGGTCCAGTAGTTTTTGTGTTTATCCATTAAAAACAAAGAATCAAATCTTTCCTTTTTATAATATAAGCATAGATTCTTAACTATTAAAAAAGTAGTTGGTATAAGGTGTCTAATTCTAGCAGCAGAAATATTATATGAATTAAGTATGTATATTTAAAATTGGCATAACATTGTTTAGAACTTAGACCTGTTCGCTCGCAATATGAAGGAATTGTGTCAATAGTTTGCTCTTGTTGCTAGGACGTTCCAATATACAAGTACAATTACTAGCACTTACTCCTTACAGAAGCGCGCCGCTCGAATTAGACATTCCAGAGACACGTGGAGACTTAGGCTCTTTTTGCGTACTCTATCGGCTCTTCCACTGGGAGTGCTTTGAGGAACTGTTCGAGTTCTATGTTTGTTACAAGTAAACAAGAAAAACACCAAGGCCTCTGAACAGATATTTACGAAATTTGGCACACAGTCAGCCATTAAGCCATGTTTTAAATCAACAATTTATTATAGGCTATATTTATTCCAGAGGAGTACATAGTGGGTGTTTCATGTAGGGAAAGATCTTCATAGTCGTGAATAATACTAAGTATGCATATAAAACTCAACACACCGGCTGGAGCTGCAGGTAGTACAACACTGTCAGTGTCCGATCCAATGTCATCTCCATGGCTGAGCAGCGTTGCTTGAGTTTCAGTGCTTAATTCTTTATTAGGACCTGGAACAATATAGAAATATCATATTATTATGGAACCCATTGAGCTATACCAGAGTCCAGACACATACAAGGTGGACCCATGCTAGCCAGCATTTAGTTTCTAGATCAGTTGTCATGTGTCACCTGTATGCAATTATTACTCAGAATTCTGATCCTTTTTAGCAACGCTAAGAAATAACGTAATAAAATAATCATTTTTTTTTTATAATTTATTTTGATTTCTTGCTATGTAAATATGTGAAATACTTTAATAATAAATAAAACCACTACAAACCAAAAAATAATTTAACTTTATATACGTATATTTGGAGTATATATACCATACATAATTATTTAATACATTAATGATCACACTACATAATGATATAATATATACTAGAGTAAGTATCAATGTATAAAAATCCGATTATTCAAATTTGAATTTAGGGCAAATGTAAATAAAACGAAAGAATTGAAGTAAAACATTTATTGTAATTTCAACAGGATTCAATTGAATGTACAAAATGATTTTCTATGTCTGTTCAATTATATTTTTTTACTTCATGGTATGAGACCTTGTACTTCGAAGATGCAGAGGGAAATCAAATAGATTTCAATGATTATTTTTGTGCTGGGTTCAGGATAGCTGCAAAATGCTGCCATATTAATAATATTGTTATTTGCCCTTGAACTTCGAAGATTATGTAAGGAACTCTTCAAATAGGATGGGAAATGATTCTTATTGTACCTATTGGTTTCCATTACATCTGCTTTTAACTTACAGAAAAGAATTTTTTTTTAACAAAAAATAAAATAGACTTCCAAACTACTACAAACGAGAAACTAATTCTACTTTAATAAGAAATTATTATAACATAAGCAATGTAATTCAATTTAAGACCTTAAGTGGGAAGAACATCTAACATCAATAACAAAGAAAGCTAAGACCCTTATCTGTCTAATCAGAAAAGCTTTTGGAAATCTCACACCCGAGATGGTACTTCGGATACATAAAACCTTCGTGAGACCGATTCTGGAGTATCCATTTCAGGTCTGGAGCCCGTATTTTGCTAAGGACATTGAACTTTTGGAAAAGATCCAGCGCAGTTTCACAAAAATACCACGAATCCTGAAACAATTGAGTTACGAAGAACGTCTAAAGGCGTTGAGGCTCACAAGCCTAAAGGATCGTAGGGACCGTGGAGATCTGATCGAAACATACAAGATTCTAACTAGACATTACGACATTCAAGGCTTTGAACACATCTTCACACGCAACGAAAATTACCATCTAAGAGGCCATTCTTTAAAGCTGCATACTAGTCTCTCAAACAATAATCCACACAAGCACTTCCTGAGTAATCGAGTGGTCAGAGCGTGGAACAAACTCCCAGAACATGTGATTACAGCTAAAAACATAAACCAGTTTAAGAACCGACTGGACAAATACTTAGCTGCAAATGAAAACCAGTAGTAATAGCGAGATATGGGCATTATCAGTTGTCTCAACTGCCTGCCTGATTATGTATAATAATAATAATAATAATTGCCTTAACTGGCCGGTTAGGGGTGGAAATCGCAAGAGCTAAAACCTGAAGCTCCAGGGTGGAAGTGCTCAAGCTGCGTAATAGCGAGGAAACCCGCTCCGGGACGCGTCAGCGACCCGCGATGGTGAAATCGGTGCACACCTCTCGACACCCTTTAGCCACCCACACCGATGTTGCGTCCTTGGCATGCGCCGCTTTTGGGATGCCCATCTAGTGGGGGGCAAGTCACCGTCTGCCTTGAATACAAATGATTGAGACATTTTACTTGGCAGGCGTCCCGTTGTCTCAATCAATAGCCCAGCAACCAGTCCAGCTAGATCCCATCCATAGACCCTGTATAATTCCCATCTTCTCCGCAATAGTCCTTGCACCTTGCGGGCGCTGTCTTTGGCTGTATTTCCATAAGTACAGACAGAGAGAGTACCTACAAGGTGTACACACCCCAACTAGAGTAATGTATCTTAAAGGGGCCTCTACGTGTTGGATCCATATCCCCACGCAAGCCTTCCAAAAGGACCGGCCGTCGTGCCGTGATTTCCCGCAGGAAAGATACAACATAATAATAATAAATTAAGCGCAGACGCCTAAAAAATATTTAATAAATAATAAATAAATAAAAAATTAATGTGCATATCTATCTATACTAATATATAAAGCTGAAGAGTTTGTTTGTTAAAGAGGTATTATTTCTTGGTTATTAACTAAAATAACATTTTCTTTTGGTTCTTCACCCTTTTTTAAATATATGCCTCGAGTTTCTTGAATAAACAGCTTAATTGCCAGCCTATTATTTGCACCTTGGTCGCAAACTGTAGCAACAACAACTAGGCCAGCCTCCTGCAGTTCTGTAACAACTTCTTTAAGTTGCTTAGCTATTTGTTGGCTACTTGTTGCAGCTGATGAAAATGTGCATGCCACAGATTGCTTATAATTTTTAACGAGGCCCCGAATCATGTATACCTGGGCATGGAGGGCAAATTCGGGTTTTGTTTCTTGACCAACTGTGACAAATCCCACAGCTTTGTCTTTTTTTTCATTATATGTCAAACTTGGAGTCAAGGCAACCTCATCAAACATTATGATGCAAATTTTTTCTTCATCTTTCATGTTTTTAGTCACATTTTTTAACTGTTTAAAAATCTTTTTGTTTATACTGGTTCAAATTGGCTTGGCTCATTATTATGAGCGTGCGAGCGAGCGAGCGTTTGGGGTGCCGGTAAAATTAATAGATTTCTTAAAAATCTGTACCCCTTAGGTGATTGTTTTAAAATTGATAAAGCTAGAATTTTTTCCATCAAAGAGAATCTTCGGCCCTTGTTTTTCTTCTTAACTTCTCTGAATTGCATTATTGTTATTACTTGTGCTGTTGTGGACATATTTTCCATAGATGCCAATAGTGCTGGGTTATTCATAATATTTTTAGCTGCTTTGAGGCTAACAGAGTGCTTTTTCACTTTATTACGGCATTTACTTAATTTAATTTGTGCTTGAACTAGCTTCTGATACAGTTTATGTTCTGCGAGAGTTACTTTTGCATGCTTTTTTACTGTTTTAGTGATATAGGTAGAATGTTTTGTGACTTGACCTGAAAAAAGAATGTAGTGTCATATAAACAGATTTTTAAAGAAAAGCTTAACTCTTAAAGACATGTTTAGAGGAAAGTTATAAAGGCAAGCAAATATAAAAATGCGTAAATCTAAATGCCTCAGTGGCATAGTTGTATTACGCTACGGCTGCAGTGCTGAGGTGTTGGGTTCGATCCCCGGGTCAGGCAAAGTGGTATTGTGTTTTCCTATTCCGTATCAGCCCGGAGTCTGGAATATGTGCCCGATATGGCGATAGACTTGCCCCCTATCCACATCATGGGACGGAATACACACGGCGAAAAGTCGGTGCACTAGTTGCACCTCTGCCTACAACTTCGGGGATGAAAGGCGTGAGTATGCGTATGCGAGTATGTATATGAAGCGTTAATGAAAGGGAATATGTGTACACATAAATATATATTAAGTTTCGCACACTCAATTTTTTAAAGTAAATTATGAGCAATACCAATGCTGGTAGCTCTATTTCAGCATATGCATACACCTATATTTTAACAATCACAAACAGTGATTAATAGGTACCTGTATTTTCTTTCTCAGCTATGTTAGTTTGTGATTCTTCAGTATGCAATGTAGCTGAAATTGAACATGCAGGGAATGATGGCACAATTTTAGAAGCTGTAGATGTGGCTGGAGATGATGTAGTTGGTGTTGACAAAGAATCATTTTGTCTTTGTTTCATTGGTCTTCTTTCTTCATATGGAAAGTTTGGAAGAGACAAAGGCCCTGTAATTGCCAGAGATAATTAAGCGATATTTTGTATTAATATTATTTTTTTATTGTAATTAATTATATCCCACACTATCACTACACGCCAAAAATGTGCTTGCATTCATACAAACTAGCAAACTTGATATTAATGACTAACAACCTTAATCATAAACAGTTTATAAAGCTATTTTAGCTGTAGAATGTTTTGTCTTCCTTTGAACTCATTTCAAAATTTGTTTGAAGAAAACAATACATTTGATAACTAAAATAGGTTTATAATTCAGCTGTTTCTGCATTTAATAATAAAGCCTTTTTATTCCGAATTTAGCAGTTACATATTTACAATTTCGAACTATCATATTATATCTCGTAAATCGGCGTGCCTCTTGGCATAGGCCTCCTCCAGCTCTCTCCACTGAGCTCTGTCCTCTGCAACTCTTGTCCAGTATGGCCCTAAGGTTTGGCGGATATCGTCTTTCCATCTTGTTTTCGGACGCCCCTGTCGCCTAGTGTCCTGTCTTGGGTACCATAACGTTACTTGTTTGCTCCATTTGTTTGCTTTGCAGCGTAGCATATGTCCTGTCCATCCCCATTTCAAGTGTTCTATACGATTTATTATATCTGTTACTTTAGTTTTCCTTCTTATTTCCGAATTTCTTACTTTGTCACTAAGTCTGATTCCTAACATGCTTCTTTCCATTGCTCTTTGTGTATTTGCTAGTCTTTCTCTATGTTTGTCTATTAACGCCCATGTTTTGCAGCCGTATGTCATACACGGAAGAATGCAAGTGTTGAAAGTCTTTTTCTTAATATGCATGCTTAGGTCTATGTTCTTCATTATTTCTGCTAGGGACCAGTATTTTTTCCATCCGTTGGCTATTCTTTTATTTATTTCCTTGGACATACAGTCCTCGGGGGATATGATTTGCCCTAGATAAACATATTCTTTTACATATTCTAACCTGTTACCATAAACTTCTATGTTTACTTCTGTGAAATTGGTCATCAGCTTTGTTTTACTTTCATTGATTTTTAATCCTGCATCTTTGCTTTTTTCCCCTAAGGTTTTTATCATGTGCTCTAGTTTCTTGGAATCTTCTTCTAGTAGGACAATGTCGTCTGCGAATCTCAAGTGGTTTAGGCGGCTCCCGTTGATGTTAATACCATAATTTTCCCAGTCTAATCTTCTAAATATGTGTTCAAGCACAGCATTAAACAGCTTGGGGGATAGCGGATCTCCTTGTCTCACCCCTCTGTTTATGGGAAATGTGTCACCTTTTGTTTCTAGTTTAATGCGGCTTTTACTATTTTTATAGATGGCTTTAATTAGTTGGATATAGACCTCATCCACTCCTTGCTCTTCTAAACTCATCCAGATAAATGCATGATTTAAACTGTCGAATTTCTGCATTTACTTCTAACCAAACATTTTCAAAACCTTTCACATATAATATTAGTAAGATTAGTATTAGTAAGATAAGATACCAACCTGGCAAATTTTGTGTCGGCACTGCAACATTGCTAAGCCTGTTGTTTCTACAGCAAAATTTTTCTTCGAAATGTGCATGACACACACTGCGGTGTTTATATATGTCTTCATTTCCTAAACCAATTATGTTACCACCAATTGTGAGAACCCATTTATTGAACCGTTCTCTATCTTTTGCTGGATTAGGAAACAAATGTAAAGTTGAATGTGAACCTGAAAAACAAAAGTTTCAAAGTTAGGATAATATTTATATTATACATATAATCTTTATTTATTGATAATATGGATTAATTACTCATTGTATTGTCACATTTATTTGACCCTAGAGTTATTCATTTACAGCTTAAAGGAGATGTCTGCTTGTTGTATGGATGCTGGGCCTCAAAATCTAACCAGGCTCAAACTTTAGGGATATTAATGGGGCCAAATATGGAAAATAGATCGATAAAAAAAATGTAGACCATTCGATTCATTTTTTTTTTAAACATTCATATTAAGTGTAGTTTATAAGCAAAATAAATTTACATAAATCTCAAAATCAGAGAGAGGTCTTTGAAATTAAACAATTTATTGTAAAACACTAGTTTTTAGGAGTTCTATCCAAATATATATAAAACTGACTTGGTTAGAATTTTAGGCCCATTTTTGGACATGTCCTTTATTAAATTTAAGCTTTGTTTAACAAAAAAAAACTAATTTAATTTGGTATCTCTGCAAAAAGTACATTTCAGTTGTGGTAAATATTGGCTTTGATATCAAATAAAAGTATGATTTTAAACAAGTTTTCATCCTCCTCAGTATGGAACAGTCACCAACCAGTAAGCGAAGTTTTATCTACATATATCAAAACTATTTTATCATAATATTATGCCTCATTATTAAATCTTTATAAAAGTGGTGTTTAAGAAAATGAAAAAAAAAATTGAGTATGGTAGCAATCACCTGGGACTAAGGGTGAAATAGTCGCAACAAGGCGAACTGATCACCCATCTGTGTGACTGCATACATCCCCACAAAACATACATGGTAGCAATCACAGAGTACTTTATAATATGGATTTTCTTCGATATCCATTTGATATCCTCCAGTAGGCTCACATCCTACTCTCTGATATTGTTAAATAATAGCTTAGCTGGTACCCTCGTTTGCATAGGTGTGCTTTAATTTAATACATTAATTACTAATCAACCTGTGTATTGTTTTATTTTCTTCCCACAGGAACACACACTATACCCACTACTGGGTTAAACATGTTACAACACCATAAAGGGCATGTGGCAAATTAATCATATGGGGCTCCTAACATGAAAAATCTGTACCTATATACAATGGCGGCCTTAGCTGGCGCGGGGCTTGAGGCATGAGCAAAAGAAAGGTCGCAGTTCAATCCCAATCCAAAAAAATACGTTTTAGGCCTAGTTTGGATGCTATAAAATTTTGCCGGTTAGAGGTTGAGGTTAGTTTTCGTGCCGGTCGGCACTAAAAAGTAATATGGTACATTATAACTTACCTCCTGACTCCATACACCCAGGAACACAACACTTTTTTCTTGACATCGACATAAGTCCTATCTCACAAATAAATCAACAGAAAAAAGAAAAAGAGTCACTGTCTCGCCACAACACTTCGAGTCTATATCTCACTACACAGAACACTCATACGAAGCAATTATCACAGCAACCGGAGGAGAAAATCTCAACTCAACGGATTATTATGATAAGTATAAGTAGCAATCTACAACAAACGAGAATTCAGATAAACAGCAAATTCGTTTTGAGTTTTTACTTTGGACTGGGTCAGGGGCATGTCAGTCAAAGTGATCTGTCAGATGCTTGTCATATTTAAATATAGTTTCTTTAAATTACCTGAAGATAGCACTAAACTTACATTTCAAAATGTGACCGTGACCACGAAGTGCTGCAAAGCCTTCGAAACGTCGGGAGAAAATATTAATTAAAAAACCGCGATAAAATCCGCAAAATAGTTTTATTTCATTTCAAAATAGTTCAAAACAGTAAAATCTCTTTTGTTGCAACCTTGTTTAGTTTTCCGGTTTTGACATTTTTAAAATTCTTTTCTTTTGTTTGGGTGCGTCAAATTGACACCGTCAATCAATTAATTCATTTTACATATTTTGTTGTAATAAAAAATAATAATATTATTTGAAATGGAAATTACAAACATATTTTGTGTATTAGTTATTACGGTAAGTAAATTCTTTTTTGCTTAAATTTAATAGGTATAATATTATGTCAGTTAAAATAAACTCCTGTTTTCTTTTCATGCATTTGATTTTCACGCTATCGCTAAATATAATTGTGTTCTATGATTGTGTTATTATTTTAAGTAAATATGTCGAAAAATACGATTACATTTTATTTGCAATACCTTAATTATTATTGATATATTTCTTTACATGTAAGTTTTATTGTTTTAAATTGCATTTATTTTAAAATTTTAACAAATTTGTTTCATTTTATTACAGGCACAGATGCCCATCCATTCTCTTAACCCTAAAATAAAATAGAATTTTGGCGCAAATATGTGGATAATAATACAGAAAAATTGTTTAATACAGTAAAAAACCACCACGAGTGCACCAGAATATATGGTTATGAGTTTATCCTGCACTCAGTTTGAATCTGGGGGCATGGCAGTGCCCCCACCAAGTCGAGCAAAAAAGCGGCACGGCCGTACCATCCTTTTCTCGAAGCAGTTCAGGGCATTTTCGGCCCCCTGTAACTTCGTTGTCGATAAAACTAGAATAAATCTTTAGACTGTGTGGGAATCCGATTTTTTGTGCCAAATAAAGCAAATCAAACATTGAATAACATATTGACGAACATTCTTCCAACCAAAGGATTAAAAAGATATAATATTATGTCTTATGATTGTAAGTCATTGATGTATAATACAAACAACCCTTGTAAGTATATATATTAGGTAATATATCGGCGCCAGGCGGAGGTGCTAGATAAACATATTAAAATTAAGCTAAAATTTAATTTATTTTTGAATTATCGTTTAGGAATTTTATAAGTTATGTTTTTATATTATAAAACTCATAATAAAGATCTTTAGTTGTAAGAAGTAGTAACTTAAATCAATGCCAATTTATGCCATTCATTTATTTCGTTCATCGGAATTTTATACCTAATAGGTTTCTTTTTTGACAACATATGGCAATCTACGCATTAGCCGATAATAATATTAAAATACAGTAAGTTTGTGGTTAACACGTTTGTATTCATCGTATAAATAAATAAAACATATGATTATCATGCTGATATTGCTTCTTTGAGTTACATTTTGTTCATAATTTATTATTACTTTATAAAAACACGCAATTAAACCCAGTCGCGTAAAAACATTTTGATAGTAATCAAGATTTGTTTGACTAACCACCCTATTACTCTCAAAAGTGTATGTATGGTTAGTGATAGTGATATACTGTAAATAAGGGATCTAAGAGATTTCATTACGATGGCGCGGCAGATACAGATTGCTTAAATTAATGTTAACTGGAAATATAATTTTCTTTGGCTTGCTGTCATGTAATCTACTTTTAGAACCCTTATTTTGCAGTGTATTTAACAATAACTAAACAAAAATATTAAGCAAGGGATTGTGGTGCCACCTGCAGGATTTTAGCAGCAATAAAACATCATCAGTGGCCTCTGTTGGTAATTTTTGAAGACATGCCATAATTTGACAGTTGTTGATTGGCAGAAAAAGGGTACAAGTAGGTTCTCTATTTCAGTAGTATTATAATTCTCTTTGGACTGGGTTAACCAGAATGACATTTTTCATGTTGCCAGGATAGTGAAAAAAAAATCTTATGTTAACTCGCGATTTTTATTATATTGCAACCGATTTGGCTCTTAATTGACTATAAAATTATATAAATCTTAATTAATTAGCATACCTATAAAATGTCCTTATTATCGATCGATTTTATTATTTACCAATTTAGTTTTCATTTAAAATATTTCTACCAAAGAGCAGACATTCAAAGTACGGTCGTGAAAATTATCTGGCTATTTTAAAGAGGCCATCAACGCACCCAAAATACTGTTGTAAGCATGTATATCGCATTTAGCAATTAGCATATTTACATTTGCGATAACATAACCGTAGCGACATCTCTAAACGTTTTATGGAAAAATAATTAACGTAGTGGTTATATTCTCTTTGTAAATAATAACTAGCATTTTAAACTAGCTTTTTACACTAGCTCGCGACTCTGCCCGCGTGAAAAAGTTTTTGCGGCATATAAGTCCCGATTTATATTTTACCGGGATAAAAAGTAACCTATGTCCCTTCTCTTTTTTTTTTTTTTAACGCGGACCTAACGGACGGCGGACTGGCGGACGGCCAGTAGCCTGACGAGAGTCGGTTTTTCTGGCCACACCGGACTTTAGGGTGAGCGCTTTTGGCACTCGCAACCCTTTAATTTAGGTGACCATGCTGAGGGCAACCCACTAACGGGTTACGGACCTCGGCTCAGGACGGTCACTGGGAGAGGATGAGACATCAGCGATTAATGGGGAAGAATGGTTTTTAACCTAATCCTATCCGTTGCTTACGTCGGCACGCGGGCCGGAACTGTTAGGAGGGTCGGGGGGGCGACGGGGAACGCGGCGAGGTCCTCGGCGGCGAGGACGGAACTGCGGTCGTGTGGAGTGTAGGAGTTTTAGGAACTCGTTCTTACTGCGAATGGCCAGAGTGATATCGTCCTCTGGATCGGTTAGGACTGAACGCGGCCGTCTCCATTTGGCGCGGTCGAATGGAGTGTATATTGACGCTTTGCGGACTAACGTATTTGGGTGATTTACCGCCCGATCGAAGTAGCGTTTGCTGGTCATTTGCATGAAATGCCTGATGGTCGGCATATTGGTATCCACGTGGAGGTTGCGATTGCGAACGTACCACGGGGCACCAAGAGCGTGTCGAAGAAAAATGTTTTGCAATACCTGCATACGCTTAAGACGAGCAGGCGGTATATGGGCGAACACGGGCGACGCGTATGTCATGATCGGTCTAATACACGTAGTAAAGATCCTAATCTTGTTGCGGATGGACATTTTGCTTTTCCTATTTATGAGCCAATGCAGTTGGCTCATCGCGAATGCGGCTCGCGCGCGTACCGCATTTACGTGTGGTATGAAGGTCAACCTCCGATCAAGGGTCACTCCTAAATATTTGGCTTTGTCCGTCCAGGGGATAACCTGGTTGGACATGTGGACTGAGTTGTGAGGCACATGGACTCTCCGTTTCAAAGTGAACAGGATAGCCTGGCTCTTTGTGGGATTGACGGTGATTCGCCATTTGCGGAACCACTCGCCGAGCTTGTCGGCGGCGGCCTGCAAAGTGCGCACCACATTGTCGGGGTTTCTACGTGAGGCGTAGATTGCAGTGTCATCCGCAAAGAGCGCCAGATGGGCGTTCTTCGGTTTAGGGATATCGCTGGTGTATAGCGAGAATAGAAAAGGGGAAAGAGCGGAGCCTTGCGGGACTCCGGCCGTAATAGTATGTCGGGAAGAAAGAGTACCCTCCACGCGATATTTGAATCCGCGATTCGACAAAAAATCTCGTATGATGTGCACGAGTTGAGTGGGCACGTTAAGAGTGTACAGCTTGTAAAGCAAGCCGTTGTGCCACACCCTGTCGAATGCTTTTTCAATATCGAAAAAGAGAGCACCGGTGGGCATGCCTATTTTGAATTTGTCGTAAACGTGCTCCGTGATGCGGAGCACCTGATTTACGCAACTGTGCCTAGCACGAAAACCAAACTGTTCCGAAGGGATCAGATTGTTGTTGTGAGCGACTATTTTGAGGCGGTCGAGGACGATCCGCTCGTAAATTTTGCCCAGAGTACTGAGCAGACTGATTGGCCTATAAGAGGACGGTTCGGATGCGGGTTTCCCCGGCTTATGGATACCTATCACAACTGCCTCCTTCCAGACCTCTGGGAAGAGGCAGTTTCGAAAAGCTGCATCGTATATCGCGGTAAGGATTTGAACTAGATGCTCAGGAAGCATCTTTATCATGCGGGTAGGGATCCTATCGCCCCCGGGGGCTTTACGTCGTTTGAGTGCCTTGATCAGAGCGATGACTTCTTCGATAGTCACCGGTGTCCCTTCTCAGGCGCTAGACTATCTGTGTACCAAATTTCATTTAAATAGTTTCAGTACTTTTGCCGTGAAAGCGCGACAGACAGATTACTTTCGCAGTTATAATATTAGTAAGGATTGTGGTTGAAGAACTAATCTGCCTACCTAAAGCAGTTGTAGGCAAATGGTTTTAACAGACAATTCTCATTCGAATTGGGGGAAGGAAATGTATCATCGACATTAAAATGTGTAAGATGATTATTAAAAATATTTCACAAACATTCTGCCCCTAGCAAAACACTTTAAGCGATCTTTAATTGTAATATGAGAAACAGAAAATAGCTTATGTCTAGATTGTTCATATTCTTGACTGGTTTAAATCATTTTTGCACCCGCTGTTATTATGGTCAATAAAATAAAATCCTGTAAAATATTTTGACACAAAAATAAAATTATAAATCTTAATGCTTTAAAAAAATAGTAAAGTATATTTATTTTTCCGGTATAAAAATATTTACCCAGGATAAAAGTAGCCTATAGCACGCAGGAGTAATGTAGCTTCCTATTAGTGAAAGAATTATCAAAATGGGTCCAGTAGTTTTTGAGTTTATCCATTACAAACAAACAATCAAATTGTAGGGGTCGGTAAATGTAGCACGGAGCGTTAGTGAATTAAACACGAGGTTCAGATTAACAGTAATAATTTATTGCCACAGCACCCGATATTTATACACTACAGAGAAAGGAGCAGCAGTCCATCTCCCTCGCACGCGCAGCGCGCTCGCTCGCACACTATAAATATGCGCGCCTCCGCGCGCCGGTGACTGAATGCACCACGAGCCCGACGCCGGTGAGCTTGTCGTCTCGTCGTTCGTCGGCTACGCAATCGCCTCTCGCGCTCCTTGTTAGCTCTGCAAGACCGCACCCGTTGTACCCAATTCGCATACTTTTGGCGGCGATATGTGGGTACGTGGGGTGGATCCCACATCACTCCCCCTCAAGCGAAGCGTACATTTGGTTTTACCACTCTCCCGGATCTGGTGACATAGGGCTGGTTAGACTGTCTGGAACTGTGGTCTATTGTATCCTCGATTGTTTCAGTGCAGATGTAAGCTGGCTTGAGTCTGTCTATCGATATAACGGCTGAACGAAGCGGTAACTTGATGTTGAAGTACTTGTCGTAACGCTTAATGACTTCGTATGGGCCGTCATAGGGCGGAGTTAACGGAGGGACAACTTGATCATTACGCACGAAAACATGTGTGCATGTTGCAAGATCTTTGTGCACGAACGGCTCTCGTCCAGTACTATTAGAGCATGATGTAGATTTGAGCGATGCCATGGTTTCCATAAGGCGACGAATGTAGTCATTCTCATGATTCAGATCAGCCGAGGGAATGATGAAATCAGAGGGTAAACGAAGTGTTGTTCCGTATGTCATCATTGCTGGGCTAAACTTGCCGTTGGAACGCAGAGCGGTGCGTAGTCCCAACAGTACAGTGGGCAATTCATCCGTCCATTGTATGGAGTTCCCGCGGGCCATTAGTGCTGCTTTTAAGGTACGGTGCCACCTTTCAATGAGACCATTGGATTGTGGATGGTAGGCTGTAGTGCGAATGCGAGTGATGCCAAATTTCTTCATTAGTGAGTTGAAAAGTGACGACTCGAATTGCCGGCCTTGATCGGTTGATATACGTGCCGGGCATCCGAATCTTGCAATCCAGTTGTTGTATAGAGCTCTGGTTACATTTTCCGCTGTGATGTCAATCAATGGAATTGCCTCCGGCCATCTAGTGCAACGATCGATGATAGTGAGACAGTAGCGATAATTGTCTGATAGTCGCAGTGGACCCACAATATCAATGTGTATGTGTTCGAAGCGCTCTGAGGGCGGAAATTCGCCTAGTGGTGTGGTTGCATGGCGGTGAATCTTGGCTCTCTGACATTCGAGGCATGCTCTGGCCCAGTTGCTGACGTCTTTGTTCATATTGGGCCAAAAGAATTTCGTGCTGATCTGCTTCCGTGTGGTCCTGACACCCGGGTGACACAAATCGTGTTGTGCTTTGAATGCGACAAAACGATACATTGGCGGCAGATATGGTCGCGGTTTGCCGGTGGACATCTCGCATGTGATTGGTCGACTGATTCCTGGCTCGGTGACGTCACTGAAGTTCAAATTTGCTTGCTTTCTGAGTTGCTCTAGTTCTTGGTCGCTGCGTTGATAATGAGATAGCTTCTCATAATCAATGGGAGAAGGGCATTGTATTTCCTCGATGCGAGATAAAGCGTCCGCCACAGCATTTTCCTCGCCGCGCACGTACTCAATTTTTCCACAAAATTGGCTGATAAAGTGTAGCTGTCTCTCTCTCTTAGGCGTGTCGGAACTGCTTGGAGGTCGTTTGAGTGCGTGAACTAGCGGTTTGTGATCGGTATATATGGTTACTTCGCAGCCTTCTATAAGTCGTCGGAAATGTTTAACCGCTGTGTAAATAGCCAGTAGCTCGCGATCATAGACACTGTAACGTCGCTGTGTTGCGCTCATCGCCTTGGAAAAATATGCGAGAGGCTTCCACACATCGCAAACTTGCTGTTGTAAAACGGCACCGAGGCTGCAGTCAGATGCGTCTGTCATTATGGCCAGTGGGGCACCGATGACTGGATGCACCAAGGTCGTAGCCTCCAAAATGCTTTGTCGGCACTTTTCGAAAGCTTCACAAGCTTGCGCGTTCCACTCTATCGGACACTTGTCGTTACGTTTTCTATTATGCAAATATTTATTAAGCTCTGTTTGCATTTCCGCTTGATGTGGCAAACAGCTGCGGTAGAAATTGATCATGCCCAGGAAACGGCGTAACTCGGCGACCGTTTTGGGTTTCGGGTAGTTGGATATGGCCTTGACTCGTTCATCGGTAGGTTTTATGCCGTCAACAGACACGTTGTAGCCGAGAAAATTTATTTTTTCTTTTCCAAACTCGCACTTTTCGACTTTTAAAGTGATTCCATATTTGTCGAGGCGTGCTAGGACTTGCCGTAATAGATTTTTGTGGCTCTCTTCGTCCTTTGAATATAATAAAATGTCGTCGACGAAACAAAAACAGTTGTCTATGCCTCGTAGAACCTCGTGCATAAATCTTTGAAATGTTTGGCTAGCGTTGCGTAATCCAAATGTCATGCATTTAAATTCAAACAGGCCAAACGGAGTGGTTATCGCTGTTTTCTGTGCGTCTTCTTTCGCAATCGGGATCCAGTAATATGCCATTCTTATGTCCAGTTTGGAAAATATTCTCATATTGTGCAATTGGTACGTAAAATCTTGTATTCGAGGTATTGGGTAACGGTCGGGTAGGGTGACAGCGTTCAGTCTTCGGTAGTCGCCACATACGCGCAGACCACCATCCTTCTTCTTCACGACATGCAGAGGGCTCGCCCATGGGCTCTTAGACGGTGTACAGATACCCATTTCCAGCATTTGGTTGAATTCTTCCTTTGCCGCCTTATATTTGTCAGGCGGGAGGGGGCGGGGCTGGGCGAAGAGCGGGGGGCTTGAAGTTTCTATGTGGTGAACGATGTCGTGTTTCGCCGGTTGTTTCAGTGACATCGGTCGTAAAAGGTCCGGATACTGGATAAGTATATCGTGGTATACTTGGTCGTGGTTAATGATGTGTATTGTGTCTTCGCAGGTGTTCACTTCAAAGGCCTCGATTGCTAATTCTGTGACTTTGTCGATAAGTTTTTTTCTATGGAGATCGATTAGCAGCTTGTAGTGACGGAGAAAGTCGGCTCCCAAAATAGAAGTTCTGACGTCGGCGATAACGAACGTCCATGACAAATTGCGGCGAAGGCCTAAATTGAGCTTAAGGGTCTTCTCGCCGTATGTTCTGATGGGTGAATTGTTAGCTGCGTATAGTCTGTAGTCGCTTGTAGTCTTACTTTTTCTGTTACCAGTGGCGGCTAATACGGATATTTCGGCGCCAGTGTCCACGAGGAAACGTTCTCTGGTGTCGCGGTCGTAGATACATAGGCGGTTTGTGGTACTGGGGACATCGACGCCCGCCACATTCGATGTCTGGTCTAGTTTAACGCCTTTTGTCTCCTACAACACGGCGATTCGCAGCGTCTGGCCTTGTCACCGAAACGATAGTGAAATCGGCACTCCCATGTTGGGTCACCGGGTTTGGTGGACGACTTGCTGCGTTGTCGAGGTCTCGAATGTGAATGATCACGACGTCTGTTGCGTGAGTAGCGCTGCCTGGACCTGCCACGTAGCTCAGCAACCTCCCAAGTTAGCTTTTCGACTTGTTTTGCTAACATTTCTAATTGTGTGGGTACCCCCGGATCACTTTCGCGTAGTTCGCTTTCCTTTGATACCGCTTGAATGTTCGCTATGACAGGTTCTGAATATTCTACCATCTTGTCGGCCATGGCAGCCAGTGTCTCTAGTGACGACTCAGTGTTGACAGAGAGCACGACGCGTACCTGGGCGGGTAGATGCTTAAGCCACTCTATTCGCAGTCCTCCGTCCGTAATCATTCCTCTGCCCAGCTCTCGCATCTTGCGCAGCAACTGAGTGGGTTTTTGATCACCCAACTCTAAGCCGCTTGTGAGTTTCTGGAAGTTTCTGACGTCCGAATCTTCATACGCGGTCAATAAGCGGGTCTTCAAGGTATTATATTTGTCAGTTGCGGGTGGGTTGTAAAGAATATCCGTGAGGTGCTGGAGGTCCGTTGCCTGTAGCTGTTGCAACACGTAGCGATATTTTTGATCATCTGAGGTCTTCAGCGGGTCCACGACGGCTTCGAATTGCACGAACCATGCTCGAGGAATTTCTCTCCAGAAAGGTAAAAGTCTGGATTGTATGGAAACAGCTGCCACGTCGAGTTCAAGCTTCGTTTCATTGGTCGCTTCGGTCTTCTCCATCACGTCGGGGTCACCAGATGTAGGGGTCGGTAAATGTAGCACGGAGCGTTAGTGAATTAAACACGAGGTTCAGATTAACAGTAATAATTTATTGCCACAGCACCCGATATTTATACACTACAGAGAAAGGAGCAGCAGTCCATCTCCCTCGCACGCGCAGCGCGCTCGCTCGCACACTATAAATATGCGCGCCTCCGCGCGCCGGTGACTGAATGCACCACGAGCCCGACGCCGGTGAGCTTGTCGTCTCGTCGTTCGTCGGCTACGCAATCGCCTCTCGCGCTCCTTGTTAGCTCTGCAAGACCGCACCCGTTGTACCCAATTCGCATACTTTTGGCGGCGATATGTGGGTACGTGGGGTGGATCCCACAAAATCTTTCCTCTTTATAATATGTATGTCAATATGACAAGATTATTACAACTTCTTCTCAGTCGGACACTCTTGGCAGAGTGGTTGTGGTTGTCAATGGTAAGACATGGAAAGATGTCAGCATCAACAGTCTTCTTGGCGATGTTCGTATGTCTACTATTAAAACTTACTTTATCTTATTATGGATATCTAATATTAATCAATAGTGAAGTACATAAACAGGTTAAGATAGCAAAGTCCACCACCATTTTTTTATATGCTTTGTCAAACCTCAACCCAACCCAGTTCAAGACACACATGTTGTAACAACTTTTTTTCTGTTGCTACTGATCATAATATGATCACCTAATGTTTATCATTTCATTTTCATTATTTGGATAAAAAACTATTGCAAGTTATTAATTATAGGTCAGCCATTAAACTGCACAGTTTTACCTGATAACCAAAGTGTGGGTACAGCATTGGCACTGACTGTTTTACTTCTGGTGTGGAATTTTTCCTCAAAATGCAAATGACATACTCTACGGTACTGATAGATGTACAAATTATCTTTGGCCAAAATATCACCTCCTATTGTATAAATCCACATTCTAAAGCGTTCAGGATCTTTATCAGGGTTAGGAAACTTGTGAAGAATATTGTTTTTTATACCTGAAAATGAGAATTGATATCTTAAGATTTGATGCAAAAATTGGTATACCAGTTATGCACAAAATAGGCCAAGAGGCGTATGCAATACATACACTCACGCCTTTTATCCCCGAAGGGGTAGGCAGAGGCGCAACTAATGCACCTTCATTAATCATTTCGTCATGCATATTCCATCGCATGATGTGAAAGGGGGATGTGTGAGCCTATTGCCATATTGGGCACAAATTCAGACTCCAGGCTGATAATTCATGGAAAAATGCAATATCACTTTGCCCGACCCGGGGATCGAACACGAGACCTCAGCATTGCAGTCGTACCGTAATACAACTACACCACTGCGACAGTCCATGCAAGCTTATATGATTTATCTAGTAAATTAAGATACAATAAATTTTTCTATTTACCACAACTGGGCACACAACATTTTTTTGCTAAAGCCATTATAACTGATCATAGACCGTAGTCCGATAAACGTAGCCGAGGTCCAAGTGAAAAGTTATCAATTTCCAAAACAAAGGCTCGGAAAAACAAATTAATACATCCATAGAACGTGGCCGGGTCGTTTTATTGTCACAATTATTTGCATAAAATAACATAACACTTCCAAATCGCATAATCACAAAAACAGAATTCAATCAATTCAATTTTTAGGTTATGGCTCCATCGCTGTCAGACGATGATTTAGTGATGCGATTCGAGTCGTGTTTTTACTCGAGTGACTCAAGTCAAACTCTGAATTTGTCAAACTCGTACTCGAGTGAAAAAATATTGACTCGAGTCCAATTGCACTCGAGTTGCCGAGCCAACTCGGCGCACCGAGTAGCCTCGATGACCGCTAGAACTTACAAGAAGTCGCTAATGTACTAGGCGCTGTCTACGTCGCGAACGTTATTGCTACCAATACTTTTTTTTATGGCTAATTCAGCATTTGCTTGTAGAAATTCAATTTAACTAGAGAACAATAACTACTAAATTGTATATTATTTCATCTTTCGGTATATTAGTAATTACATAAAGATATTTAAAAATATTTAAACAATCTTACTCGAGTTACAGGATATGTAAATTGTCAACTCGAGTACAAGTGCTGTACAACTCGAGTGACTTACTGAAATTACTCGTATGACTCGAGTCATATCACTACAAAACTCTTCGATAAAGTCTTGGTAAGGTAGCCACTACTTTACTTTGACATACTACTGAGGATAAAAATAGAAACAAATATGCGTCTGAAGGACTTTTATCCACAGGCAAGAATAAATAAAAAAAAAAGGAATGACAAGCTGTCATGTCAATAAAATGTCCGCACTATATATATATATATATATATATATATATATATATATATATATAGTTCGGACAAACTAAGCTGGCCGGTATGACAATTAAATTTTTTTCCCGACTCGATAACTCTGTGAGAGCGTCTACCCAAAAAATTCAAAACCGTGGTTATCATACCGGCCAGATTAGTTTGTCCCTACTATAAGTTTAGGCGGCAACAAAAAAAAACGCTTGATTAGCACAGTTATTTCAATTCACTTCATATGAGCTCTTTAATAGAAGTATATCTATACTCTATACATATAAATAAAATTGGAGTGTCTGTTTGTAATATTGAAATAACCGGTTTTTAATACATGTATATGAATATATATACGGTACATACACCAAAATAACATTTTTTACAATTTCGTCTGTCTGTCTGTTTGTTTGTTCCGGCTAATCTCTGAAATGGCTGGACCGATTTTGACGGGACTTTTATTGGCAGGTAGCTGATGTAATAAGGAGTAACTTGGCTACTTTTTATCCCAGGAAAATATGAAGAGGGGCAAAAGCCCCGCTTCATATTAAACAGATTATTAATTAGATAAAAATCCCGGGAAAACTCATTCACGCGGGCGGATCCGCGGGCAAAAGCTAGTCTATACTAATATTAGAAAGCTACAAGTTTGTTTGTTTGAACGCGCTAATCTCAGGAACTACTGGACCAATTTTGAAAATTCTTTCACTAATAAGAATCTATATTACTCCTGAGTGCTATAGGCTACTTTTTATCCCGGAAAAACTTTTCCACGCGGGCGGAGCCGCGCGCAAAAGCTAGTTGGATAATATACCACCATAATTGGGTATGCTGTAGGGTCACCTCCACGTGTGCGGCGGGATGGGTGGTCTATGCGGATACGTCCAATTAGAACACGGATCCCCAACCGCCGGTATACCTGGGCAACGTTGAGTTACTCCCCCTAGGGGGTCTAACTCACTGTTGGCTAAGTGCCCTCCTAACCACCGGAGTTTGTCCGAAGAGGCTTCACCAGTGACCTTGCGGCCAAGCAGCAAAAAGACTGGTAGGTCATGACCAGTGGGCGGGTCAGACCGACCACTCTGTAACGGAGTGGGAGAGCCCACCTACGTCTTGTACCGTGCGTAGTTGAGCGCCGTACGAGGGGATAATGGAGTCCTGGAGGGTTGAGTCTACCACGGGTCAGGCTGTTAGTTACCTGTGGGGACAACACGCCCTCTTTGGTCCGGCATTCCTTCTAAACGGCAGCCTCAGGAAATAGCCAGCCTGAGGTAACCGGTAGGGGCACCCGCTAAGGGTTGCTGGCGAGGGCTTCAGGGTCATGGGGTGCGCAGTCGGCGGAGCGCGGGGCCTATGGCTAGCACGGGCTAAAACCTCTGCTCGGCAGCCGTAGCACTCCTCGCACCGTGCGGACTCGCAGCATCACGGACCTTGGGCCCTATACCTCCTGTGGTAGGTCCTGGTGCTCGAATGAGCATCCCCATCTGCGGGCTCCCAGGAGGGTGGGACGCCACGGGAGGCGAAAATAAATACAAAAACAACCATGGAAACAAAGAGGAAACAAAATAAAAACAAGCAGGCCGCTGCTCCCAACGGAGCGCCCTACACACAACAACAACGGGTCGCTGCTTCTTCGGAAGCGCCCCAACCAGCACGGGGACCAGTCGCTGCTTCTTCGGAAGCGCCTGGGCCTCGTACAACCACACACACAGCCACCACGTCCTTGGAGGCTGGCGAGCAGGTCTGGCGAACAGTCCAGAGAAAACGCATGACCTCCGGTGCCCTGAAGAAAACAAGGCGCAAGGAGAGAAGTGCAGGCAACACGGCTCAAGGGGGTACAAGGCATCCCCCCGCCGCAAGGCGGGAGCCGGCAACGGCACCCACTAAACCGGCAAGTGCGTGGCGCCCAAGCCAACCCGGCTGCAGTCGGGATGGAGTGGGTTCCGCCACTGGGGGAGTGGCCCAACCCAGCCGGGGTACGGAGGAGAAATCCAACGAGCCCCGGAATCCGAGGCCGAAGCGCAGACGTGGGGGGAGGAGCGTGAGGAACGCAGGGGCCAGTAATGTAGAGGTCCCCGATAAAACCTCAAAACGCCCTCGCCCTAACGACACCAAATCGCCCCTCGACAAACAGTCGAAAAGGGCGAAAGCTTCCACCAGCACCGTTTCGACGAGGGGTGCTGCCACCTACGCAGACAAGGTGGTCATAAACGACCTCTTTGTCGCAGTGATGGCGGAACCCTTCACCGACCTAACATCGGAGCAGGTGGAGAAAATTAAGGGCACCCTAAAGTCCTGTATCAGGTCACTGTCAGAGGTGCCAACAACAACCACAAACGCCCCATACTGGCCCTCTTTTCGAGGCAAGCCCTTCCACAGCGAAGGTGTGCTGAAGCTCCAATGTAGGGATGACAAAGACGTCGAGTGGCTGCAGGAAACTGTGGCCACTTTCGAATCCCCAATTCCCGGGACTAGGCTGGTAGTGGCGCGTCAGAAGGATATCCCCAGAAGGGTGAAGTCCGCCGTGCTGCTGCCGGACTGTTCCGAGGACATAAGCACGATCCACAGAACCCTGATAGGACAGAACGCGGAGTATCGGGTCGGCAGGTGGTCACTGTACAGTGCCGAGCGCCAGGGAGAGAATCCACCGAGCACCTTCCTGGTGCTGGGCATCCCAGCCGACCTGATCCCCAAGGTCTTAGCGGAGGGGCGAAGGCTGTATTACCATCTGGGCAACGCGTACATCCGCTTCTTCGGCAGCACGGGACGGTTGCAGGATATGCCGCCGGACCCTGCTGAGACTGTGCCGGACCCCGGGGCTACTCGCGACCCCCCAGCTGAAAAGCAGAGGGTGCACGCTGGAGCGGACCCGGGGGCTAGCGCGTCTACGTCCACGGCCAGCCGCCCGAGTCCTGTCGAAAGACGGGGCACGGTTGGCAAGCCAATGGTCAAGCAACACTCCTTAACCGAAAGGAAGAGGCAGGATGCAACACCAGCTTGCCCGCTGACTACCCCCGACATGGGCTCCGATTACGGGGACCTGGAAGGGGCTGTCGCGCAACTGATGGACCAGGACGTCCCGTCGGAGGCGGATGTCGAGTTGAGCAGTCCCCTTCGCTCCTCCTCACCCCAATAAACCCCACACCCACATCATCCAAACAAACCTCCAACACAAGCAAACCGCGGCGGCTACCTTGCGAAGAGTGCTGGAGGTCAACAACAGGACGGTCGCCCTTATCCAGGAGCCGTGGATAAGGAATGGCAGGATCTGCGGCCTAAGCAACATCGGAGGTAAGTTACTACTTGACACCACTGTAATTAATCCACGCACATGTATTTATGCGCCTAAATCTATCAACGCGGTTGTAATGCATGAGTTCTGTTCAAGAGACCTGACCACGGTCAGGCTCCAGAACAACTGTCCTGGCGTACCAGAGGTGGTAATAGCGTCTGCTTATCTGCCGGGCGACGCGGACACACCGACGGTTGAGCTAGCCAATCTCATCAGGCACTGTGATAGCAAGAAGCTTGAACTTATCATCTCGGCGGACGCGAACGCACACCATACCTTGTGGGGGAGCGACGCGTCCAACAAAAGAGGTGAAGATCTTGTTGAATATCTATTCTCGACAAATCTCAGGCTTCTAAACAGGGGTTCGGAACCAACTTTCGTAACTTCCAGATACCAAACAATAATAGACATCACACTATCCACGGAAAGAGTGTCGGAAAGAATATCCGGCTGGCACGTCTCAAACGACTTGTCAAACTCTGACCATAGATGGATAAGATATAAACTGAACGTGGATCCATTACAACCTGAACCGTGGCGGAATCCAAGGCGGACAGACCGGGTAAGGTTTAGTAAGATAGTGTCGACGAGCCCAATCTTGGAAAGTATTCCTGCTGATTACGAAGGGCCAGCCGACATAGAAAAACACGTGAATAAACTAACGGATACGTTAATAGACACATTTCAAAAAACCTGTCCGCAAATAAAGCAATCAATGAGGACCACCAAACGCAGCAGTTGGTGGGGGCCAGAATTGGAAAAATTGAGATGCAAGCTACGCAAACTGTTTAACAGAGCAAAAAACACAAGGAAAGCAGAAGACTGGGATGCATATAAGACAACCCAAGGGGTTTATAAAAAACGCATCCGAGCACGAAAACGCGAATGCTGGAAATCCTTTTGTACCAACATAGAATCAAACACTCAGGCAGCCAGGGTCAGGAAAGTCCTATCAAGGGACGCCGACCGAAACCTGGGCTCCCTGAAAAAACCGGATAACAGCTACACAACAACTAACGCAGAAATGTGTGAGCTGCTACTGAACACACACTTCCCGGATTGCTCAATCACGATGAGCTCCACGTGGGAAGAGGCGGATCAGTCGAACTTTGAGCAACCGACCGCTGAAACCATTAAAACTGCCCGCCGAATAGTTACCTTGAGAAAGGTACTATGGGCAATAGACAGCTTCTCTACCTATAAAGCAGCTGGATTAGACGGCATTTTCCCTGGACTTTTACAGTGGTGTAAGAACACGATCGCCCCACATCTGGTGAAAATCTACCAGGGATGCCTCATTCACTGCTATGTTCCTCTCAGATGGAGAGAAGTAAAAGTGGTATTCATACCAAAACCAGGTAAGAGCGACTATACGCAGCCAAAGTCGTATAGACCGATAAGCCTCACATCTTTTCCCCTGAAAACAATGGAGAGACTTTGCGATCGGGATCTCCGGGATGAGGCTTTGAGGTACTACCCGCTACACAACCAACAGCACGCCTATTCTTCAGGCAAATCAACAGAATCAGCACTCCACAATGTCATCTCGCCAATCGAGACAGCACTATCAACGCAATCATCAGCGCTCGTAGTCTTCATAGACGTCGAAGGAGCCTTCGACAAGACGCAATTTAGCAGCATAAGTCATGCACTGCTCAAGCACGGAGCCGACCCTATCACAGCCAGCTGGATTGGCAAAATGCTAAAGAAAAGAGCGGTGCAGGTAACAGTCAACGACACAGTCAGAGCGATTGTGTCGAGAGGCTGCCCGCAGGGAGGGGTCATTTCACCTTTACTGTGGAACCTTGTTGTGGATGACCTGATTAGGTCTCTAAACGAGGCAGGCTTCTACACTGTTGGCTATGCAGACGATGTGGCAATCCTTGTAAAAGGAAAGTTCGAGGGAATCCTATGTGACCTCATGCAGGAAGCCCTCAAAATCGTCGAACGATGGTGTTCAGAACAAGGACTGTCTGTAAACCCATCAAAAACTGAACTAGTCCTGTTCACAAAGAAGCGGAGTATCCCTCAAAATCTTCGCTTACCCAAACTCCAAGGTACAACACTGAACCTGACGAAGGAGGTAAAGTATCTAGGTGTAACCTTGGATGATAAGCTGCTATGGAATAAACATCTGGAGCACAAACTGGACAAAGCTTGTATCACCTTCTGGCAGTGTAAGAGACTTCTCGGAAAAACCTGGGGAGTCCGCCCCAAGATTATGAGCTGGCTTTACACAGCGGTGATACGGCCGATCATCTCTTATGGAGCCGTAGTATGGTGGCCCAGAACCAAACTCACCACAACTAGGAACAAACTGCAGAAATTCCAAAGACTAGCCTGCACAGCTATAACGGGATGCATGAAAACCACACCCACAGTGGCACTAGAGGTACTGCTGGGGCTACCACCCTTGGATCTTTTTATCCGACAGGAGGCCGCCTCGGCAGCTATCAGACTACATTCACTAAAGCTCTGGGGTTCAATGAAAGGGGCGCACAGCGATATCCTTGAGGAGGCTACAAACTACCAGTCACTGATAGCTGCCCCCAACGATAGAGTGCCCAAACAACATATCTTCAACAAAAGCTACACTGTCCAGCTTGCTGAAGAGCAACAAGACTGGTCTGGAACACACGAACTGCGAATATACACCGATGGCTCAAAGACCAGGACAGGATCGGGCGCAGGAGTGTTCTCACTGGATATCAACATTAATTTATCAATGGCCTTAGGCGAGCACAGCTCCATATACCAATGCGAATGTATCGCTATCACACAGGCTGCCAACGCAGTTGACAAGCGGGGTCTAACAGACCATAACATACGCATAGTGTCAGACAGCGCTGCGGTACTACGAGCCCTTGACAGTGGAACTATCCAATCAGGGCTCATACTAGACTGCCACCTGGCATTGGAGGGTATAAGCAAGAATAACTCTGTTACCCTACAATGGATCAAAGGGCACAGTGGCTCTCTAGGTAACGACGCGGCAGATGAGCTAGCTAAAAGGGGGTCAAACCAAGTGGTATTCGGACCCATTCCGATAGTACCACTACCTTTCTATCAGCTAAGATCATGGCTGCGCCGCAGAACACAAGAACAACACGCGGATCAATGGGCAAGTACTAGTGCATGTAGACAGTCCCGGGAAACAGTGCCACACCCGGACCGACGTCTAACGAGACGCCTCTTGTCCCTAGACAGGGCCTCTCTACGCACAATGGTGGGTACGATCACCGGACACTGCTCATTAAACAAACATTTATATGTTTTAGGTATCACCGACAGCCCCCTATGTAGGGGATGTCTGTCGGCAGACGAAACAGCCTCCCACGTTATCCTGGAATGCGAAGGAGTAGCTGCACAACGGGCTGAAATCCTCGGCACACCGGGGTCACTCCGAGAAGCCTGTGAAGGAACCAGGAAGATCCTGCGCTTCTGGAAGGAGTTGGGCTGGCTGGACTTCTAGCTGGCATATCACGCACAACGGCCCGACTTTCTACGGGCTAAGTGCGGAAAAAGGAGCCCCACAACAGTAACAGTAACAGTACCACCATAATTATGCAATATAACGCTAAGTATCACCAAAATAATGAATTAAAACAAGAGCACCTCATGACACTTCCTATTTCCTGCCAAAACTCCTGCTTATCATTCCCAAATCCAAAGGTTACCAGCTGTAGACCTTAGAAAACTAGTAACTTAGGAAAAGAAGTACCCAATAATTGCTGTTTGATAAGTTGTATAAAGATAATCCAACCTTTTTTTTTATCTAAATATCGACGCTTGAAAGGCAATAATATCTAAGCGACAAAAATACCTAAAATGAGTTATATACATATTTGGAATCGCCAGATTTTTCTGCGTCGATTGATCCGGGTTTCGTAGCTCTAGGACAACTTTTTTGGCGGTTAGATACTAGATGATTCCGGTAAATTTCACTTTTTTTTCTCACTTACCGCCAAAATTTTTACGACAATTTGGTTTTACAGTAGTTGGTACGCTTAAGGAAATTGATTTTGAACTTAGTGTGTTTTACATGAAATCATGATATTACTGTTTTGCATTAATATATGTTTACTTGAAATAAAAAACTGATCGCTCTTTAATTAGTTGTTTATTGCATACACAAAAAATTATAACTTTGGCATAGATATAATTTTACCTGGATCCATACTCTCCATATTTATGTGCTTAGATATTTTCAGCTTAATAAAATATTTTGTTAATAGTACATTTATACAATTTTACCTAAAATAAAATAAATAATTATTAGTCGGTTAGATAATTTTACCTGAATAATATAAGTTCTATTTTTTATACTTAGATATTTTTACTTGACAACCTTTAACTTCAGTCATGTCGCATAGATAATTTTACCGGGTATGTTCAGGTGGTTAAACTTATTGCTAAGAGATATTTACCTGTTCATAATAAAGTAAATACACCCGCTTGCGAACCACCTCGTGTTTTGAAAGTGTAATTTGTATATGCGCGCGATCGTGTACAGCGCGTATTGGTTGTCGCTAAGAGAGGACAGCCGTCCGACGTTTTTATGATTTTGCCTCAATTTTACGTAGATATGGTGTTTTTTTTACAAATAAATAGACTTTTATGATTTTGATAACATTTATTTTTATAATAAATATATTTATATTGCATTATTGTGTATTACAATATGTTAATAATAATTTAATTCCAATTTTACCTATTCTCTCCGTATACTTTTTTGCCGGTTGAGGCTAATCCTGACCTACCCTTTTTGGAGATAATTTATTTGATAAATGCACGCTCTCGTTGGGTGCCCTCAACCAGCCGTACCATCCACATTAGCTGGAAAGCTTACGAAAGGTATTTAACCTTTCGTGACCTGTCTTGAATCCATCCTCTCCACGTGCCCAGACCTCTTTCTATCACAACCACTTTTATCTTGCTCTCGTTAATTTTCACTCCCTTCTCTTTAAAGACATCATTCTCATAATTTTTCGTGCCTTGCAGCTCTCCCGTCGATGTTCTCGTACAGAGACTTCAAAGTCCTCACCAGGTGACTCTCAATCCGATATATTAAAGACAATGTTAACAATAGTTCATTCCTCAGCATATGATCATAAGCTTTTTCCAAGTTTACGAAGGTATAAAAGACTTTTTTGGACTTAGCCAAATGTTCTTTCGCTATGCACCTTATGTAAAAGACTTGATGTGTGTAACCCATTCCTCTTCTAAAACCTGCTTGGACATTCCACACTTTTTTTTCAGTCTCATTAATCACTCTCTTAATGAGGACCTTGGCATACAATTTACTGGCAACACAGGGAAGGCTTATTCTGCGGTAGTTTTTATATTCTTGCTGTGACCCTTTCTCCTTGAAAATGTATATGATAATGGTTTTGCACCACATATTAAAAAGTAGCCATAACAATTTTGCTTTTACGCCTTTGCCGTATCTCAGCATTTTAACGGTTACACCCAGCAGCCTTGCCTAACCTCATACTTTTCATCGCATTCACTATTCCATTTTCCGTAATCTCATTATTAGCCTCGTTTTGAGAGTAAGCCAGGTCTATAGCCTCTTAACCACCTGCTACATCCCCATCGCCTCATTTTAAAAGTCTTTTGAAGTAGGACTTCCAAGCAATACTTCCCTTTTATCTCTAAACACCCTTCCATCTTCATTTCTGATGACTCCTATCTTTGAAGTTCCCGACTCTCCCCTGATCAACAATATTTGTTTCCAGAATAGAGAACGGTTCGCTTTGGATTCACAAGAAGGTTTGTGGTCTAGTTCCTTTTTCTTTCTTTTGCTCGACTATTTCCTGAACTCTCTATTTCATTTTGGTATACACTATACACACTTACTTGTCTTTGCGAAGTACTATGAAAAACCTTTGTGGAAGACGTATGTCAAGATCGTAGAATGTGGTGCTCAATAGTTTTTTTCTACCCCTATGGGTTAAGGGCATGGGTGTGTACGTATGTATGTATGTGCTTTCAGCAAAAATAAATTTAGAGAGAAAATTACGAGTTTCCAACACAATGAATAATTTATAATATTATTACTTTCGAGTTATGCTTACACAGAGATATTTAAGCAAGCCGTTGTAAATTTTCAGATAAGGCAATTTTGTACGTCCTTCCGCTCATCGTACATTTGAGGCGAGAAACTCCCTCCAAAGAAATAAGTGTTGGCTATTAACAAATTCTATATCATTATGCTATATTTTGGATGTAAGTATGTTTATCTAACAATAAAATGTTGATTATTATTAATATTGACTGATTATTAAATAGTTCAATCTTTGTAGGAATAACAAGATTTACGATATTATGCACGTATTTATGTTTCTCCACGATCGTGTGACCCAATAATTTAGCTATAGATATTTTTACTTGATTTTATTAATATGTTTAGATATCCTTATATGATTTTTACCAACTGCGCATTTTCAAATATTTGTATTTCATTAAATTTACTTGTTACGGTATTCATAAGATGATCCATTTAGATGATTTTACCTGTTTGTAAATTTAGGTAATTTTTTACTAAGCGACGTTAACTTTTTAATTTATAATTTTCAGGGCTGTTAATTTAACTCAAAAAACGTCAAAAATTAAGAGGTTCCTAAAACAGTTACAATTATTTTTATGCAGCAAATGGTTAATTAGTTATGATTTTTTTTGTCAAAATCAAAACTTTAAAACGCTCTACTGAAAAATTTGCTAAATGTCGCTTAGATATTATTGCCTTTCAAGCGTCGATATAATAAAATTAAATATTTTTTCAAGTTTTTAAAATTAATATCGATTCGAATCAGTAGTGATTTCTGTCTTAATTATTTATGGTAGTGAATGGTAATAAGTTTAATAGTCTGGCAATGTTGATTTTAAACCTGAATGTGCTGACATCTGTTGGTACATATATACACAAATTAACAACAAAAAGCTTTTGAATTCAAGTTACAGGTGGCAGTATAAACTTCATGACTCAATTTCATATAAGCGTCAACAACAAAGAAAACTTATTATTGCAAATAAACTAATGAGAGAATAGGGCTAATTGTGAAAATCGCTGCATTAACCCTGTTGTACACTCATTAAACTTAATAAAATTACTGACATCTTAATTCAAGCAAAATTTACTGTGTAAAAGTATATCTCACCTTGTTTTGGGGCTGAATTTTTCTGCATTTGTAATGGGAAGTTTTTCATAATATTATTTGTAAGAGGTGGATTGATCAGGTTCAGGGTTGGAATGGCAGATTTATTCAAACGATTGCCTTTTTTATTAAAACAATCGGAAGAGAAATGTGAGCCACAAACATATTTCAATTGGTGTAGTTTTTTTATTGGCAGGTACACTAAATCCTCCATACCAATAGATTGAACCCACAGTCGACATCTAAAAACAAAAAAGACTTGAACAAATGTCTACACTCATTAGTAAACATACATTTTGATTAAAAATCAGATCTTAAGCTAACACTTGGACTACCTAGTGCCATACATTCTGCAGAAAATTTTCAGACATAAATTTCATATAGCTTTCTCATGAAAATTGAATGCCTATAGTTTACTCTTGTCAGTAACTACTTCAGTTAGTAAATTTGAATTAACTACACTTCACTTTTACGTATTGTTTTAAATCATATAACTTGTCTCTTACCGGTGTGGGTCCAGTGGAAATTGAGTCATTAATAGGTTAGAGTTGGAGTATCTTCGTAAGCCACAAACCTCACATTTTTTATATACACGAGATTTTTTATCCATTGTAACACACAAAATTATACACAAACGTAAACACAATAATTCGAGTCAATATCTCATAATAATAAAAGTCACTATCTTGAAAAAAAGAGTCACTGTCTCGTAAACACACACAAGTTACTTGAGGAAGAATATACACGAAACGGTGGAGCAGGCTCAAGTCAACGTATTCGGCAGAAAACTCAAATTATTTTTGAACTAAATTGCATTTACCTCAGACCAATAACTAAAGCAATTTACTCATTATTTACTTGAAATAGTTGAAATCGGCAAACGATAACCAGTGTTGCCAATACCTATATCCTCAATTCCCCAAAAACCGAAGCAAAATTACCGGGGAAAAATATTCCAATTCCCCACAAATTCCCCGCGTATAGAATTAAAAGAAAACAAATTAAATGAATGCAGTTTTTATTAATTTTATCAGGGCTTTTGCCATACCTAACAATTTATCATTTTGTTGGAAGGTATTCGGCTTTTCGGCGATAAAAGTCCCGCTGCCTATTACGTAAAATTTTGCAGTCGACGAAAACATCGCAACGCAAACGCAAAGCCATAGCTTTTTATTTTTTTTTATGTTTTGGCCCTACCGGCCAGTAGCCTGACGCGAGTCGGCTTTTCTGGCCACACCGGACTTTCGGGTGAACGCTTTAGGCGCTCGCAACCCTTGATTTAAGTAACCATGCTGAGGGCAACCCACTAACGGGTTACGAACCTCGGCACAGGACGGTCACTGGGAGAGGATGAGACATCAACGATTAGTGGGGAAGGTTGGTGTTTAACCTAATCCTATCCATTTATTTCGTCGGCACGCGGGCCGGAACTGTTAGGAGGGTCGGGAGGGCGACGGGGAACGCGGCGAGGTCCTCGGCGGCGAGGACGGAACTGCGGTCGTGTGGAGTGTAGGAGTTTTAGGAACTCGTTCTTACTGCGAATGGCCAGAGTGATATCGTCCTCTGGATCGGTTAGGACTGAACGCGGCCGTCTCCATTTGGCGCGGTCGAATGGAGTGTATATTGACGCTTTGCGGACTAACGTATTTGGGTGTTTAACCGCCCGGTCGAAGTAGCGTTTGCTGGTCATTTGCATGAAATGCCTGATGGTCGGCATGTTAGTATCCACGTGGAGGTTGCGATTGCGAACGTACCACGGGGCACCAAGAGCGTGTCGAAGAAAAATGTTTTGCAATACCTGCATACGCTTAAGACGAGCAGGCGGTATATGGGCGAACACGGGCGACGCGTATGTCATGATCGGTCTAATACACGTGGTAAAGATCCTAATCTTGTTGCGGATGGACATTTTGCTTTTCCTATTTATGAGCCAATGCAGTTGGCTCATCGCGAATGCGGCTCGCGCGCGTACCGCATTTACGTGTGGGATGAAGGTCAACTTCTGATCAAGGGTCACTTCTAAATATTTGGCTTTGTCCGTCCAGGGGATTACCTGGTTGGACATGCGGACTGAGTTGTGAGGCACATGGACTCTCCTTTTCAAAGTGAACAGGATAGCCTGGCTCTTTGTGGGATTGACGGTGATTCGCCATTTGCGGAACCACTCACTGAGCTTGTCGGCGGCGGCCTGCAAAGTGCGCACCACATTGTCGGGGTCTCTACGTGAGGCGTAGATTGCGGTGTCATCGGCAAAGAGCGCCAGATGGGCGTTTTTCGGTTTAGGGATATCGCTGGTGTACAGCGAGAAAAGAAAAGGAGAGAAGGCGGAGCCTTGCGGGACTCCAGCCGTGATGGCGTGACGGGAAGAGAGAGTACCCTCCACGCGATATTTGAAACCGCGATTCGACAAAAAATCTCACAAAGCCATAGCGATCGATTGTAAATTGTCTTCAATTTTGGTATCACGTAAACATTTTTTTGCATATCGCTCGCTGTCCGCTTGGAGCGAATTTAAATGCATTTTTTGCGCTAGCGCCAAAAGCCATCAAGACGCAATCCGTGGAACTATTTAACGTCAAACATGTGTTAGTTACAATTTATAATCTATACTAGTGATGTAACGAATGTCCGATTTCCAATATTCGCGAATGCGAATATTTGACTCCAATATTCACGAATGCGAATGCGAATATTGGATTTTTGTTTGGCACCAAAAGATTTTATCGTGCAAAGTGAACTGAACTGAACCTGATAGTAAGCGTCGTGAAGCCCAGATAGAGTGGTCTGTTTGAAATATGTCAGCAATATTCGTTCTCTTACGAGTTTCCTCATTTCCAATTTGATTGCGTAGAGAAACACCGAGCATCTTCATAGCTCGCTGAGAGGCTGTGATCCGTCTCAGGTGCGCCATACTCAGAGTCCACGTCTCAAAGCCGTACGTCATCACTGGCAACACTCATTGATTGAAGATTTTTGTCTTTAAGCACTGAGGTATTTTAGATGAGAGGACCTTACCTAGTTTACCGAACGCTGCTCAACCGAGCTGGTTTTGACCTCTATCTTGAAGTTTGTCTTGCCTAACTGGACCACTTTTCTTATATAGACAGATTCGTCGACAACTTCGAGAGTTGCGTTCTGAACACTAATTGGCATATGCACAAAATAAGCATTGGACAAGATTTTGGTCTTGCTCATTTGAAGGCCTACCAGGTGGGAAACTCGGTTGAGGTCTTTGAGCAAATGAGCATAATGCTATGATTCTGACAAGACGTCAATATTGCGGCAAATCAAAGGTGAGTAATGTACTCGTTATTGAAGCTAATTCCAAATCCTCTCTTATCAAAAAGCTTGAAGATGTCATCCAAGGCGGTAGTGATTAATTTCGGAGAAATAAATTTTCCCGGTCTCACGCCTTCGTGCTCTGCTCTTGTACTTGGACTGACATGGTGGCGTTGTTGTACAAGCACCTCAGCACTTGATTGTACCAATAGTCAATGTGGCCCTCAACACTTTGGAGGCTTTGTTCCGCTCGATCGTCTTCTTGTTGCTTTCAACATTGTCAGCACGGACGTCGTGCCAGGAGGATTTCCCTGCCTGTCAATCAAGCTTCCGATATGCTTCAGCGTCCTCCAAAGACTGCAACGCCATATTTCGACGTTGGTAACTTAATCATTTCAATTTAAGAAAAAACCACTAATTGCGGTAAAAAAATATAACTAGTCCATCCGGGTTGAGTAAATAGTGAGTCATCAGTGCAACTAAAGGATTTAAAAGGTATACTGACATTGAAGGAAAAATATCAATAATATATAATATTTTAAGAGATTTTTATGTGTTCGTTATATTCTCATAATATTTTCCAATAATTGTACAAACTAATAATAGATTAAGTACAGCAAAATCTCGTATAAATAACAATATAAATCCTATCATGTTGTGATCTTGCTAAAAAAATAGTACTTAAGTGCGTTTAGAAAGTTGAAAAATCAAAATATGTATTTTTTATTTTGTATGAGTATTATAAATACTAACAAAATTATTATTTATACATTGTAAACATAATCTGTTGCAGTGTTATTTTATAAATTATTTTCACATGTCATAGCCAAAATATTCGCAAAATATTGGCATGATTTATTGCGAATGATATTAAAAAAGATGCGAATATTCATTACACCACTAATCTATAAAACTTTTCCTCGCGGGCGGAGCCGCGCGCCATGCTACTTTATAAATAAAATAGGTAAACTAAATCTCTCTCATACAGTAGGTTTATTAATAGAGGTTTAATACTTGGAGACTTGAGATAACATTGTCTACAATTTCCATTGTAATGTTACGGCCTGTGTTATTTTATTATATTTCTAACTAGCTTTTAGCTCAGGGCTCAATCCTTGTGAAAAACTTTTTCCAGGATAAAAGTAGCCTATGTTACCTGCTGATAAGGTAACTTTATATTGGTGAAGGAATTTTTAAAATCGGTCTGGTAGTTGAGTTTATTCATTACAAACTAACAAAAAAAATGATCCTCTTTATCTATATTATCTATACTAATATTATAAGGCTGAAGAGTTTGTTTGTTTGAACGCGCTAATCTCAGGAACTACTGGACCGAAAATTCTTTCACTAATAGGAAGCTACATTACTCCTGAGTGCTATAGGCTACTTTTTATCCTGGAAAAACTTTTTATTCATATATTTAGTTTAAATAAGATTTAAGGAAATCAACTTATCTGGTTAAAATTCCTATATTTAATAACAAAAAAACTAAATTTGATACTAACTTTTTATGAGTAAAAGTTATTATAAAATGTACAAGAGAAACAAATGTGTTTATACCTGGTAGGTTGAGTGTGGGTATTGCATTTACACATAGTCTTTTACTAGACGTATAAAACCGGGGTTGAAAATGATTATGGCACACTCTTCTATTATGAAACATAACTTTGTTATCCAGTGATAGTAGATCTCCACCAATAGCATAGAGCCATGTTCTAAATCGGTCAGGTTCCTTCTCATAGTTAGGAAAGTTGTGTAATATTGTTCCGTCCAAGCCTGAAAGTAAAAAAAAACCCAGTATATTGGCAAAATATTGATTTTGTTTTCTAAAATTACATAGCATTGTCAATGAGAGAAGTGTTGTCAGTAGATTAACACCATACATTTATGTTTTTGTGTGATGTTGATAAATGTTTTTTATTACAAATTATAATTATTTACACTTACTATAGAAAAAATATTGGTTCTTAATACACATTATTGTGAACCAGTTTTGAAAACATTTGTTGCATAAAGGTCAATTACTGCGACAGTTTTTTAAGCGAATGTAGTCATTAACGTATGCAATTTTACATGTAAAGTTTGTTTTTGTTCCAATAATTATATTATAATAATGTAATTACTTACGGTTTTTACCGCAATTGGGTACACAACACTTTTTATCAATAGGCACAGACATTTTAGTAGTTTGTAACCAAATATAGAGGCAAATCAGTGTCCAGGGGAGAAAACGTAGGTCAATCGTTGAAAGCGGGTCCATCAGTGTCCAGTTCAAGCTAAATCGCACAGATTAACACAAAAAGTACACAGAACACGGGAGCATCACTTATGAGTTACGAGCAAAATCGCAGTAAATAAATTCAATTCAATTCAATTTTTAGGTTATGTCTCCATCGCTGTCAGGGTCTCAGCAGATGATTTTGCCCAGTTTTGACAATATCAAGGTCAGTGTTGCCGTTTGACGAAAAAAAAAAGCGGTAGACTCTTATCAAAAACGCCCTAAATCTTGTGAAAATCTGGCTAATAGCGCTGTATAAACAATCTTTGACTTTATTTTTCTGGGGGGTGAGGGTGCTAGCGTGTGCAGTGCTGCCCATTGACGAAAAAAAAGCACAAGACTCTTATCAAAAACGCGCTAAATCTTGTGAAAATCTGGCTAATTTTTTTTTATTTTTTTTATTTATAATTATAATCGGCAATCAGTCGCAAGACTATAAGCTGATGAGTTCAGTGACGTTGGGTTTCAAGGTGAAGAAGCCAGCGCCTCATCTACCTTATCACAATATGGCCTTCCTTTTCAGTCTATTTACTGATGGCGAAGGTTTTAAAAGTTGGGTTGCCAGGGGATTGGGATGGGCAGATAGACGATCTGCGTATTTCTTTTTGTACCTCTCTATTTCAGATTGGACTGTTGGTACATTCAGATGTTCGTGAATTTCATCATTTCTGGAAAACCACGGGGCTTTTGAGATGGTACGCAGAATATTGTTCTGGACTCGTTGTAGGCACATTATGTTACTCTTGCTGGAGGAGCCCCATAGTGGTATGCCATAGGTCCAAATAGGTTTTAAGACGGAATTATAAATCTGGCTAAATAGCGCTAAACAATTTTTAACTTTACTTTTCGTTGGGGGGGGGGAGGGGGTTGCGTGAGCAGTGTTGCCATTTGACGAAAAAAAAATCACTAGACCCATATTAAAAAAGTGCTAAATCTGGCTAGAATTAATGGGGGGGGGGGGAGGGGTTGCATGAGTTTTTACTGCCACATGACAAGCCAAAAATTTTATTTTTCGTAGGGGGGGGTGCTGCCATGAGTTCTTGCTGCCGTCCGCCCATCCGCCCGTCGAAAGAAGCGCCAGTGTCCACCCGATTTTTTTTTAGCGCGTACTTATTACATGAAAAGCGCTAAAGACCCTTAAAAAGCACTAGATCTAGCACAAAAAGCGCTAAAACGGCAACACTGGTCAAGGTAGGAAAAGAGTAAAGACACGGACAAATTTTGATAGGTCTAATCATAGTTCTTATATTGTCTGCAGTAAATAAATTTTAAATTCATTTATGTATTAGGTTTTTTAATACATCAATGTTTAAATTGTAAAAACTTTGATATACGTGCCATCGCAGGTCAGAACGCTTCATTTTATAAGCAATTATGTATTTTATGCTTTATGTTGTAAACTTTACATAAATATATTGTAGATTAGAAAAAAAAGTTTTTACTTAATGACTAGCTGATCTTTGCCAACTTTACAGGTGTCCTCAGACCAATAACTAAAGCAATGGAGTTTTTGGCCGGAACTTGGAAGTTTCATGAGGGTGCTCTTGTTTTAATTAATTATTTTGGTGATACTTAGTGTTATATTGCATAATTATGGTGGTATATTATCCAATATAGTTCTATTAAAGAGCTCAAATGAAGTGAATTGAAATAATTGTGCTAATCAAGTGTTTTTTGTTGTTGCTGCCAATACTCCTCGATAAAGCCTTGGTAAGGTAGCCACTGCTTTACTTCGACATACACGTAGTATTACTTACTCTATGCGACAAACAGGGTTACCAACTCCTAAAAAAAAATAGCCCTAAAGTCAAGATGAAATATCCCCAAATAACCCTAAATACAAAAATAAAAAAGCCCTGTACTGTCAATGATAATTTGTACGGTGTAGTGTATACCCAATGTGTATAACTATCGAAGAATAAATATTATTTAAATATGTTCCCTGTTTTATTAAGGTAAATAAAACACAACTTAGTTTAATTTTAAAACGTATATTAAAGATTTACATTGTCAATGATTGTAAACAAATCGTGTTGTGTTTGCCGACGTAGGATGGCGTATCTTTGATGGCGTGCCCACTGCCCATAGTGTTATGATTTATGCCAGATTAACATTCTCGGATTTGAGATGACTCGTGCAGGTTCGGCAGCAGTGTGCATTTGGCATTATAGCATTATACTTTGTGTAAGAACTTGAACGTTTTGCCTTTTTTTATTTTTCTTGGTCAGTCAAACAGTAATACAAGAAAACATTTTTATGGCCCTAAAAATAGCCCAAAATTTTTTTGGGCCCTGAAAAAAGCCCAATGCACATATTTCAGCCCTAAATTTAGGGCTAAAAGCCCAAAGTTGGGAAGCCTGGCGACATACTACAGACAATAAAATAGACAAACCAAACTTGACATTGGCAAAATGTGAACACAAATGCCATTATAAATAAAAACAAAAAAAAACTAAAGCAATAGAGTTTTTGGGGGAACTTGGAAGTGTCATGAGGGTGCTCTTGTTTTAATTCATTATTTTGGTGATATAGTGTTATATTGCATAATTATGGTGGTATATTATCCAATATAGTTCTATTAAAGAGCTCAAATGAAGTGAATTGAAATAATTGTGCTAATCAAGTGTTTTTTTTTGTTGCCGCCAAAACTCCTCGATAAAGTCTTGGTAAGGTAGCCACTGCTTTACTTCGACATGCTACAGATAATAAAATACACCAAACTTGACATTGGCAAAATGTGAACACAAGTCACAAATGCAATTATACCCATACTTTACAAAAACTAGGTGGTGGAGTTCTGATAACGGTAAAAAAGGATTTGGTTGTAATGGAAAGGTGTGATTGGCGTAGCAGTGCAGAGGATATCTGGATTACCATTACTTTAAAAAAGTCAAGACCATCGGTAATTTATTCTATATACATTTGCGGACATTACCTCTGCAAGGAAAATGCCGGTAATTCATTCAAAACACAACTGTTGAATTTTACGAACAATTTAAATAATTTAATATCTTCACGTCCCCTCGACGTGTTCATAATAATAGGGGACTTTAATTTTGGTAACGATGTCAAATGGTACAAATCGCCTGATGACCTCGAATTAGTACCTGAGGAAATATCTGATACTACACTTGTTGAATTCTTTGATTCCGTCAATACACATAGTTTGTCCCAATTCAACGGTATACGTAACGTAAACGGGAGGCTGCTAGACTTAGTTTTTTCCAACAGCACCTTAACTGTCGAAGACATTGTTAATTCTCTGGCGGTGCCCGCTGATGCGCATCATAAGACTTTATATATTCAGGTCAATTTCGTCCAAATTCATATGCTACACGAAAATGCAATCAAGAAGTATATGTTTAATAAAGGTGACTATGAAGGCATAAAACATGCACTTAGTCAGTTGGATTGGGATAACTATTTATGTTCGGTGACGTTGGATGAGGCAGTTACGCGTTTTTATAAGAAAATATACGAGATTAGGGATCTATTCATTCCTTGCAAATCTATGCGACGGCAGTCACACCCTCTGTGGTACAATACCGCCCTGATAAAAAAATTAACGGAAAAACATAAGTACCATTCGAAATACAAAAGGTATGGTAATCTGTCTGATTATCATTCTTTCTCTCTGCTTAGAATGAGGGCAGTGGACTTAGAGCAAACCTGTTTTAATATTTATATAAATATTATTGAATCCTCTATTGTATAAAATCCGAGAATTTTTTGGTCGTATATTAAAAGCAAAAAAAGTTCTTTTGCTCTTCCGAATATAATGCGATACGGTGATATGGTAGCAGAAACGGGGCAGGACATAACCAATTTGTTTGCAGATTATTTCCATTCAACATTTCAACAACCAGACTCTAATCTTACAAGTTCGCATTATTTAAGTGACCATGATGTGACTACTTCGATTTCTTCCGTCGAAATCTCTCCTGATAGAGTATTAAAGTTACTGAAATCCTTAGAAATTAATAAATCGGGTGGTCCTGACTTAATTCCCCCTATTTTTATTGTAAATAGTGCTGAGTCTCGTGCAGCCGATCTGTACTCTATTTAAACGCTCTCTGGCAGAAGGTGCAGTCCCAAAAATGTGGAAATCGGCATTTATTACCCCAGTTTTCAAAAGTGGAGACAAATCCGATGTAAGTAACTACCGTCCAATTTCCAAGTTATGTTTATTCTCAAAGATTTTAGAGAGGATAGTCCACGCCGAAAGGACAATGGCGAAATCGTATTTATAAATAAATTATGCGTTTAGAAATTCCATACATGGTAATCTCAATATAATTATTTTGTATGATTTTTCAGCATACTAACTTTAGTTGTACAAGTGTGTATAAGTTGCATAAATTATTAAAAAAACTTAATTGACTTTTTAGCAATGTGTCACGGCCATTTTTTATGAATGACATAAGATTATTTAGGCTACCAAAACATCATTTTCATCAGGTCTCTAAAAATTGCAAAAAATATATCTGACTATAAAATGTTCATTAGGAATAACAACAAAGATTTCAGCTTTCTTACCAAATTTTTTTTACTATGTATATTCTATTCTATACATTCTTACCAGCTGCCTGTTGGATGTATAGTTACGGTCATTGCTTATATCATTTTAGAAAAAAAAGCTATTGCCGACATTTCGTTTCTGGCATGTAGTATTTTTGTAAAATGTGTGATAATATGTTTTGATTGAAAATAATGTACCTGGTCGAGCAACCGTACTGTAGGTTGCTGCGCTCATACCATGACAGTTGTCTGGTATTTGGGTTGGGCCGCCAGACAAGGCAATGTATCTGCCCCGGGAGAATTTTTAGATGAGATATTTATCAGAGAGAATTATTATGAAGAAGATGAATAACATTAAAAAAAAAACAAATGTGTTTTATTTTTTTTCAGAACTCGTTTTTATTTAATTGTTATTTCCCAAAGTCTAGGACTTAGGGTCTGAACGTATTTTTCCCAATAGTTTCAGAGTTTATTACAAAAAAAAACAAAGAAACCTTTACTATTTACTGTAGTAGTATCTATAAATAAAAAATGATTTGATATATAAGCTTGTATAGCTGAGAAAGGTGCATGCCGCGCGCTAGTATGCCGTGTGGCAGATCACCCTTCTCCATGTTTAGTGAAATGTTAGGTTCGAATGTGATGAGGGAGGGTCTCGCTTGACAATAGACAGATTACCAAACATTTTATGAGTTTCATTATTCATATTATTATGTAAGAATCAATTCATAAATGTCAACTAAATCATAACCTCAAAATCTTTAAAATGAAAAATCTTTAGATTTATACTTTTTTCACTAATAATCTTGATACATAATTGTTTAGGAATTGCTGCTGAATTGTTAAATATTTTTTTTACTTCTAAACGCTACACATTTACATCAACTAAAATCATGTATGGAGACCTGCCATTGTCCTTTACTCCGTGCTAGCTACGGGGCTGGGAGATGAGCAACATGGGTTTATCAGGGGACGCTCGCCCTCATCTAACTTGGTCCTATTTAATGAGTACATTTCCGAACGTATGGATAATCGCATTCAGGTGGACGTGATCTATACAGATTATACAAAATGTTTTGATCGTATAGATCATGTGGCACTCTTACGGAAGTTGATGCTTGACGGCATACATGGAGATTTGTTGCGGTGGTTCGAATCATACATTGATAATAGAACACAGGCAGTAGTCTTGCATGGCTTCACTTCTCATTGGAAATTTGTGCACTCAGGCGTATCGCAGGGATCAATTTTAGGACCACTGTTATTTACAGTATTTATTTCTGATGTGAAATTATGCTTCCTCAACTCCGAGGTACTGTTATATGCTGATGATATGAAAATCATGAAGCCTGTATTCAGCGCCTCGGACGCAACCAAGCTGCAAAATGATCTTGATAGGTTCTTAGATTACTGCTGTTCTAACAAACTTCAACTTAATGTTTCCAAATGTTTGCACGTCACTTTCTCCAGGTTGAAAACTAATATTAATACCAATTATACTTTTTACAATAATCCCATAAGCAAGGTAACTGAAATTAAGGATTTGGGTGTCATACACGACGGCAAACCATTATTTAACAAACATATAGAATACATGGTTAGGAAAGCAGCTAAATCCTTAGGATTCATAATGAGGACTGTTGCTTGTTTCCGAACAATGAAGCCTATAAAAATTGTATATTGCTCCTTTGTTCGTAGTCAATTGGAGTACGCGTCACAAGTTTGGAATCCACAATACAAAACATATATAGCTCGTATCGAGCAAATCCAAAAAAGATTCCTAAGATTTTTAGACTATAAAGCACAACAAGTTTCGTCCGACTACTATCATCGTTGTGAAAGGTATCACTTTCTTCCATTGGAATACAGGAGATGCATAAATGATATATGTTTCCTAATGAAATTAGCCAGGGGATCTATTGACTGTCCTTTTCTTCTCTCAAAGTTATCGATGCGCACTAATTAACTAAGCTTTAGACAAAGACCATTAACATGCACACCTTCAGCAAATACAAATTATAGAACAAATTCATTTTTGATACGCAGCTCTAATAGTTTCAACGAATTACATGCAAAGGAGATGTCCGCTTTTTGTATGGGTGCTGGGCCTCAAAATCTAAACAGGCTCAAACTTTAGGGATATTAAAGGGGCAAAATATGGAGCTTGAATCCATTAAAAAAATATTTTTAGACCCCTCCATTCATAACTAACTTTTTTTAAAACGTTCATAGTAAGTTTAGTTTTCAAGCCAAACAAAATTACATAAATCTCGAAATCGGAGGTCTTTAAAATTAAACGATTTATTGCCAAAGGCTAGTTTTCAGGAGTTCTATCCAAATATATAGAAACTGTCTTGTTTAGAATTTCAGGCCCGTTTTTGGACAAGTCCTTTGGATATTGATTTATTTTGTACAAAAATAAATATGGTTAAACACATACTAACAAAAGAATATTTCTCAACTCAAGTTCACATTGAAATCATAATAAGTATATTATTTTAATAACAATATTGTAGATACGTACAAAACATTTACTCAGATTTAAGTACGGAATAGGTATTAATTGTTTACAATAATAAATAAGTACGTAAAAGATACACTGTAAAAAATAAATATGCAGATCATAATTTATAATTAGTGGTAACAATGTTGTTTACAAATTGGTGGAGGCTTGTAATTAGCAATAAGTTTAATTAATATCCTTTATTCATCATTGTTATTAGTCTGTAAGCTTTCCTAAAATAATAAAAATAAATAATAAAATAAAAAAAAACGAAAGCAATAGACGTAGGGCTAAAATAGCTACTTAATATATATATTGATACTATTTTATCTTATGGCGTGGATAATGTGACAGAAAAAGATGCACACTCATTCTTGCATTCGAAATTTGCAAGGTTGTCACTAGTTTTCACGTAATTTTTTTATGCTAGAGATGAGATAGAGTCGATTAAGTAATATCGAAAAATGACGATGATGTTCAGAAACAACTCATAGTTTATTAAATGACGATTTACAACAATAATTAAGAATTAAACAACAATAATTAACAAGACAGTTCTTAATAGTGATGTAACGAATGTCTAATTTCCAATATTCGCGAATGCGAATATGGGATTTTTGTTTGGCACCAAAAGATTTTATCGTAAGTTACGTGAAATTATAATAGTTGCAAAGTGACCCCACTGCAGCTGATAGTAAACGCCGTGAAGTCTCTGGACTAAGATAGAGTGGCCTGTTTGAAATATGTCAGCGATACTCGTTCTCTTACGAATCTCCTCATTTCCAGTTTGATTGCGCAGAGAAACACCGAGAATCTTCATGGCTCGCTTAAGGACTGTGATCAGTCTCGGATGTCCCATAGTCGTTGATTGAAGATTTTTGTCTTTAAGCTCTGAGGTATTTTAGATGACAAGACCTTGCCTAGTTTCCCGAACGCTGCTCAACTGAGCTGGTTTTGACGTCTATCTTGAAGTTAGACTTGCCTAACTGGACCACTTTTCTTAGATAGACAGATTCGTCGACAACTTCGAGAGTTGTGTTCTCAACACTAATTGACATATGCACAAAATGAGCAAGACTTTGGTCTTGTTTATTTTAAGGCCTACCAGGTGGGAAACCAAGTTGAGGTCTTTGAGCAAATGAGCATAATGCTATGCTCCTCAAATGATTCTGACAAGACGACAATATTGCGGCAAATCAAAGGTGAGTAATGTCATTGAAGCTAATTCCAAATCCTTTCTAATCAAAAAGGTTGAAGATGTCGTCCAACACGGCATTGATTAATTTCGAAGAAATAACTCTCCCTGTCTCACGCCTCTGTGTAGTGGAATAACTTTCGTGCTCTGCTCTTGTACTTGGACTGACATGTTAGCGTTGTCGTACAAGCACCTCAGCCCTTTAATGTACCAATAGTCAATGTGGCCCTCAACACTTTGGAGCCTTTGTTCCACTCGAACGTCTTCTTGATGCTTTCAACATTGTAAACACGAACGTCGGGTCAGGAGGACTTCCCGAGCTTCCGATATGCTTCAGCGTCCTCCGAAGACTGCAACGCCATATATCGACGTTGGTAACCTAATTATTTCAATTTAAGAAAAAACACTAATTGTGGTAAAAAAATATAACTAGTCCATTCAGGATAAGCAAATAGTGAGTTATCAGTGCAACTGAAGGATTTAAAAGGTATACTGACATTAAAGGAAAATATCAATAATTTATAATATCTTAAAAGATTTTAATGTGTTAGTTATATTCTTATAATATTATCCAATAATTTTATAAACTAATAATAGATTAAGCATAGAGAAATCTCGTATAAATAAGTAACAACATAAATCCTATCACGTTGTGATCTCGGTAAAAAAAATATATGTATAAAGTACTTAGGTGCGTTTAGAAAGTTGGAAGTTTATCGTTATCAAAATATATAATTTTTGTTTTGTATAAGTATTATAAATACTAACAAAATTATTATTTATACATTGTAAACATAATCTGTTGTAATGCTATTTTATAAAATATTGGCCCATGCCATAGAAAAAATATTCGCATAATTAATTGCTAATGCGAATATTAAAAAAGATGCGAATGCGGATATTCGTAATATACCACTAGTTCTTAACTGTCATTTGGAAAGCTCTTTTTTTACTTTCACAGGGCCGATTATTTTGAAAGTTTGGTGTACTGTTACTTCAGTGGTATTTAATGTAGGAGTAGCGTTTAATTTCAATCGTCCGTATTTTATGGTATCATGGAGAACAAATGGTGAAAAATATCTTTGGTGAAATGCTAAGAGTAGATAAGACTGTACGTTTTTGGTGTTCAATTGCACCTTGCGATGCGGTGTGTCCATATATTTTTTGTAACTTCATCTTTCGGGAATCTAAAATAAAACGTATAAAGTCCTCAACATTATCGATAACTCCCACTTGTCACATCTCTATGATAATTATATTTGTTTGTAAATATTTAATAGAAATACAATAAAAGAAACCGAATTTTACGCGGAAACTGTAGTTGATGCAATTTAAAAGCATATTCTGAACATCTACTTATTTTATATTTAAAGAAAAATACAAATTTTGCAAGAAAACTCACCTATGAAAAGTCACCAGCTCCTTCGTATTTTCTTTTCGCCTTTATGTGATTTACAACCAACCAACCACACACGCCATGCTTAAAACTAATAAATTATATAATATTTTTGTTAAATTATTAATGTAAATAAATATTTAAATCAATTTTACGTTTACCGTCCACAATCCAACTAAATTCATGTGACATGACATTTCGAAAAATGACATATAAAGAACGCATATTTTTTATTTAGGCGCATAATTTTAACCAGTGTATCCAAATTGACATTTCTTTTCTGACTTTTTAGAAATAAATAAAAACCATGGAGTATTCACTGGTTCACTCACTCTCGTGTAAAAGCTGTATTATCATTGATGAATAAGATTGATGTTTCGCAACTGTTATTTTAGCCCGGTTTCTACTGCTCGTTATATTTCTGTGCAGGTGTCAAACATTTTTACTTTTATTTTACTATTTCAACACTAATAAAATAAGCGAGCCACATTTTTCATATTTTCCTTTAATTTCAATCTATCCACCAAGTTAGAACGTCTGTTTCAGAAATTTTGTTGTACGGAGACTCAAACATGTTGCCGTTTTCAACCAAAATCGTGCTTTAAAACTAACTAACGAAAGTTACTGTTTATTGGTGTAAAAGTCGTTTCGAATTTCTGGCAACACTGCATTTTTTTTTACTAGAACCTTATTGGATGGTAATAAAAACTATTTTCGCGTTTTTGACAGGAGACGTCATGGCCCAATTGGGCCAAGCGATAGTTGAGAGACAATTTCTGTATTTTCAATGTTATGTAATTGAATGTAATTGAATGTAAATCATACAAAATGAAAGTGTTAACGTAGGGAATTTTTTTGAATAATCACGATGAAAAGTTGACTGAAATACTTGAAATTTCGTACACACGATAATTGGAAAACTGAGCTTTTTTTTAGCTATTAGCGTCGCCACAGACACACACAGGCTTTAAACTACTTCGAATTTTTGGCGAGTTGGACCAGCATTCATTTGAAATTGGGGACATTTTTGTTTGCTCCTTCGCCTCTTCATATACGATGAGGCGACTTTAGGCTACTTCTCAATGAATTTTCGGCGACTCCAACCATTATACATCTGGCAACACTGGTTTTTAGCGATTTTAAAGCAAAAAATGTACAACATGGTAGTTGACTACCTTTCTTTAAATACATTTATCAAAAATGTTTGTCTTCTAAAATTGAGAGGAAAAAGATTTTTTGAAATACAAGCAATAATAAATGATTTATAAATCTTTGAAAATTGGTGGAAGGGGCATCTGTCAAATAACGGACACAGCAGAATGTGACGTAACCGAGTGTCGCAAGCCATAACGCTGCGTGCGTGCGAAAGAGATGACGCGATATCCCCACTATGCCCCCACTTTTGCACACAATAATATTTAAAATTAGAATAACTGCTTTATTTTTCAACCAATTTTGATTCTGATTTTACTGAAGAATTTATTTTTCGTATGACTTTCTGTTAAAATTAAATAATGTACAAAATCAAACACAGGTTACTACCCTATTTTGGCAATCGCTTTGCTATTGTAAGTTAGGTAATAGCCCTACCGCTTTATATTTTCCCGGGACAAAAAGTAGCCTATGTCACAGTACACAGATATACAGTAGAATATCGTCATACAAACGGTCGGAACGCGAGTGATGCCTACGCGCCTCTATATTCGTACACATTAATTTCTTACGTAGTATTACTTAGGGTCTCTTTCACCATCTCCAAGTAAAGCGTTGATTAGTTACTTCCCAATTAACGTTAATCGGCAAGTAAAACTTACGAGTATCTTCTATCAATTTCACAAGCGAAAATAAAGCTTCGAATAACAACTTACCGGTTAAGTAAATGACGTTACAAATCATACGTTACATTCGTTCAATATTACGTCAACTATACTCGTCAAACGTCATTGGCAGGTTAGCTGTCATTTGTCATTTCATTTCGTGTATTGTTTGTTGTCTTGTTGTGTTTTTAGTTAGGAAATAATTGCGTGTGGTTTTAATATTTTTATAAATTATCATGGATGAAGTTAAAAGTGATACAAGTGCAAACTTTTCATTACATGAGAGGGACATTTTGAAATCACTTGTACAGAAATACCAAACTGCTTGATTTCTGAAATCGAGATTTTTTGTTTGTAAGATAAGTAGGTACCTACTGATGTAGGTTACTGACAGAACATCGTATTCAATCTTTATGTCAAAGGTGTAGAAGGAATTAATAATTATGATTTGATAGGTTATCTATTAGTAGTAGTATTTAAATTATTTTAAATAATGAAAAAATTATACTCACCCTTGCGTTTTAGGAATTATTTTGTTATAGTAAGTTATGCACTTTGTTCACTGCATACTTCGATAGACGAAATCTCGCGAAACAATCAGTTTCATCTAAGTCCGTAAAATAATCAACACGGAATTTAAATACACGAATCCTCGATATCCGTTGCAGCGTAGAATATTCTAGTTCATCCAATTGATGATCAATTAAATCAAATAAATCCATTTTTAGACAACAGATATACAAATATTTATTAATCTAAACTCTGTGATTTTATTTAACTGTCAAGTAAACACGCTAATTGGCAGACGACGTGGCAAGTAGTTACGGGTCAGTTTAATTATATGATTAGTGCTACTCGAACGTCGTGAAATTGACACGTGCAGTTACGGGTCACTTTAACTGGCGATTAGTCTACTCGATACTTTACTCGAAGGTGGTGAAAGAGGCCCTAACTCTATGATTAATTACACAAACAGTTGCGAGTGCGCCTCAGTGACGAACCGTGTGATTGTTTTGTAAGCAGCAGAGGTAAGCAGTAAGCGTGCATTTTGTGAATATTTGAATTAAATAAGAAGTACTTACATAATATGGCAAAGAGCAATTATAGAGTATATTGTGCTGTTAGTTATTTATTCTGTGGATGTTTTGGTTGTTTGAATTCTTCAATAACGCACCCAGAGATATATTTTTTTTAAATTGCCCGGAAACTCCGAAAGGTAAGACTATAAATAAGTTTTTATATACCCACTAGCCAGCAATTTGATTCCTTTTTAATAGGTAGGTATTTCGCTTTTTCCACCGAGTAAAATACCTGGATTAATAAATAACGGAGTGGGTAAGGTGAAAAAAGTGACGTACGAGTGACTTACCTACGCTCACGATAAAAATAACTAGTAAGTAGTTTCCTAGGCTAGGTTATCCTACTAATTTAATATGTACTTAGCTGCTTACACACACAAACACACACTCACGCCCTGTATCCTCGAAGGGGTAGGCAGAGGCTGAACTAGTTGCACACACTTTTCGCCGTGTATATTCCGTCCCATGATGTGATAGGGACACTTCTTATTTCATTCACAAAGAATTTTAGTCTTAGTTAGTGTTGCCGTTTTAGCGCTTTTCGCGCTAGATCTAGTGCTTTTTAAGGGTCTTTAGCGCTGTTTATGTGATAAGTACGCGCTAAAAAAAACTGGTGGAAACTGGCGCTTTTTTCGAGACGGATTTAGAGCTTAGTGATTTACACTGCTCACGCTAGCCCCCCCCCCCTCCCCCACCCCACGAAAAATAAAGTAAAAAATTGTTTAGCGCTATTTAGCCAGATTTTCACAAGATTTAGCGCGTTTTTGATAAGCGTCTAATTAGCGCTATTTAGCCTGTTTTCACAAGATTTTGTGCGTTTTTGATAAGAGTCTAGTGGTTTTTTTTTTCCTCAAACTGCAACACTGGTTTTAGTTTTTGCGTGAAAGAGTCAAAGAGTATGTAATCACTACGTCATATCATGGATCTGAGCTGCTGATGATTTTTTTTTTAAATTTAGTTAGCTGGAGTGGATTGATAGTGTTGAGCATTCTCCAATAACGAAAAACGTATTATTTTACCATATTATATGTAAATGTACCGTACAAAAGGCCTCTTGTGGGTTCTAGCGGAATGCCATCATTATAAATTATCTTTGGTTACATAAGTTAACAGTTTATGTTTAAGCATCTTACTTGAATTACTTGAAGTAGTAGCAGGACAGCAGTAGTCATGGTCTTGAGATATAATTTGTAACAATTCTGTAAAATAAATATCATTTTAACATACATACATAACCATATAGTTCAGAAAGTCTCTTAAAGCAATAAATATCTCACCTGTAGCAGAGAGCTGGTCATTGTGGGTTCTGCCAGCTGGTAATATATTCTTCACTTCAGTTTCGTTAATATGTAGTGGAAACTCAATGAACATTTCATCCAGTAATGGTGTAGAAGAAATTTCAATAGATGGAACAGCGTTTCTTCTTAATTGCGTTTTTTTTTTCTTGAAGTCTTTATTTTTGAAATGCTTTTCACAAATATACTTTAATTGATGCAACTTCTCAATTGGCACATAAACTAAGTCTTCTTTCCCAGTTGCTTTGACCCACTGCTTACACCTAAAAATGATAATCTAATGAAATACCTGCTATGTACGCGCAGACATCACATTATAGCAATTAAAGAATAAAAACAGCATACAGTTAAATAAAATGATGCCTGGAAAATATCAATATCGATAATCCATTGACATAGTAAGCACTATTTGTTTACATACGATGTTCGTTAAAAATATTACTCGATATAAAAGCTTCAAAAACTCAACGAATCACTTTGTTTTGCCTAGTTATATAATTAAAAAATTATTGATTTGCTTACCGTTCTTCATTCAATGGAAATTTAGCCATAAAAATGCGTTTTATATTATTTTCCCGGCATGTTTTTACACCACATATTTCACACGTTATTTTACCCATACTAGTTTCATACAATTACACTCAAAAACTAGGAACGTATGATTTTAACTAAACAGCTTTTAATAACTTAATGCAAAAACTCGCGAAAAACTACAAACTTCCAATCTGTCCTTTGACAACTACGATTGACGTTGACATATTTTGACAAGCAAAATTAAAATGGCGACAAATTAGGATATAATCCGTCTATGTTCGATAGTCATAGACCCAGTATCGCTCTAGAATATGCTCAGGGTTCTTTAGTATTGAAACGGATAATAACGCCATTAAAAAACCAGCACGTTTCATACATCGTTTCTTTCCAAGGGAGTTGCGCCAGACTGGAAAGAGTAACATTTCGGTTCTGTGCCTACGGCCTGACCTCTGAGATCACATCTCCTATTTACGCTCACGAAGTGGGTGTGTGTACCTATTACCTATCCCTTTCCTTCCCTAACCTACGTAGTTATCGCTATCTCCTTCTTATGCTGTGCTTGGCGGCTAGGTTCGGGCCGCTCCGAGGCGGGAGGCCCGCCATATTTCTTAAGTACGCTTTTGTTTACGCAAGCGAGTGGTGTGTGTTCATCTATATAGATATTTATGTAATAAAAATCCTAATTAAACGTTGTGTGACGTTCGTAACAATATTAATAGTAATAAAAATACTATTGGTAAGTATAATAAAGTGTATTAATTCATTTTCTTTCTCAGATACGACGATCGTAACAAGAATGTATTAAATATCCACTCATCTCGGCTTGCGACCAGATGTAGTTGGTAATGTGAACTACGAATGAGACTCCGCTCTCGGGTCAATCCCAGACGGTTATTATAGTCTCAATTTACGTATAACATATACGTACGGCCGAGTGGAATGGGCCGACCGGACCCGAATTCTGGGCCGACCGGGCCCGAATTCTGGGCCGACCGGGCCCGAATTCTGGGCCGACCGGGCCCGAATTCTGGGCCGACCGTCGGATCAAGTGGGCCGACCGACGGATCAAGTGAGCCGACCGTCGGATCAAGTGGGCCGACCGTCGGATCAAGTGGGCCGACCGTCGGATCAAGTGGGCCGACCGTCGGATCAAGTGGACCGACCGTCGGATCAAGTGGGCCGACCGTCGGATCAAGTGGGCCGACCGTCGGATCAAGAGTTTGGGCCGACCATGTCCGGAGTCTGGCCCGACTGGCTCCGTAATCTGGCACGCACGTGTCCGGTGTCTGGTCCGACCCTGCCCGGAGGTTGGCCCGACCGTTTTCGGAGTTTGGCCCGACCATGCCCGGAGTTTGGCCCGACCATGCCCGGAGTCTGGCCCGACCGGGTCCGGAGTTTAGTCCGACCGGGTTAGTGGGAGTCTGATCCGACCGGCTCCGAAGTCTGGCCCGACCGGGTCTTAATCCTGGCCCGACCTGCTCCGGATTCTGGCCCGACCGGCTCCGGAGTCTAACTCAACCGAGTCTGTAACGTGGCCTGACAGGGCCCGTAGTTGGGCTAGACCGTGTCCCTAGTATGGCTGGACCGGACCTATAGTGTGAGCCGAGGGCCATCCGGAGCGTAGCCCGACGGAAAATTGTACACGACTTACTCTTTTGGCTTAACTAGCCAACCGAAGATAGCTAAATACTTTAAAAGTTCCCTTTTCCCAAATGACAGCTGGTGGTGACCTGGGAAATGTAACCACACATGATGATAATCGCGTCGTAATTGTGAGGAGGATGACGACAAAATTTTGAGTAAAATTAATGTAATCATCTAATTGAAACTTCCGGCGTATTAAACACTGGAAAGTTGTCTATTATACCTAAAAAGCTAAAACATCAGTTATGCTAATTTGCATATGTTTCCATAACACATATGGACTTTTGATACGAGGTTTGCCCTAAAAAAGTAGCAGAACACCCAGAAGTCCCTGAAAGCCTGAAAAAGATATTAATTGCACTTGTGGATACACTTATAGCAAATGCGTTAAAGTTAATGAATTTCTGCCAAACAAATTATAAAACCGAAATATTAATTATTACCGGTTCTAATTAAGATCCCAACGTTCACCGTCGGGAACCCATCTACGGGACGAAGAGAAACAGTAAGAGCCTATGAAATTACACAGAATCTCGAAAATTGTTAAGCCTCCTCATCATCGTATAATCCAAAATTAGAGGTACAGTAAAAAAGAAAAGGCAGTTTCGACACCTCGTCTCCCACAGTGAACTGCATCCCCCATAAGCCTTAACATCAAGTAACCTTAAACTAAAAGTTTACTAACTAAAGGTTAAAGAAAAAGGGGGGGGGGGGTGAGTTGGGTTATCCTTGACTACAAAGGCTTCCGGAAGGAACAACTAACCGACCACCTATTAGGCGTTAAAAGTTGGGTGCTACGAAATACGTCATAAATATCCCTAAAAGCTACGTAATTCGGCTCTCGGGAAAACTACTAATCACAGCCTTAAATCACCAAACACCTACTAGTTACATGTAGAAATTTTAAAAATGATCCATACGAGAATTAGATTGCAAGATATCTGCTAATTCAAAAAACAAGATGGTATCAAATTTATAACACTCCTAAAACTTGCAGGAGATATCTTGAACCTTGCAAAACATAGAAGCATAGAAATACAAATAGAACAAATCCAAGGTCAATACAATGTTATATGCGAATTTAGCCCCACAAGGGGTGAGAGCCTACCGGGCTGGCATCTATCGAATGCAATACTAAAAGAGGTCTTCAAGAAATCGGGCACGCCATTCATCGACTTATTCCTAATTAAAGATGATCCTGCAACTATTACTGATGTAGTACTCGCAGAATACGTCAAACGCTTTCCCAATTATGTTAGTACAAGGATGGAAATCTCCAGCTCCACCGTAATACTCAGAATGCTACAGCGCGTTAGTCAAAGTACATTCATAGTAATAGTCCCTAAATGGGAAAATGTGTCTTGGCATCCGATCCCCAAGAAGAGAGCCCTATACAGTAGGGTCCAATTAAGGTATCTTAATTATAATCTGCTAGACCTTGAAATCAATCGGCCAAGATACAAGATTTTTATTTGGAATCATAAAAGTACAATGGGTTAATTTGGTGAAAAAACTTTTGTATTCACTCAACAATATTGATGAGCCAGTACAGAATAAGGGAGAAATCCAAAACGATCCGCACCCATGGAAATGGCACAATAACTTTGTTACTTCTATTGGTATAAGAATTGTATTTTGAAATAACTATCTTAAAACCTGGCAACTAAACTAATGGTTAGTGACTTTGTAAATAGCAATATTCACTAGCAAAATTATGATTACCACGGGCGAAATGACCTTTTCTTTACTTATCTTCATTCGTGAGGGCTCCAGAAATTAACAAATTTCGATTATACACCTTTGTAACCACCTACTGTCAATGTTGGGTAAATTTTATTTAAAATGCTTGGTAAAATTACCATATATTATAGCAATATATGATGTTTTAATATTGCCATGATTTTTGTTTGCTTTTGTAATTTTTTGGGGTGTCATTTTCCTCAAGACTGCACAAAAAGGTGTCTTATAATAAGAATCTACTTACAAGTAGGATGGAATTGTTACAAATGGTTTAAATTTTCCTTCGTAAAATAAAACATTAGCCTAAGATGTCATAGAGAAGAAGTAATTTTAATTTTCATGGGTACATAAAAGAAAATTCAAACATGGATTCATTGTAATTCAGTTAAAGCAAAATTACTTCAGATTGATTTTATTTTAGACCTTTTTGTTGATTTTATCTTCTGCTGAAGTCGTTAAAACTTCTTATTTTAAAAATAAATTCATTGTGTTATTTTTAATAACCCTAAAACAGATTTATAATTTGTACAGTTGCCTGTTACATAATACACTAAATCCATACATGCCTTCTGTTAGACGGGTTTTTTTTTTTTTTTGGGTAGGCGATCCTGCAGTCAACACCGGGGGAAACCTGCGAATGGGATACTGGAGTCCCCCGGCTTGACGACTGCAGGGGCCTGGGAAGGAAGCGGAAAAGGATGATGGAAGGAAAGGTGGGGAGTGGAGAAAGGTTCTCAGGATGGGCGGAAAGGAAAAGGGTGCCAGGAAATGTTCGCGGGCCCTTTTAGGCCTCAATGTGTTATGCAACCAAGAGGTATACACACTGACTGTGTGCCTCGGCCCGCGACTAATGTTCCCCCGCGCATGGGCGTGCATTGGGTGTGAAGACCCAAAGCACAAGAATTGCCTCGGGGGGCCTGTTAGACGGGTTATGAATTGAGAATTTGTACTATCATCCACGGATTTATGTCTTCTGCTCCTGTAAGACTTTTTGGTAATTTTGCCATATTTGTTGTTTAATTTCACCATAAACTATCTTGAAGTATTGTCTTAAATTGTGCCCACGTATTATACAGATGAATAGGCAATACTCGGAAAGCAATAGAAAATAGTCCCAATAGACTTTTTCTAGAAAAATTGTCAACACTTTGGAAACTGCTAAAAAAATTGCAAAGATGCCAAATTTTAAGGTATCTGTAGAGTAAGTTAACGATAGCAATATTTTAAAACTATCTTAATGCTGAGAAAATCTTAACAATATTATAAGAGACTTCAAAATCAAACACTGATTATAAATTATAATTAGACGAAAATCTGGCACATAGATATGTTATTGGGCGTGTCGCAATCCTCGAGATACAAACAATGTTTTACAAGAGTTGTCTTGTAATCTTAAACTTCTTATAAACTTGTCTCTTCTCAAATGCATCTCAGTAGTCAGTAATTATCTCCAATCCAATTCCAATTTGTTTTGGTTGGAGTAATTATCTCACTTGTCAGTGTCAATTGTCATAGTGACAGTCGACAGATATAGCAGAATAGGCCCGTTCGGATTTCTTTACACAAAAGATAAACATAAACGTTGAGACGGTTTAGCTATACTTTGATTTTCTAGTAAAAAGGTCAATTGAACCTTTCATGAATAGATACAGAGTACCTATAGTAGGCACAAACCAAAGAGTTCTAAGAATATATAGAGAGGACATTTGAAAAATTTTCATACAAAAAATTTGAGCCTGTTCGTAAGGCGCATATTGGCATATTTCCTTTCAAAATATTGTTTTCTGTACAAAATTTGCGCATTTGCGTATCAGATAGACGGCGACTTATTACCCACGAGTAATAACTTTTGGACAAAACATTAGGGCCTGATGTCCGGTGTATGACTATACTGTTTTACAGTGTTGCCAGATGTATGACGGTTGAAGTCGCCGAAAAATCATTATGAAGTCGCCGAAAGTTGCCGCACCGTATATGGTGAAGGAGAAAAAAAAAAAAAAAAAAAAAAAAAAAAAAAAAAAAAAAAATCTCAAATCCGACAAAAACAAGGTTTGTAACACAAATTTTCCAAAGTAGCCCAAATTGGCAACTGGGTGCCATTCGCATAGCCTAAACGGCGACCAGTCGCCATTCACAATTTTTGGTCGCCCCGACACCCTCCAAGGTAGCCTAAATGGCGAAAAGTCGCCTAATCTGGCACCACTGCTGTTTTAATGTTTTTGGTACAAACAGTGTTGCCAACTTAACGGATTTCCCGTCATATCTTACGGATTTGTATAAGTTTTCTAAACTTATCTTTCTAACGGCTTACGGGATATTTAACGAAAAACTACCTTCGGGTAGCTAAATATCCTTCTACATTTCTCAAATTTATTCGACAGGCGGTCGGGGGGGTGTATACCTGATTATTACTTTTTGTCATGTGGCAGCAAGAACACATGCAACGCACTCTCCACAAAAGTTTAATTTTTCAGGCCACAATATGGATAAAAGACAAGCAATTATTAAAACATTGGCAATCTGAAAAATCAAAATGAGATAAAATTTTAAATGGGGTTGCAAAATACACTGACATCAAAGTTAAGAAAGACATATCAATGGTCAAGTAAACCCATTTTTATTCGTCATGAGTCATGACACGAGAAATAATAGAATCGGTGGGGCCTTTCGTCCAGTAGCTATTGCAGGATGGGTACGAGCAGTTTTAGTGTCAGCAAGAATTAAAGTAGGAGCAGGTAGCACCCGGTCGTCAATCACCTTCTTAAAACATTACCTATTATTAATCGATTGGTACATCTCTAGGGAGTGAAAATGAGAATATCACTAAGACTATTGACACGAAATTTTGTGTACCTCCGTTATATTTAGAATGTGATTTATTTCCTTCTTACTTCGAGATTTATAATCATTTTTTATTAGAGATTCAATGTAAGGTTATTTACATTATTACATAAGAAATTAAGAAGTCTGTTAATCAAATCATCAGAAACAGATTTTCTAGTGAAACAATTGCGTCTTTACTTTTATGAAAATTAATTCTATGTTTATTTAGAAGATTTTATTAAGTTTGTTATCTGAACTGTGACATAAATGAGAAGACCGGCTCCATCCTTATTTCATTACAACTTACCTGATTTTTACACAAGTCTAACCGAAATAGACAGTTCAAGTACTTACTTAGCTATTCTTATTTTTTTGAACATTAAGAGATTCTAAAGTATCATACTTAGGTATGTTAAATACCAATACCTATTTCGCAATTTACATAAAAAGGATGATGATACTTATGAAGAAACTTTATTATTTTTATCTTAAGTTAGATCCGTTTCCCTTTTTGGTTGCAACCTAAGTTCATAAACCTATCCAGTTCCACTAACTGATGAATTTATCAGTTATCACAGTACGCCGCTGTGCCGCTAACTAGCAGGCCGGCAGATTGAAGACATATCTCAGAGGTCAGGCCGTAGGCACAGAACCGAAATAAACCAATTTTCCCCCCGAAGGGAAGAAAATTAATATTTCGGATCTTGCCGTAGGCCTGACCAAGGCAATTACTTGCCGCCTGATGGTACTAAAGAAATATGGCGGGCCTCCCGCCTCGGAGCGGCCCGAACCTAGCCGCCAAGCACAGCATAAGAAGGAGATAGCGATAACTACGTAGGTTAGGGAAGGAAAGGGATAGGTAATAGGTACACACACCCACTTCGTGAGCGTAAATAGGAGATGTGATCTCAGAGGTCAGGCCTACGGCAAGATCCGAAATATTAATTTTCTTCCCTTCGGGGGGAAAATTGGTTTAATAAACAAACATTCATCCATACTTATTATACATACAAACTTTCGGGTTTATAATATTAGTAAGATATATTTATCAAGAGGGAGTTTTGGCGGGAACTTGGAAGTGTCATGAGGTGCTCTTGTTTTAATTCATTATTTTGGTGATATTTAGTGTTATATTGCATAATTATGGTGGTATATTATCCAATATAGTTCTATTAAAGAGCTCAAATGAAGTGAATTGAAATAATTGTGCTAATCAAGTGTTTTTTCTGTTGCCGCCAAAACTCCTCGATAAAGTCTTGGTAAGGTAGCCACTGCTTTACTTCGACATACTACAGATAATAAAAAATACAATCCAAACTTGACATTGGCAAAATGTGAACACAAATGCCATTATAAAAAAAAAAAAAAATAAAAAAAAAAAAAAAAAAAAAAATTATCAAGAGACAGATAAACTAGAATCAAATCGAGTGTCGACTCCTTTGACACGGCTGTTTATCTGCGTACAACAAATTGCTGGACGTAGCGCCATATTGTTTTTAGTGTTGTCTGACGTTTAGATAAACATGGCAGACATTTTCTTTTGACAGTTGCTGTCAATTGACATTGACATGACCGGCATCCGTGGTCCGGCATCAAAGAGCATTACAATTTATAATACTACGGAAAATCCTCTCCACTTTTCTATAATACAACCCTCCGTATTTTACCTACGGTAATTTTGCATCTTGTAAAATGTATTACACGTGCAGTGTTTGTAAAAGTTCGCGACAGGACGCTATTTACATCATTTTCCGTGCACTGAGAAAAGACTCAATAAAATAAGTGGTTAGAGTGTTTAAAACGTGATGATCTGAAGAAATTATCACCAAAACTACTATCGAAGCTTTTTGTTTGTCAAAAACACTTTGAAAAGAAGTTCATTATCTGCAAATTTCGTCTCATAGGCAAATCATATCCTTTGTTTACTGAAGACGAGATTGCGAGTGGAATTCCGTCCCAGGATTTTACAGGTAAGACAGTATTTTAACAACTAAATATATCGTAATTTCCCTTTTTTTATTGACTGATATTCTATTGGTTATCCTACACCACATTGTAGATGTTGTCACTTATTATGGCTTTACCTTGCCAAAGTATTTTTTAACCAATCAAGTGATGCTAAATAGATACAATTCATCACACTGGAGGCTCTTAAGTTATGAGTGTAGTGATGAGTCCTAACATCACATAGTATAAAACAAAGTAGCTTCCCATCTATCTGTTCCTATGTATGTTTAGATCTTTAAAACTATGCAACGGATTATTATGCGGTTTTTTTAAATAGATTAGTGATTCAAGAGGAAGGTTTATATGTATAATACATGCATAATATAGTAGAGAAACACTGATAATTTTAGAGGTTTCTAATGTGATGTCATAAATAAATGCATTTTTTTGCACTTACATTGCAACTGCTGGCTAAACCCTATGAGATAGATCAATATAAAGTGGGACTTTTATGCTGGAAAAACTTTTTATTGCGGTTGGAGCCGTGGGCAATAGCTAGTAACAGATAAAATTCACATTGACACTAAAGACTAAATATTATATTTCTTAGATATTGAGATTTGTTTTTCTTGTTCATTTCAGAAAATATGGATCCTAATACTGACCATTGTTACTCACATAAAAGACACGGAATGGATCACTACATTCCGTGTCTTGTATTGTAGATGTCTATGAAATGGATTGCAATCACACAGAAGCTAGACTGCTCCACAAATTGAATGACCATCATGTCATTCCTGAAAATATAAAACGATGAAGGTGGGTTCAATAGCATTTTTGTACTGCAATAACTATTCCTCCGGCTTTGCTTTCATAATATAGCAATAGCTTATTCTCAAGATTTTATTCGTTTATTTATTGTGCATGTTTATGCACCTTTTAAAATGTATGCCATGATTTAATCTAAGATAAGGTATATCTGTGTGCCACTGGCAGATGGCATTGCAGGCCAACTTTTATAAATTTGTATTGTATGCATGCATGCATGCTCACGCCTTTTATCCCCGAAGTGGTAGGCAGATGCGCAACTAGTGCACCCACTTTTCGCCAAGCGTATTCCAGGCCCATGATGTGATAGGGGGCGAGCCTATCGCCATATCGGGCACAAATTCCAGACTCCGGGCTGACACTGAATAGAAAATCCAATATCACTTTGCCCGACCCGGGAATCGAACCCGAGACCTCAGGCTTGCAGTCGTACCGTAATACAACTACGCCACCGAGGCAGTTTTAAATTTGTATAGTAAACATTGAAATATATTATTTCGTTTTATTAGATAAGTATTAGTATAATGTGGTAGTCTGTCGAAGTGAACTGTCTCATAATGAGTCATTATGTAACAATCATCTTCACAAACATTAAAGTTTAAAATATTTAAGTTAGGAATAAGTATGAATGCTTCTGCTAACAGTTGTGCATTTTGTTTCCAGGTGAAAATTTGTACAAAAGTTTTTAGTGCAATGATATCTGCAGCTTTATCATATACAGCAAAGTTTTGTAAGTATCTAACATGAGTAATGTTTTTGATTACTATGCCTCGTTTTCCTATGGACCTGCATGTGGTGAATTTGAATGATTTTAAATGTTGTGTCAATACAGCACCATCTTGATCTTAGTTATTTGGCATGACCTAGCATCCCTTATTGACCTAGACCTTAGGATCTTCTTACCAATTGCCTCATTGGTCATGTGATGGCTAGTAGATTCAGCTCAGTCACAGTTTAATTATTACACTGGTACTTGGCTGATTACTGTTGAGGTCCTGAGTTCAATCTCAGGTCAGTTAGAAAAATTATGTGAAATGACATGCTCTCAGCCATAACATTATAACAAGAAAACAAGTTTTATTTTATAATATGCGACACTAGTTGCACCTCTATCTACATATTATATATACTTGTGATGGTGTGTACATGTATTCATCATCATCAGCCACATGAGCCCACTTTTGATCATAGGCCTTTCCCGAAACATGATGATGTACATGTATTAATGAAAGCTATTTTTTTTTTCAGCACACTACAGATGTTAGACCTGTAAGCAAAACAATAAAAAATACAGCAGAAACTGTTATGTTTTTTGACAAACTACTTGATAGTGTCAATGGAGCTACAACGTTTTCAAAAAGGAGTAAAGGAAAACTGTTACGTACAGCAGTGACGGAAAAATCACATCACCACACATTTTGGAATGAAGCCGTTAAAAAATTAGAAAAAATGAAATCATATTCAACAGAAAAGGAAAAGTTGGTGCCTTCATTAAACAATTTTATTATAACATTAAAAAGTCATATGAGGCTGTGGCAGCTTTTTAAAAGCCTTGATATTAAAATAATGCGACCTATTTATTTTAATTCTGATCCAATTGAAATATTTTTTGGTCAAATTAGGGCATACAATTACCGCAATAATGACCCAAACTGTCCCAGCTTCAAATGTACCTTTAAGTCATTATTCATAAGTAGAATTATCAAGTTCCATAATGAAACATTTAATTGTGAGGACGAACCTGCAGATTAAGTAATAAATTTACAGTAATTGTTTAATGAAAAAATAAAAGACACTTGAGCCAGGTCATCCCAAGGAACAAAACATTGAAATGATCGTTGAGCAGGCACGACAAGAACGTATCAATGTTCATTCGCGTGCCTACCCTGCTGGATGGGTAGTGCGATAGACTGTAAATAATTTGCGACTAAATTGTAATTTATGTAATAAAAGCCCAACAACAAGGCAACATCCATGACTGGATAAGTCACAGAGAATATAGTGAAGCTATAAAGCGTCTAAACTACCCATCCGAAGGCGCAGTGAAGTGTTTTGGTACAGTTGTTGCTGAAACAAATGAATACTTGGAAACCAATGCTCATTCTTATAATATTTTTTCTAATATTATAACAATGATTTTATCCACGTATTCATTTGATTACATCGACTGTACCAAACATAAAACAATGCTCTTTAATCATTTCATTGCTTTAACTGTTAGGTTCACAATAATGAATTGGTGCAGTATTATAAATAGAATTTTAAAGGGCATCGACGTTTTTCGCTTAGCCAATAAAGTTTTGCCTGCGATGCAAAAAAAAACTGACGAAAATTATAAAAAGAAATTAAAAAATAAATCTTTTAATAAATTATGAGTAGTTTTATTACATTTTCCTCTAATAGAACAGATTAATTAAATCAATAATATATTATATACTGGTGTATAGGCCTAGCATTTCAGGCTGTATACTATTAATTCCTTTGTCATTTGCATTTAGTAAGCAAACAAAGTTAATATAATCTGTGCAGTATTCATAAAAAAAATTTAGTCTGTGGAGTACTCATCAAAAAAAAAAAAAAAATGTCATACGACATTAAAACTAACACTCATATTTTTTGTTCTACAGTTGGCCGTCTGATACGTAGTATCTCTAAGTAGTCTGTGCTCCTTTGATTAGAGAAAGGTGTCGACGTATAGACATTTGGCAATTTGCAGACTGAAATTACTCAGACCAATGAAATTATGTGAATAATAATTATTTGATAGAAAATAGTGCAGTGGAAGAAGACAAAATTATGATTGGCGCTATCACAGGCGCTATGGACCAAAGTAAAAAGAGATGTTATTTTGGCTGTGTCAATGATAGTAAGTAAATATTGTAGTCTAGACTCTAGTCCATATCTATTATAATTCTCTTAGCTCTAGCGAAGTCACGAGTGGAACGGACGAGAAACGAACGCTAGGGATTAAATCCCTTAGCCCCTTTCCTACACCTTATAGTTTATATCTTGAAACAGGATTCAGGCGTCAAGACTCAAGAATTGTATTACTTTAGTTGTTGTCTATACTTATAACAAAACCATTTCTGAAGTTAGAACGTACGGATTTTTTGGAAAATAAGATAATTTAAATTTCTATATGGTAATACATAATTATTACCTATGTATAAACATAGTTTGATTGTCAAAATTGACTGTGTTAATTTTCACTAACGCAATGGTGAAGGTATTCTTTATCATACAACCTGAAAATATATTTTAAAGTAAATAACAACAACATAATCTTATTCATTGCAACCACTTTTGACCTTAAAATCCTGTTACAAGATTCAAAATTTTAACTCCCTTTGTTACCCACTTTCCGTGGGTGCAGTCAGAAGAAATTTATATAACTCAATCAAATATAGGTATTAATAATTATTATTGTCTTACAATTACTTATCTTAATGTATTTTAGGTCCAGTTCATTTTTTTCCTCAAAGTTCAACTTACAAATGGGAAGCTTTTCAAGAGAAGAGATATCAGGAATGGATAAAAATTCTTGACAAAAAAACTTTAGAAAAAGGAGATGCATACATCAAACGTAATATTCGAATATGCCATGAACATTTCACTGATGCGAATAAATTTCCCAGTGGGTTTCTTACTAAAACTGCCATCCCAACATTGAATTTAGGTATGCAATGTTTCTGAAAACTGGCACACAATAGTGCATGCACACTGCTGTTTGGCAATAGAAATCAATGATATTTTAATAAAAATGTGTAGATATGGCACCTATACTGTACTCGGCTCTCAAAAACGGCACATTATCCCACACATAGTTAATTTAATATTACAATAACAAACTATAATATGACAAGTGAAAGTATTATGGCATATTATAATTCTCATTATTATCATATAGAAAATTTTATCGAACATTCTTTACACTTTGATTCTGTCACGATACTAAGGCCAATTGTGCTAATTAGCTCAATTTTCGTGTGCCATTTGGAGACTGTTTAAAACAAATCTACACCTTTTTTTAAACATCCTTGATAGAAATAGACACGATGGTGGTACCTACCCAGATGGCCGCTCACATACAAGAGAGACCTACCACCTACTATCTCATATCAGTCATTTTCAGAATACAGATTATTTTCGAAAGTTTTGTTTATATATTAACTTACCGTCTCTAAGGACTAATTGTAAGAATATTAATAAAATTTTAAATCATCAATTGTTGCATTGTTCCCGAGAGGATTCTCGTGTGGGAAATTAAAATGTATTATTTTGCAAAGTGAAGTGCTCTAAACTGAATAAAAATGTACGGAAAGGAACTGACGGTAGAGTAAAAATTTACAGAATGTAATGTTTAATTTTTCATGGGTTAAAATAAATTATTTAATTAATTACAGGCGTCAAAAATAATCCTGATGTAGAACACCACAAACCGGTTATTAACTTTGACGATAAGCCTACTGCTGAGGGCCTGGATGAGCATGTCGCGGCGCCCCCCAGCGACGCCGATAAACAACCCGGCACTGAAACACAAGCCACCCAGCCTAGCCATGAAGATGACATTCGATCGGAAACTGACAGTGTTTTACCACTTGACACCCTGGCTGGTATGTCTCACCAAACATACTACATAATATGTCCATTATATCTATTTATACGTACAGTAATTGAAATTAAACTATTATAACGGATTTTATCGCGGTTATTTATTTTATTTTCTCCCGACGTTTCGAACGCTTTGCAGCAAAATAAAATAAAAAACCGCGATAAAATCCGTTATAATAGTTTAATTTCAATGTCTAACATTCACGTAAACGTAAGGAATCATCATACAGTAATTGTTCGTTTGCACATACCAAATCAAAAGATATTTAATTTTAATGTTTAGTAATTAATGTCAGCTCTGCGCCGAGAGCCTCGCGTTTTTTGCTTTACGAAATAAGATCATAAAATAATAATAAAATAAGTTCCCTGGTCTGATTACTGTTATATTCTATTTTCTTATTCTCGAATTGAGAACCTCCTCCTTTTTTTTAAGTCGGTTAAAAATGAGGCTTATCTATATTAGCTGTTTAATACAAAAACTGTCTAATAAAATTAACTTGAAACCTGTGGAACTGGCGCTAAGTATTATAAGCATGTTTATAATAACTTCCAATAGTCTTTTACTACATTTACAGAAGAAAGTGTCGTCCCTGAGGCAAATACATTCTCATGGCAGCAACCCAGTGAAGTGGTCCCAATACTAGTAGGTAATTTATTCATCACTATAGTTTTGCATGTGTTTTTATTTGTACAATTTAATACTAGATTTAAAACTTATAAAAATAAATGTGCAGTATTTTCTACCATAACTCACATGGTACCTACTTCTATCTATAATTTTATATATATCGAAATTAATTTTTATTACGCTGACTGCAACCCATACGCATGTTATTGTAAGTGCAGAACGCTAGTGCGTTACCACAAGCAAGTAGTGTTTCTTCAAGTGCAACTGAGAATACGCTTAGCGTGGTAAAATAAGCGCTACGGCCATGTGTAGCCGATGGAAATACACCTGTCGTGCTGGACAAAAAATATGTGAAAGCACTGAGGCGAAGTCACTTTAAACACAATTCAAATACAATGAAAAATAAAACACAATCTGCGTTGTCGTGGGGTCAGTAGTGTAATTGCTTGTTATTGACATTATTTGTCTCAGATGATGTCGAGACGGAAGTGGTCGTGGACAGTTTGTCCATGTACTGCGATGACGGGGACCGCGCCTCACTGTTGTCGGAGCAGATGGACGGGAATAACAAAGGTAAGCGAGTGGCGACGGGGCTACCGTGACGTCACGGCAGAACTTCCCGCCCACGATGTTGCGGAACGACTCGGCTTGTTACTGAGTTGCACTCTAAAGCTATGCTAATAGAGTTTAATTTCGTTTGTTATGATTGATTGTAATGTCGGAAGGTGGTCTCCTGAGTCCTGCCCCGCACGAGGTGTTCCGGTGCAACGTGTGCGACGCCGCCATAGCCGGGTGAGTGTACGCTGTGTGTAAGTGCGTGTGTGTGCGGTGAGTGAGTAGGCGCGTGTGTGTGCAGGTTCCGCTACACGTGCGTACAGTGCAGCGACTTGGACCTGTGCGTGTGTGTGTCGTGTAGTGTGCGGTGAGTGAGTAGGCGCGTGTGTGTGCAGGTTCCGCTACACGTGCGTACAGTGCAGCGACTTGGACCTGTGCGTGTGTGTGCAGGTTCCGCTACACGTGCGTGCAGTGCAGCGACTTGGACCTGTGCGTGTGTGTGTCGTGTAGTGTGCGGTGAGTGAGTAGGCGCGTGTGTGTGCAGGTTCCGCTACACGTGCGTACAGTGCAGCGACTTGGACCTGTGCGTGTGTGTGCAGGTTCCGCTACACGTGCGTGCAGTGCAGCGACTTGGACCTGTGCGTGTGTGTGTCGTGTAGTGTGCGGTGAGTGAGTAGGCGCGTGTGTGTGCAGGTTCCGCTACACGTGCGTGCAGTGCAGCGACTTGGACCTGTGCGTGTGTGTGTCGTGTAGTGTGCGGTGAGTGAGTAGGCGCGTGTGTGTGCAGGTTCCGCTACACGTGCGTACAGTGCAGCGACTTGGACCTGTGCGTGTGTGTGCAGGTTCCGCTACACGTGCGTGCAGTGCAGCGACTTGGACCTGTGCGTGTGTGTGTCGTGTAGTGTGCGGTGAGTGAGTAGGCGCGTGTGTGTGCAGGTTCCGCTACACGTGCGTGCAGTGCAGCGACTTGGACCTGTGCGTGTGTGTGTCGTGTAGTGTGCGGTGAGTGAGTAGGCGCGTGTGTGTGCAGGTTCCGCTACACGTGCGTGCAGTGCAGCGACTTGGACCTGTGCGTGTGTGTGTCGTGTAGTGTGCGGTGAGTGAGTAGGCGCGTGTGTGTGCAGGTTCCGCTACACGTGCGTGCAGTGCAGCGACTTGGACCTGTGCGTGTGTGTGTCGTGTAGTGTGCGGTGAGTGAGTAGGCGCGTGTGTGTGCAGGTTCCGCTACACGTGCGTGCAGTGCAGCGACTTGGACCTGTGCGTGTGTGTGTCGTGTAGTGTGCGGTGAGTGAGTAGGCGCGTGTGTGTGCAGGTTCCGCTACACGTGCGTGCAGTGCAGCGACTTGGACCTGTGCGTGTGTGTGTCGTGTAGTGTGCGGTGAGTGAGTAGGCGCGTGTGTGTGCAGGTTCCGCTACACGTGCGTGCAGTGCAGCGACTTGGACCTGTGCGTGTGTGTGTCGTGTAGTGTGCGGTGAGTGAGTAGGCGCGTGTGTGTGCAGGTTCCGCTACACGTGCGTACAGTGCAGCGACTTGGACCTGTGCGTGTGTGTGCAGGTTCCGCTACACGTGCGTGCAGTGCAGCGACTTGGACCTGTGCGTGTGTGTGTCGTGTAGTGTGCGGTGAGTGAGTAGGCGCGTGTGTGTGCAGGTTCCGCTACACGTGCGTGCAGTGCAGCGACTTGGACCTGTGCGTGTGTGTGTCGTGTAGTGTGCGGTGAGTGAGTAGGCGCGTGTGTGTGCAGGTTCCGCTACACGTGCGTGCAGTGCAGCGACTTGGACCTGTGCGTGTGTGTGTCGTGTAGTGTGCGGTGAGTGAGTAGGCGCGTGTGTGTGCAGGTTCCGCTACACGTGCGTGCAGTGCAGCGACTTGGACCTGTGCGGCGCGTGCGAGGCCGCCAGGGCGCACCACCACCACTACGTGCTCAGGGTGCCCGCCGACAGACGTCCAGTGAGTACTCAAGTTCTTATAACACAAGATTACCGGCTGAATATCAATCTCTAGCTTTTGCTCGTGGCTTCGCCTGTGTGAAAAAACTTTTCCGGGATAATGGTTTCAATTTTTATTTTCTCAGGATTTTAATGCCAGCCTGTATGCTATTCCAGACTATAATCTATCTCTGTGCCAAATTTCATCGAAATCCATTCAGCCGTTCTGGCGTGATTGAGTAACAAACATTTAAACTTTCGCAGTTTGTAATATCCTACTAATATTATAAACGCGAAAGTTTATAAGAATGGATGTATGTTTGTTACTCTTTCACGCAAAGACTACAGAACGGATTTCGATGAAATTTGGCACACGGGTAGATCATGTCCTGGAGTAACACATAGGCTACTTTTTATCCCGAGAAAATACAATCCGGGACTTTTACCCCGGAAAAACTCATTCACGCGGAGCTGCGGGCAAAAGCTAGTTAGTATAATTATATTTATTACCTTGAAGTGTTAATTAATGCATAATCTAGTAGCGCGGCCCACCACACACCAGGCGTGTTACACACTCGCGTGACGAATCTGAACGCCTATGCTGATTCGAACAACTAGCGTGTGAAAATGAGCGCTAAAAGCATGCTGCCAACACGGCAGATGTGTTGGCATAAACTGCCCAATCACAGCGTATGTGTTTTGCGGCACTGCTGTAGCGCGGAGTGTGAGACGCAGAATGTGCTCCTCTTGTAGATAGTTTTTAAAATTAAAACAAGCCTGTGGACTTAGAATGTGACACGAAGACGCAACTCGTAAAACGATGTCGTTTAATTTTGATGTTTGTGATTGATCGAGAGACCAATACGTCAGTCTCTCAACCAATCCCAATAAGACGAATGTGGACGAAACGGAGACGTGACGTGTTTTTTTGTCACATTCTAAGCCCACTGCTGTGTCTTTACACGTTAGTGACGCATACAGTAGATGGGCTGCAATCAACATATTAGTATATAATTAGAAATATTATTACATTTTGTCACAGCTAGAGGTCCAGTTGGTGTTGGCCACGATACGGCGGCACCTGATGAGGAGGCTGGATCCTATTACACACCCTGATCAGGATTGGGATGATCGCGTGAGGTCTGTAAGTTAACTTCCTGATTTTTTGAAGTGCAAACATCTGTTACGTATAGCAACTAATCGGATTGTATTTTATTTGCTTCTGTTAATTATTTTTAAGTACACCAAATACTGTGCAATCTGCATCAAATATTTTTATAGATCACACAAACTTTTCGAACCTAGTCTGTGTACACTTTTTTTTAGTATTAAATCTGAAGTTAAGTCGGAAAGTGAAGACCAAAGTGATGATTCGGATGATGATGAGGAACCGAGAAACATACCACCCGTAGATGACGCATTGAATGATTCAAAGGTGCCTATCTCGGTGGGAGTTGCTGCAGTAGTAAGTATTTTTGAGCTAAATTATATTTTGCTAGCTTTGCATAAAATATGGTAGTTTCTTATGTTCTATTTTGTACATTATTTTATGTGTAACAGAAAACAATCAGAAAAATAAATTCTGTGAAATCAGCATCAAAATCGAATGAAAAATAAAGCAGTTATTCATATTTGAAATATTGTCTTGAGTAAAAGTGGGGGCGTGGTGGAGATATCACGTTTTCTCTTTCGCACGCATGCAGTGATATGGTCGGGACACTCGGTGACGTCACAGTCTGATATTACTGTTATTTGACAATTACCCCTTCTACTAAATTTCCAACTTTTCATTCTAGGAAGTTGAAGACTGCAGTAGAAATTCCAGTGATCAGGTGGAAAAAGAAAATAAACGTTGCGTCAAGCAGTATGCAGCTAAGACGAATAGTGCTAAGATTGCTTCCAACAAGAAAATAATAATAAAGAGGGCGAACATTATCGATGTCAAATATGTTCAACCATTGGGTAAGATTATATTCGCAGTGTGTTATTTTGGCTGAGTTTGTGACATGCTTTTTTATCTTTTCAATAGATAGGATACGTCTATTGAAAGCTCAAAGTTGTGTCCCAATGAATTTATCTTCAATAGCCCCCCCCCCCTTATAATCGTTTCATTCAATCTGTATTATACCAATCATTGTACTATACAATGTTGAAGGGAAGGTATTAACATATATTTTTTTACCTCCCATTAACCAATATAACTAGGAGATAAAACATGTCACAAACTCAGCCAAAATAACACACTATGCGTCGTTAACACATCGACTGCGGCGCCAAAACAATGAACTAATTGTGGTAGGTCTCTCATATGTAAGAGTCCGTCTGGGTTGGTACCACCGCAATGTCTATTTCTACCGGCAAGCAGCAGTGTGCATGCACTGTTGTGTTTCGGTTTGAAGGACATTGTAGCCAGTGTAACTACTGGACATAATGAGACTTAACATCTTATGTCTCAGGATGACGAGCGCAGTGGAATGCCACACAGTACTTTGTAACTCAAGGTGCTGGATGGTGTTGCTACTGTTTATGGGTGGTCGTATCGCTGACCATCAGGCGAACGGTATGCTCGTCTCGGCATTCAATGCCATAAAAAAAAAAAACTATCCCCCAGTGCGGCGCACGCGGCACCGCGCGCGGACATGTTGTCCCACACTATAGCCTTTTGTCTGCGCGACGCGAATGTGTGTGGCACGCTTTAGGAAACACTCTAGTTGTGTCCAGCCACACGCGCGTTGCTCTCAAAACAATACAGCTGTTACGTGAGCCGCAGTCAACTTATTAAGTTTACTTGAGTGTTGTTGTTGTACAGTCAGCCACATAAGTAGCTGAACAAATTCAAAATTTCAAATGGCCTCTACGCGTTAAGTTTAAAAAAAATTTTTCTTTGTGTGAAGTAATGTTAATCACCTTTGTCTTATTTTTGTGAAAAGAAAACGAAAATTGATGAGAACACAAAAGTGCAGAGGCGATTGTAAGTTTTGAATTTGTTCAGCTACTTATGTGGCTGACTGTACTTGATTTGAGGGTGGTCTGTTCTGTATCAGCCCTTTTAAATCGACAGATCAAGCACTTTGAGACGGTATTTCTGTGTTAAATAAATTTTGGTTCATATTTTTTTTTATTACAGCAAAGAAAATACGTCTCCTATCATTGCCAAATAGAGAAGCGGAGACAAGAGTTGAAGGCATAAAGTCACACATCAAAGAGAAAGATATCCAACAACAAATCAAAGTAGCAGGCACATTGCCAAAAGTAAAAACCATTATTATACGTGCCAAGCCCAGAGTCAAAGTATCAAACGCACAAAGCAAAGTTGTCGGCCTTCAGCCAGAGAACAAAGTTACAAGCTTGATACCGCAAAGAGATTCGCTTATGCAGCCACTGCCCAGGGTTGCGTCCACGCAGCCAAAAACATATGTTGCGAGAATGCCGCAAGTGATAGTTGCAGATGAATCGCCACAAAAGGAAGCTACGCGCGTACAAGATGAATGTTTTGTTAGGCTACAGAGATTGCCACCAGAAATAATGTTGGGAAAAACTTTATTAAAACGTAAGTTTTATGCTCGCTTTGGGGTTATCTTGCCAAATGTGGTATGTGGTCTTAATACACTACAGCCTTTGATTAATAATATACCAAGATAGACACTGAACGTTTCAAACGCGTTGAAAGAAATAGAGGCGAACTGTTCCCCACTAAATGATTTCGAGTGATTAATTTTTGTTGTTTTTCATGAATTTTCTCCCCGTTTTAATAGAAACCATGTAATATATAACTGGTATCATTATGCGCGCACACAAGGATACGCAGAATGATGCAGCGATAGCGTATGACACAGCTGTCACGCATACTAGCTTAAGAAAAGTTGGCCTGTTTGTTTAAGTTTCATTGCAGCGCGTCACTCTATCTAGGTATATAATTACTCAAAGACTACAGCCCATACACCTGTTGTGTTATTAAACGCGCAACGCTAGTGCATCACCACACACTAGACGTATTGTAAAAAACACCGCTACAAGGGTGGTAGAGCACACGCCTAGCGTGTTATAGTTTCCGACCGAAGCTTCGGCTTTGGCCAACTTCGGCGAACCTTCAGCCAATATTGGCTGATAATGCAATGTACATTTGAATTGTTATTTTTGACATATTTAATTTGGCAAGGCCAACTTTATGATCTCTATATTATGACCAGATTAATTTTTGTTTTTATTACAGCTCTTTGTCGTATCGAAATGACTGTGTCGCTCCATACGTCATCAATGATCGCATGCCTACGCATTTTTCCTCATACACTTTCCTAGCTGCTCTCTATCGCTATTACCATTGTATAAAACCTTCAATTTTAAAGTTTCTAAACCATTTATATAATATACAAAAATATTTTTAACCTTGAAGCACTAGGCCAGCGTGGTGGACTAAGGCCTAACCCCTCTCAGTAGTAAGTACCCCTCTCACTAGTAGAAGAGGTCCGTAAAAAGCTTATGTGTTAATCCAGGACATGAGCTACCTGTGTGCCTTATTTCATCCAAATCCGTTGATTTTTTTCTGAGAAGAAGTAAGATATACGTTTTCAGCTTCAACCGAAAGTTTATTTATTTGCACTTTATACATAGTTATGTAAAGGCAGACTTAATGCCCAAGTTATGGCTAAGTCGATTAGTCAGCCTTGGTTTCGGCCAGAAATTGACCTCGAGTCGGACACTATCTTTCGCCTACATCCGTGTAATAGAAAGCTTCCACAGGTCGCAACACAAAAATCCTCCTCCTATATATTTCAGTAGTTCCTGAGATTAGCCCTACAAACTTTCCTATTTATAATATTAGTCTAGACTAGATGTAGAAGGCGGGAGGCGTAATAAGTGCGTCCGTTAGAGACGCATCGCACCGGGCTACGCTTTCCCGGCCCGTCTCAATGGTTTTAATCTTAGCTCCGTTTTGTTGGTATGCAGTGTAGTGTATTCGCTTTTTAGCGATAAGACCGCCTATTGTCGCGCGATAAGTTCTAAACCTATTTATTTACTTATTTATTTTTTGTGTAACGTGGTGTACAGTCAGCAGCATAAGTAGATAAACAAATTCAAAATTTCAAATTGCCTACATACTTTTGTGTTCTTACTAATCTTTTTTTTCTCTTCGCATAAATAAAATAAAAAGGATTTACTTTACTTCAAACGAAGCAAAAAATATTTCAGTTTCACTTAACGCGTATATAGACGATTTGAAAATTTTATTTTGTACAGATACTAGTGGAAACTTGTAATTGGCCTTCTTTGCTTGTGTCATTTACTATGAATTGTACTAACTGTAAGTTTCCCAAAAATAATTAAAATAAAATGTTTATGCTGCTGACTGTACAATAAAGGGTCTTCATTCATCCATTCATTGATTCAGTGTCGCAGACGCGATTTTCGAGCGACGACTCGCGGGACAGCAGCGACGAAGACAGGTGACACACGCACGGGGTGATACAGACGGGATGAATGGATACATTAGGATGTACTCATAAAAGCAATGTAAATAAATAAATGATATTTAATGTAAATTTGTTTTATTTTACATTTATAGTGTTGATGTACATTCATGTACAATGAAATTATCTTACTATTTATACATGTCATTCTATTAATCACAGAGCTCTACTAAAGGCCGTTTCCATCTATCTTAACCTTCGATCCGGGATCGGATAAACCAATCAAAATAGGTCATTTGTAAACATAGAAAAACTGTAAAAGGTATTTGACTCATTTTTGTTATTTACTTTTATAAAACGTTAACGTCATATAAATTCTAATACAGAATCATTCAAATCCGGTAACAAATCAACAAGCTTTTGAAATTCGGTAGAATTGGTAATCGTCAAGAACAAACATCGGGAACTGCGATGTGTGCGAAAGAAAGAGATGGAGCGATATCCCCATTGCGCGCCCACTCCTGCGCATGGCAAAATTTGAAATATGAATTACCGCCATATTTCTTAACCAATTTTAATACTGTTTTCATAGAAGGGCTTCTTTTTCGCATTATTTGCTGTTCAATCAATCAATCAAATCAGCCCATCTCCACCCACTGCTGGGTATAGGCCTCTTCATCACGCCACTCTTTCCGGTCGCGCCTCATCCACTGCTTGCCGGCCCACTTTACGACGTCATCTGACCATTATTATTTGCTGTTACATGTAACATAATGCATAAAATCAAACATAAGCAAATACTCTATTCTGATTGGTTTATTTTCACGCCCGATAAAAATTCGGACCGTTTATTGAAAGCTGTGGTAAAAGCGTCCGTCAATTACGATCTTGGCTCTAATTGAGAGCATTTTAGCAAGCAGTTAAAACAAAAAAAAAATATTTATTTTAATGTTTTTGTGCACTTGAATCACGTGGATTCACAATTTTAATATAGGAGTTACACAGCTCAATCATTGTTTTTACAGGTTTGTATAACCATATACAAAGACTCTGGCGTTGGTCATCTCTTATCCTCCGCGGCGCTGTAACTCTTGTTGCTCGGAGGTTGTGACGCTGAAAAGTAAAAGAACTCATAAATATATTACACACACTCACGCCTTTTATCCCAGCGAGGTAGGCAGAGGAGCAACTATTGCACTGTAAAAGGTGTTGTTAGTAAAATGCTTGAGACCATCTAAAAAGGACGCGCCATGTGCCGCGAACAAAGAAAGACCTTTCTATGTAACTACTACATAAAAAGTGCAACATACGTAAATATATCTTACTGACTGTTTTAAGCACACTGCAACAGCTTTTATTTTGTGGATCAGCTCTTAGATTAAAGCAGTGGAAATGAGAGCGTTAAGAAGTATGTGTGGGGTGACTGTGTGTGATAGAGTGCGGAATACTATGGTGATGGACATGTGTGGAGTGACAGAGGATGTAGTGACCAAAATTGAGAAGGGTATGCTAAGGTGGTTTGGGCATTTGGAAAGGATGGATGATAGGAGAATGACAAAGAGAATATATAAGGCGAGTGTGGATGGAAGGGCCGGCAGGGGTCGACCGCACCGAACTTTCGAATGTCAGATATCTGACATTCTAAGTAAGGGCCAGGTCAAAAGTACCCTGAACCGGCGGGAATGCATGAAAAGATTGATGAAGGTAGAGGAAGCGAAAGTGGTGTGCCAGAATCGAGCAAAGTGGCAAGCCATGGTCTCTGCCTACCCCTATGGGATAGAGGCGTGATACTATGTATGTATGTATCAGCTCTTATACTTTAGTAGAAAGGCGCAACAACTTTCAGCTTTTCATACATGCCGTGTCCTTCATATATTGTCTAAGTTCATAATGTTGAAACATACATGTCCGTTGGACGTCTAAAACAGCATCTGGTAATTTTGACAGTCTGACGGTGCAGTCCGGCGCGACGCGGTACGTGTTGTACGAGTACGCTCTTGTTGTATTGTTGCTCAAATCGGACGAGATGCTAATTTTCTGAACTGCAATCAAAACAATAATTTAAACTCTTCAGACATTGTTATCATATTATTATAACTTTAACTGACTGCCTCGGTGGCCTAGTTGTATTGCGTACGCGTTGCGAGTACGATTTGCGCGCTGAGGTCCTGGGTTGGAATCCCAGGTTGGGCCAAAAACATTGTGACTGGGTTTTTCTCAGTCGTAGCTCGGAGTCAGGAAGTTGGCGGTGTGATACCCCCGTGCCTCGGAAAGCACGTAAAGCCGTTGGTCCTGCGCCTGATCTCTCTCCGGTCATGTCGGATTGCCGTCTCACCGGACTATGAGAGTGAAGGAATAGCGAGTGCACCTGTGTATTGCGCACACACTTGGGGTGCATCGTGTCAATAGTTATATTAAATATTTTATTGACAGATAATATGAGTAGAAGGATTATAATTTTGATAATATATTAAAAAGCACCCCACGCTTTTTTACAATAAAAATTTTTTTTTTCTTATTTACACTTCTCAAATTGATTAAAACTTATTTTCTATTTTTTTGTTGGATTTTATATAAAGCGTAAATTGTCCAACAGATGTCATTAAATAATAAACGCAAGCGCCTGTGACAAGTAGGATTTATTTTACATAAGAGTAGCCAATTAAATTATGATTCTACTATCGTCCAACAGATGTCACTAAAAATAAATAAACTATTATTTATTAATTTTTAGTTGGATTTTCTATTAAAGCGTGTTTTTAGTTTAAAATATTGAATTGTCATCGGTCCTTGATAAGTATGCCAAATTTCGATTTAATCCGACGTTTTAAAGGGGGGTCAAATGGTGTTCAAAGTTTCCGTTACATACGTCTGAAGCTAATAAAAGCGCGTTAAAAACAGTTGATCTGTATTCTATGCAAATAAATGTTCGTTTCTTGTTTGATAAATCCATATTCTTAGCCCTATTTCTTAACATGAACTTACCTTCTTCTGAACTGGTCGTTGGAAGTGGCGGTGGCAGTTGTAGTACTTTAAATTTGGCGGCACTGGACGATTCCGTGCTCAATACGTTTGTGTCGATGCCACTGCTAGCACTCGGCACGGCGCGTATCTTCTTTCCTAAAACATAAGCTGTTTGTAATTTTACTTGCTTTGGCCAGCATATCTTTCTGCGTAGTCCGGAGTTTCGAATTTGTGTTCGATATGACGTTAGGCTCACCCATTATAGAACACACTTGGCAAAAAGTAGATGCTCTGGTTGCTCTGCCTACCTCTGGGGATGAAGGCGTGATGTATATTTTGTATATATGACTAGAAAGCTGCTCAATTAGTAACCTTCGCAACCATCAATAAATAGGGTCATTCGGTACATAAGTTCGCACTTTGTTCTATTACAATACATACTCAAAAATTGTGTCCTGAAGAACAATTACACGCTATAATTACAGTAAATCTTTTCTGCTTTCATTACTGAATGTGAATTTTGATATTGCTTCATCAGTTTTTAGCAATATAATTTCTTTTACGTTTTGGAAGAAATGCGTACTTTATACGCGTTATTTGTGTAAAACTTTTTTTTTTTATGGCATTGAATGACGAGACGAGCATGCCGTTCGCCTGATGGTAAGCGGTACGACCACCCATAAACAGTAGCAACACCATCCAGCACCTTGAGTTACAAAGTACTGTGTGGCATTGCACTACGCTCGTCATCCTGAGACATAAGATGTTAAGTCTCGTTATGTCCAGTAGTTACACTGGCTACAATGTCCTTCAAACCGAAACACAACAGTGCATGCACACTGCCGCTTGGCGGTAGAAATAGACATTGCGGTGGTACCCACCCAGACGGACTCTCACATATGAGAGACCTACCACCAGTGAACTATAGGTGCGGCTAATAGTTCGCATATGGGGTAAGCGTACGCACGCAGCGAAACTATAGGGATATATACAAATGTATACACAATGGATATATTTTAAAATTTTCTTTATTTTAAAAATTTTAGACAAAAATAACAATAAATGTACTTATTTTTAGGTACACCAATCTTATTAATCAACATAATCAAATATAATTGTACAAAACTAATAACTAAAAATTACATATTAGGAACTTTTGAAGTTACTTCTGAATGTAATGAACATAGACAATAAACTAACATATTACAATCATGATATTAATCAGTTCTTTAATAAAAACGATATGTACAGTCAGCTACATAAATAGCTGAACAAATTCAAAATTTCAAACCGCCTATACGCGTTCAGTTCAATTAAAAACCTTTTTTTCTTTGTGTGAAGTAAAGTAAATATCTTTCATTTTATTTTTGTGAAGAGAAAATGAAAATTGGTAAGAACAGAAAAGTGTAGAGGCGATTTGAAGTTTTGAATTTGTTCAGTTATTTATGTGGCTGACTGTACATACAATTTTAACATATTTTCAACAAAATCCTTAAATATTATAAAACATACTTGAACAATATTATGAACGTATAAAACTGAAAGCACTCTCAAAAATCACCTATAGAAATAAAAATAATCCTACTTATAATTAGGTATTCGTCACAATACTCGTGTCTAAAATATACTATCATATTATCACGAGATCAACATTATTAATAAGTTTTTCTCGAATACAACCATGAGATCAATATTATTTAACATAAAAAAAAAACATTAACATGAACAATTGTTTATGTATATATTTTAAATAATTATTTATGTACACAGTTATATATTATTTTTGTCATTTTTGTTGGTACAGATTTCCGGTCAGAATTTATTTGCATAACTTCCCCGTTTCCCAAGTTTAAGTTGTTTTTTTTTCTAACCTTATAAAGGCCAGAAATGATAATTACAGATTTAAAGCTTACTTTTTCATTTATTCTGTCATTTTGATTGATGACAACATTTCATTTTTTCAATATACTCAAATGTTTATACTATATGATACTTGATCTAAAATTATGAGACCCATATTTTTTCTTTTTTCATACTTCAGATATTTTCATTCATGATTTTCACTTTGAATTTTGCCTTATTCTAAAGCGTCGTAAGCACCAAATGACGTCATATATACGGCTCAAGACGTAATAGCCTTTGCTTTGCAATACAAAAAACCGCCAAGTGGCAACTCAACAACAACTACTTTTGTAATTTGACATCCAGCTGGCGACATACGATATACCCAGTACTCAGTACTTACATATCTACGTAAATAGTATGAATAGCCAGGAACCTACTTCATTCGACCGTATGTGTGACGTCATCAATCATTTTTCGGTTTTTATTTTTTATCTCCGAAATTAAGTATTAAAAAAAAAAAATATAAAAATATAATCGTATTCAGAATTGAAAAATTAAGAAACGGTATTTTTGTTTTAGGCACGTTTAGATTTTGAAATGTTGTCAATTCACTATGTCCCAGCGTCTTTTCTTGTATCCTGGGGCTTAGAATGTGGCCAAAAATCACGTCACAAATCCGTTTCGTTTTATTTGGATTGGTTGAGAGAACACGTAACTGACGTATTGGTCTCTCGATCAATCACTAACATCAACATTAACCGACATCGTCTTAGGAGTTGCATTTTTTTGCCACATTCTAAGCACACAGCTCTGTTAATATTATTAGCTTCATCGCTTTACATATTTGTTGCCTCTGAATAGATCATTTGAGTATCATCTTCGATTAGAAAAAGTTTTCTTCATATAATATCGAAGGACTCAACGACGTAACGACACTGAATTATCGACTGTAGGTTAATTTTTGTCTGTATTCTCTTGAAGGTTCTCAAAATTTGAGAAATGACTTTCAGTGACCCGTCTTTTCAGTCTCATCCATAGACTGTTCCGATGATTGTTCAAAGTCGGTCTCATCAAACAAGTCGTCTGCAAATGGAAATATTCCAGTTGCCTTAAATCCTGACTCGGCATTCGACAACGTAGCAATATCTTTATAGACATCATTAAATAGACCAGCTATTTGAAATTGCGTGAGTTCTGTTCCAGGATGTTGCAACATCCACTGTTCGCAATCGAGCACATATTTCGCTTTTAATTGGCCGTGTATGGCCACATCCAGCGGCTGGAGTTTGTGACTTCCATTGGGTGGGAGAACGAGCAGTACTATGTGATGTTCTCGCGCGTACTTTACTCCTTCTATACTTATATGAGAGGGATGTTTGTCCAAAATAAGTAGCACTGGATTGTGATCCGATGGACGAGTAAAATCATTGAAATGCTGTAGCCATTCAATAAACAGTTTCGTGTTGATGTAACCATTATCAGATACCATACACACAGACTGTGTTGGACCGCCATCCAGCAATTCTGAAAGCGATATTTGGCGTGGGTAGATGAACGCTGGTGGTATGAAATGACCTGTTACGTTCATGCACAATATCGCAGTAACCGTGACATCTCTCTCAGCTGACACTGTTTTACTGACCTTGCCTTTTACAGAAACGACTTTGGACATTCTCTTTGGGTCAGCGCTAATTTCCGTTTCGTCCATAGTGTAAATTCTATTTGGCTGAAAATGATATTCCTCAACAACTTGTTTGAGGTTTTTGTAGAATAGATCAACTTGTGCTTTATTAAAGTCAGCTGCTCTAGATATATTTATGGATTCTGACTGTCGTGTACCTAAATGAGGATTACGTTGGACAAACCCTGCTACCCAATCTCGACCAGCCATCTTTAATGAATCGTCAAATCGGTTTTCTATATTATTGCTTGATGCAAACTCATACGCCGATCGGCGTAAATCGTTATTTGAAATGCCATAAAACATTTCATTCATTTTCTGACATTGTGATGCAAATTCTTTCTCTTGTCCTTCTGTGAATGTGGGTTTAAAGCGACCTAATGATGTGGGCACATGATCGGACTTGAGCCTCTTTCTCAAAGCGGCTTCACTGATACCTACTAACTCTGCAGCTCGTCTTTTACTATTGCCCTCTTGTATAAGAGTTTTCGCCTGACTTATTTGTTCCTCGGTTATAAGTGTTCTCTGAGATTTTCTTTTATAAATTCGCGGTTTTAAATATTCTGCAACAACAACAACTGTTGTGAATATAAATCATGTTCGATATAACATGACGTTAAAGTAAGGTATATAATTGATACATTCGCAGATTCAAATAAAAAAATAAGTAGTATTTTACCACAGGTTTTACACTAAGTAAGTATAAAAGTACGCATGCGTAAAAGTACTCGTGCGTACTTTTACCCCAACAGATATTTTAAATAATCACATGTTAGTTGAGACTTATTATTACTAAAATAAATACACAATAACCATGGAAACATAACATAATCAACTTACTTTTGTACACCGATGCACCATGAAAAACTTTCCCCAGCGCAAACATTTATACATAAACCAACAATATCACTTTGACCGTCGTATTTCGCCAAACAAAGGAGACTTAACAAAATGGCGCGTGGCTCTAACACAGTCACTCGGACGCCACTGTTCTAGCCAAAAAAGCGTCTTCCTCCTTAAATTCCACTCAGTTTTGAGCGTTGCGAACTTTTACCCACTGCGTAAGTGCGACCCTTACCCCGAATGACCCTAGCAACACAATCCGTACTTTAAATTAGTTATTTCGACCACAAACAATACTTATTTTTATGATTATTATTTTCGCTAACCTTTTTTCGTGTTCCGTTGCATTTTTGTTGCACAAATCTTCCTCTTAGCTGCTGTGGGTCTGTCTGTCGGCTCCATCTCACTAGCCATCTCGGATTCCATAGTGGAAATGTTTAGTGGCACTTGCGGATCCTCAATTTCATTTATTTCTATAGGTAACACCATGGATTCATCAATGATTTTCTGGAAACAAATAAATGTTACTTATACAGGGTAATTTTGACATTGCATTAATAAATGAAACCACATACTCGTCTTTGCCTCTGCTAGCATTATGCCTAAAATCATCCATGAGAAACGAATGTTTTCACCAAAAAACTCAATTTTACTTTCCTGATTTTTTCATCATTTTGTAGTTTAGTGCGAATATGGCGTGTGCGTGAGTGAATTTCTGACTGAAAGTTTCATGTTGCTGCAGCGACGAATCCCCATAGAGTATTACAAGTGGCGTTAGGGCGTGTTAATTTAAAGTTACTTTTTATTGATATTTATTTTGTTTGAAACTTACACTTTTTTATTTTACATGTATGGTTAAAATAACTTATTGGAAAGTGTTATTTTCAAGGAGATATGTATGTGGTTTCATTTAGTAACGCAATGTCAAAATGACCCTGTATAAAAAAGTGTGTGTGTACTTATGTACACGCGTTAGAAGTTATACTTCTTTGGCGTAACAAGATAAAAATCTTTTTAAATAACGCGCCAAAAGAAGTATAATTTCAATATCTTTCGCCTTATTCTACGTTCAAAAGTCAAAACTAAAATGTTGACTATAGCTAACTTCAGGGTGTCGGTTTTTCGTGACGGTGTGCGCGCGCATCGTAAAAATTTACTCTCATCATTTTCCCTTAACGCGCCAAAAGAAGTATAACTTCAAAAATCAAACTTACCGACTATAATTTTATTTTCACTAAGAAATTAGGAGCCCGGCTTTGAAATTAATCTAGTAACTACTCAAAACACTTTTGAAAAAACATTATGAAATAAGTACGGTAATGTCAAAAGTATATCCGTGGTGGCATTACGTTCATTAACCTAGAAATTATTTCTCATTCTATTACCTTTTTTTAACCCCCAACAGAAAAAGGAGGGTGGTCTCACAGTGGTGGTAGGTCTCAAACGAATGGACCGATTATGACGCTTTTTTTTTGTTTTGGGAGCATAGATTAGTGTGACTTGTGTATTTGGTGGGCTTATACATTTATGTGACGAGTACTGAAAGTTGTGAACTGACCCTTACTGTTTTACGTATGTACTTACTGTGTCGGGTATGATCAGATCAGGTGTCGTCACATTGTGAAACTCTTCTTGCTCGAGAGTGATATTGACTTCCTCCTCGCTTTCTGTTTTTATTTCTAATTTCACACTGAAACAATTAATTGTTAATCAAAGTTATTTTGCAATCTAGTTACGACCATACAAATATATAAACATTTTATGAACTACGCATACTCACGCCTTTTATCCCCGAAGGGGTAGGCAGAGGCGCAACTAGTGCACCCACTTTTCGCCGTGCTTATTCCGTCCCATGATGTGATAGGGGGCGAGCCTATCGCCATATCGGGCACAAATTCCAGACTCCGGGCTGATACTGAATAGAGAAATCCAATATCACTTTGCCCGACCCGGGGATCGAACCCGAGACCTCAGCATTACAGTCGTACCGTAATACAACTACGCCACCGAGGCAGGCATTTTATGAACTACATGCAGATTGAATCCTAGGAGCATTATCTCAAGTCATTCCTTGGGTGCCAATATAATTAAGATATTTCCCAAGGGAATTGCTTTGTGGTGTAGTATATACGACTTGATAAAGGTCGCAGGAACACGCTGGATGCAGTCCGCTTTTGACAGGTCCGTCTGGAAATCTTTACGGTATGCCTATGTTCAGCAGTGGATGTCTGACGTCGTGTGGCCGATGATGATGTAGTACATAAGTAGATGTAAGATGTATTGTAACTTGTAAGGCAGTTCGACTAAAGTATAATAAAGAAACTAAAACCATACACACATGTACAGTCAGCAGCATAAGTAGATGAACAAATTCATAATTTCAAATTGCCTAGACTCTTTTGTGTTCTTACTAATCTTGTTTTTCTCTTCACAAAAATAAAATAAAAGTTATTTACTTTACTTCAAACGAAGAAAAAAATATTTCAGTGTAACTTAATGCGTATATCGGCGATTTTAAATTTTGATTTTGTTCAGCTACTTATGCTGCTGACTGTACATTCGATCATTCTATTACAGCTGATCCACTGTTATGTATCTTTTGCTGATCCGTTTACTGTATTTTATCAGTAGACTAAGTTATCCCAAACAGTTCTTAATTGTTTTAAACTAAGGCTCCTCTCCCAAAGAGGAAGCGGTTTATTGACTCCATTCACACAATAGACGTCAAAGAGACGATCTCCGACCTCCCTAACTGGGCTTGCTGGGCGGGCGACCCGCTTCCGGTCAAATAAAGCCTAAGGGGGTGGCATGCAGTGTTTCATGTTCTTACCGAGGTCTCGATCCTCGGAATACGAAGGGCTTTTCCCAAGAACTGTTAATGTGAGGGTTGCAGTTGCATTCAAAAATACCTTTCTCCCATGGATATATTCATAAACTACGCGAATAAGATGCGACCTTAAAAATATATATAATCGAACGTCATTCAAATGTGGGCGTTATATTCCAAGAGCTGTATGTAAATGTATTTTTTCAATGTTTGAAAGTGCCTAAAGCACATTCCCAAAATTCCTCACCAGCTCTTGAAATATTAGAAAAATGTTTAAGAGATAATACCGTTCTTTTTTTTTAACTTAGCTCGGCAAAGTGACTTCACCGCACCTGATGTTAAGCGAAGTGAAGTCAAAAAAAAATGTCAACCGGCGAGGGATAAGATTATCTCTTAACGGTCGACACAATTATGCCGGCCTGCTAATTGCTTCTTCACGCTCTGCTTGAAGGACCCCATGTTGTAAGACGGAGGGAACACGTGTGCCGGCAAACTGTTCCACAGCTTAATGGTACGGCAAAAGTACATATAAGTTGTGATATAGTATATCATGTGATACAAATAAGATCAACAAAAAAAATGTCGCGACCACGGACTTTCTTCCTACAGCATGCTGTAAATGAAATAATACTGACCTCTTCCCAGGATCCGGTTCAAGTTCTGCAATAGGGTCGAGGTCCTTCATCAGGTGTAAACGTATTGTGGCTAACACGGTCTCTGTTTCTTCCTGTAATGTGGATAGAATTTTGTAAACATAGATGTATAAGGCCTGCTATACGTAGGATGCTTACATTAGCCAGGGAAATGAAATTTAAACAGCTTATCGAACAAAATCTTTGAGAACTGCTGATTATTCCCCTTTCAACCAAGGCAATCCTATATTTCGTATACTACAAATTATTTCAAAACTAACTAGTTTTTGCTCGCGGTTCCGCCCTCGTGAAAAAGCCTTACCGGGATAAAAGTCCCGCTTTATATTTTCCCGGGATAAAAAGTAGCCTATGTCCTTTCGCAGGCTCTAGACTATCTGTGTACCAAATTTTATCGGTTCAGTAGTTTTGGCGTGAAAGCGCGACAGACAGACAAAGTTAATTTCGCATTTATAATATTAAGGATTAACGAGGGGTGAAATGCAATTTGGTTTAAGCGACAGTACATTAACTTTACAGGAGACCGATTTAAACTTTCAAATTTATGGGAAAACATCATTGAATAAGAACTACTTACCCTATCGTAATGGGAGTACGCATGCTCACGCCTTTCATCCCCGAAGGGGTAGGCAGAGGCGCAACTAGTGCACCCACTTTTCGCCAAGCGTATTCCGTCCCATGCTGTGATAGGGGGGCGAGCCTATCGCCATATCGGGCACAAATTCCAGACTCCGGGCTGATACTGAATAGAAAAATCCAATATCACTTTGCCTGACCCGTGAATCGAACCCGAGACCTCAGCCTTGCAGTCGTACCGTAATACAACTACGCCACCGAGGCAGTAATGGGAGTAGCTTTTATGAATTTAATAGGTAACGCCCCGTAATTAGAACTAGTACCGATTTAAACGCAATAATATTCTTAAAGATAATAGTCGCTTAATACAAATTATCTTCAGTTTTTTTTAGGGCAAGGCAAACGGTTTATTTCATAACCTCAATTATTATGAGCAGGAGATTTTTTTAAGGGACTGCCCTGAGAGAATTCAATGTCAGCCAAATGATTGATGCGAAAAACTGTATTTATTACATTTTGTTCATTAGCTTTGCGCGCAATTTGTGTTATCACTTCAGATGATAATTATGATGAGTATGCTTACAAAAGTTGAAACATTCAACATTGAAAGTGAAATACTTTTTTTTACCATTCCTGACAATATTTATTTAGGTTGATAGTAAAAGTTCAATTGAAAAGAGGGATGCTTTGAAAAAATTAAGCTGCGTTTTGTGGTATATTTTTTGCAGGGTAATAAAATAAATTGAAATATGAATTAGTGTTCATTCAATAATTTCGTACTCGTATAGATAGCATCACCCCTTTTCCCTCTTTTGGAGTTGAGCAGATGTGTGTCACAACCATATTACAATTTTATTAAAACTATATGTGGTTGAAGAATCACACAGGCTAGGAAGCAGTTGCGGGAAAAATACACTTTAAAAGACACTCTTCATTCTATTTGCCTGAAGCAAAATGTGTCAAGGGACATTAAATTGTGTAAGACGATTAATTAAAAATGTTTCAAGGCACATTTCACAAAAAATTTGCTGTAAGCAAAACGCTCTAAGCGACCTTTTGACTTTAACCCGTCAACGCCCGCTGATATATAGATATATACGTGGTTGCTCTATATACCCGGACGCTGGCGTCCGCCGCGGGCGTTGACGAGTCAAATATGGGAAAGGAAAAATAGCTCAAGTCTAGGTTGTTTATGGTGTTCTCTGGATTAAAAGCACATAAAAAAAAATAATGAGAAATTAATGTCGGTTAATGCAGTGGCTTTAAAAATTGAGCCATAAAATGACATTGTTACGAGCGCCAAAAAAATGTTTCAATCTAAACAAAACCTGGTTCAACCGAAGCAAAAAAAATAGCTGATTCCGAATATGTATAAAGGTAAGTCAATATCGCCCAAAATGTCGCTTAAACAAAATAACTTTTCACCCGTCGGTAAGCTTTCATCAACGTTTTTCCATATTATTAATAAACAAAATCAAGTGTTTTTTTCTTATTTAGCACAATGACAGTGATATTATTTGAAGAGTATTGCGAGCCTCACCGCGAGTCTGTCGGCGGGCACCCTGAGCACGTAGTGGTGGTGGTGCGCCCTGGCGGCCTCGCACGCGCCGCACAGGTCCAAGTCGCTGCACTGCACGCACGTGTAGCGGAACCTGCACACACACGCGCCTACTCACTCACCGCACACTACACGACACACACACGCACAGGTCCAAGTCGCTGCACTGCACGCACGTGTAGCGGAACCTGCACACACACGCGCCTACTCACTCACCGCACACTACACGACACACACACGCACAGGTCCAAGTCGCTGCACTGCACGCACGTGTAGCGGAACCTGCACACACACGCGCCTACTCACTCACCGCACACTACACGACACACACACGCACAGGTCCAAGTCGCTGCACTGCACGCACGTGTAGCGGAACCTGCACACACACGCGCCTACTCACTCACCACACTACACGACACACACACGCACAGGTCCAAGTCGCTGCACTGCACGCACGTGTAGCGGAACCTGCACACACACGCGCCTACTCACTCACCGCACACTACACGACACACACACGCACAGGTTCAAGTCGCTGCACTGTACGCACGTGTAGCGGAACCTGCACACACACGCGCCTACTCACTCACCGCACACTACACGACACACACACACACACACACGCACAGGTCCAAGTCACTGCAAGCACGTGTAGCGGAACCTGCACACACACGACCTGATCACCCACCTCACACTACACACTGACTATAGACAGGCTGATAATGCAATCCTAAAATTACGTTTCCAGAATCTCGCGTGCCCCAAATCCCTTGGACATGCTTGCGTTTATTTATTATAACCGTAATATCATTCCAAATCTTGCCCACTCTAGACACATTTATTTCTGTACTACTGATAAAAGCAATAACAATAGTGGCGTAGCGTAGTTGGGGCGGAGGATGGGCTACATCGGGCGGCACTTTTAGGACAGGCGGCAAAATGCGTAAAATAAATTCCCCGGGCGGCAAAAACCACGCTACTGATCCTATGGTTGTCTTGAATATATTGCCTAGAGCGATAAGACAACCATTTGTACTGATTTTATATTCCTCATTTTTTGAAGATGTTATATTCTTTTGAAAAATGGGTCAATTAATAAATACATACTAAATACTCACCCCACTATTTCACTATCGCAAACACTGCATTGGAATCCTTTGAACATCGAGTTCTCGCCTGTTAACAATATATGTTTTTTTAAATTAATTTGTAAACCATGAAAGTAAAGCACAAAAACAGGTATTATAATAAGAATCACCTAGTGGTTGAGTATTCTGCTCGGAGGCAATGTCATCTTCGCAGTATAACGACGTATTGTCCGGGTCTTCATCCGAGCTTACTGCGCCAAACAAAAAGTTCTTTAGTTGTTAGCGAGAAAAAGGAGTATGATAGATGATGATTGCGTCGTCTTATTTAGGTAGCCTATTTAGGTTATATACAGCTGAAGAGGGATCAAAATGTTGGCATTGTAAAATAAACAGTTTGCCCAGAACACAAAGTGCGAAGTAAACCGTATGCAGCAACAGTTGTAGTGAATGAAAAAGAAGAAGTGGTGACAAGTGTTAAATGCCATGATTGTCCTGCATCTGAGGATGGCTGTAAACATGCAGTTGCGTTTTTGATGTGGTTGCACCGCTGAAGTGAAGAACTATCCTGCACGTCTGTAGCATGTTATTGGAAAAAGTCCATTCTTGCTAAATTTGGAACATCCATTAAAATATTAAGTGCAAAAGAAATGGCCCAACGGAAACCTAAACAAATTGTACCAGAAAACGGGTTGATGAATGAATTTGTGGTGGAATGCAAGAAAAGAAAAATAAATACATGCCAGTTCATGAAGCATGAACCTGACTTTTGTGAAAGATTCTATCATTGCATAATTTAATAATGAAATACAGTGATGAAAATTGTGATAGATTTTTAATGAAAATCTCACAATAGTTCAATTTCAGTAATATAAAAAATGCAGAAAGAGATACTCAAGTTCCACATAACAGTGGATTATGGCATGAACTTCTATATGGGAGGATAACAGCTTTCAAATGTTATGAAGTTAGTCATTGTAAAACCATTGATGGAACTTTGGTTGCTGTAATTCTTGGTGCTAGGACTCCAGAAACACCAGCCATAATAAGGGGTAGAAAATTAGAAGCTCATGTGAGGAAAGCTGTTGAAATAAATTAGGAATAAAAATCAAAACATGTGGATTGTACATATCTGAGACATTTACGATGATAGCTGCTTCACCAGATGGAATAAATGAAAAAAAAAACACTTTTGAAATCAAGTGTCCCACTACTACCAACACAACAGAAAATTATATTAATAAAGAAGGCAAAATAACAGAAAAATATTTTGCCCAAGTACAAATACAGATGTATTGTGCTCACGCACATGAAAGTTATTTTTGTGTCGCTAATAGTGACTTTCAGAAAAATAATAATGTGACACTTATTAAAGTTGATTATGATCATCATTATGTTATGAGTCTGTAAGACAGAGTTGTTTCTTATTGGAAAACTAATATTTTTCTGTACAAAAGTGTGACAGCAAAATAATAATTATCTTCAAGTAGCCTTTTCATTCCTAATAGCTGTTTAAATGCATTCCAGGGTTGCATGCCACATGGAGTTACATTTGGTCGCTTAATTTTTCAGTACAGGCAGGCTTTAAATAAAATATCTCAACATATATTAAAAAAAATTATATAAATTTACCCTGTGTAAAAAATATGATGCATTACTAAAGTACTTATATAACTGCTATTAGTGTTTATAATCATTTACCTGCAGCTATTAATTAATTAAATGAAAACATGTTGATAACTAAATTTTAAAAAAATGTTATTTACTTAATAAGGTTTATTATAATTTCCATGAATTTTTTGCTACAAAATGATGTAAGTGGCTAATACTTAGAACTAATGAATTAGCTTTTTTGTGAGAATATCCAACATGGGTAGACTATTGATCCTAAAACTGTTATACTATAAGATCTTATTACACACAATTATGCAATAAACAATTTTTTACCTTTTTATCTATTTTCTCTCTATATGGCATAACCATAAGAGACAGTATTATCAATGGGTGGGAGTAATATACATATAGATACCAAGTAAAGTAATAAAACCATAATTTGTTTAAAATTCATTTAATTAGAGAATCTTGTAAATTTATTTAATGCACATGCTGTTTTCGTACATAAATCCAACATGCCAATTAAATTCGAATTTATAAGTGAATGCAGTTTTAATATGCTATATTCCCTTAGTCTTCGAATCAGCCTCTCCATATATTCTAAGACTGGCAATTTGCTTTGTCTGTTTCACTGCTATTTTAGATAGTTTCATTCCAGCAGGAAGACTTGGTGGTCTCGGGACAACAAATCCTTTTTGAGACAAATATGATTCTATGTGCTTAAATACATGAAACAGGTTGCAAGCATTCCATAAAACTACTATGTTTTAACAAGTTCACGTCGCTAACCCTTCCTGCATAACCATTAGACACAAAGTTAACAAGTCCATCAGACGTACATGAAATAAGATATTTTATGGTATTTTTTTTTATACTACTGACCAGGTTAATATGCTTGATGGATAGCTTTTGAAGGTTTTTGAATTTCAATTTCCAAGCAATCAATAATACACGCTACCTGGTTATACTTGTGTCTAAAAGCTAAAGTTAGGTTTTTTTCTTTGATTAATTATATACCTAGATAGACACTGAACGTTTCAAACGCGTCGAAAAAAATAGAGGCCAACAGTTTTCCTCTAAATGAGTTCGAATTTATTTATTTATTTATTTATTTATTTATTTCAAGTGAATTACATAATTTATAAACATTAATTGCCAGTGGCACCCAAACTAAGCTGCGCTTGTATCTTGGGCTGCCATTATACAGATTACAACTTGAATAATGAGCCGCATGAGGGATATTGTTTTAACTTATCTAACCTAACGATAAAATATATTATATATGATGAGTGATGAACATAAAAATAAAAATAAACATAAAATAAAAAATGATGGAATGAGTGTCTGTGTGTAGTGAAATGACTGATTTATCGTTTACCTAGTTGTCAAGTTTTCTGTTGCATTGTAGTCAAGACTTAGTAGAAAGTTGGTCAATTTTCTTTTTGCTGTGTACATGGTGGAGTCCTTAAGGGAACATTTAGAGGAGACAATATTGTATGTGGATGGATGGCTGTACATTGTGAATCGTTTTACGAATGAGGATTTAATGGATGGGAGTGGAATCTTATAGGTGCGTTTTAATTTTATTACGTCATATAGTGGAGACTTTGTGATTGTTCTGTGAGCGGACAGGCAGGCATGGAGAATAAATAATTGCCGGACGCGCAGAACCTTTGCTTCGGCATAGAGAGCATCAGTGGAGTATCGGAAAGGTTTTCTGAGCATCACCTTTAGTAATGCTCGTTGCGCCCTTTCAAGTTTTATTATAGAGGTTCTGGACGCAGAGCCCCATGTTCCTATACAGTAGCCGATGATTGATTGGCATAAGGCGAAGTAAATTGTTCTTTGAGTCTTCCAGTTTGCAGCGTTTCTTAGTAGGCGCATAATGCCAATCAGCTTTCTTACTCTACCAGCGATGAGATTGATGTGAGGTTGAAACGTAAGGCGTTCATCTAAAGTAACTCCGAGGTATTTAATGCTCTCGGTACGATTAAGGGCTATACAGTTACATGGGGATGTAGGTGGGGACGGTGAGCAGGAGTGTATATAACGATGAGTGGGGTTCTTAGGCTGAGAGGCTGCTGTTTTATGAAAGCAGATGTAGTTGGTCTTGCTAGCATTTAGAGTGAGTAGGTTCCTTTCCAGCCAGTCCTTTATATGGTTCATTCCTCTATCAGCGTAGGTTGTGACGCTTTCCCAATTTCGGGCTGTGAATAAGACGACGGTGTCATCAGCATAACAAAGGAGCTCAGCCGATGGAATGCGCAGGTAGTGTATATCATTCATGTATATAAGGAACAGGGTCGGGCCTAATAAACTGCCCTGTGGTACACCAAAGTTTATAGAAAGCTGGTTACTTGTGAAACCTTGAATTTGAACAATTTGTTTTCGCTCCGTGAGGTAGTTTCTAAACCAGTCTAATGTCACGCCGCGTATCCCTATATTTTCAAGCTTTTGCAGGAGTATTGGTATAGAAACTGTGTCGAAGGCTTTTGCAAGATCTAGAAAGACTGCTATGCAACTAAGTCCATTGTCGAGGTGAGAAGAGACTAGATCTGTGAGCAATTTCACGGCGTCATTGGTACATTTTTGTCTCCTAAAACCAAATTGCCTGTCGGACAGTAGATGGTGAGTTTCCAGGTAGTCAACCAACCTCTTGTTAACAATTTTCTCCAGAATCTTGGAGAACGTTGTTAACAGGGATATTGGACGGTAGTTTTTGGGGTCGTCTGTTGAACCAGACTTGTGAATGGGCGTAATAGCGGCAGTTTTCCAAATAGACGGGAAAGCTCCAGTAGATAGACTGAAATTAAAAAGGTGGGTCAAAGGGGCAACAATATGTGTTCTTATTTCTTTTAAAATGCCGTTTGTTATACCATCCAGGCCTGGTGCACTATCAACTTTTAGCTGTCTAATGATGGCGTCTATTTCAGTGGCATCAGTAGGGGCAAAAAATAATGAGTTTACGGGGTTTTGGTTGGAGACTGATCGGGAAGCTAAAGAACTCTCTGTGGTATTAGACTTGGTTAAAATTGCTTCAGCTAATTTTGAGCCTACAGTGGAAAAGTATTCGTTGCAAAGATTAATCGAGTCAGATGGGTCACTCCCGGAAGTTAGGAGATCCGAGTTATCCTTATTGCTTTTCTTGAGGTGGCAAACAGTTTTAATAGTTTTCCATAATTTTCCGGTGTTGGAATTAGCTTCTTCGAGTTTCTTTGAATCATACTCCGTTTTGACCTTTTCGACGATAGAATTGCAGAAATTTCTGTATCTTTTATAGATTGTTTGAGCGATCTCATCTTTGGGAGACTTGAGGGCTTTAGAATGAAGTCTATCACGGTGTTGAATACATCGTAGGAGACCTGGAGTGCACCAAGGATTTAGAGTAAACTTTGATCTGCTTATTCGTACTTGTTTGGAGTTCTCTTTAATGGCAGAATGAATGCGGTCGACGAAAGTTTCGAATATGTTGACATGATTTTGTTCGATGATTGATTTCCATTCTTCTTTTGCCAAAGTATCATTTAAGCCAGTGTAGTCAATAACGGTTTTATAACGATTAGTTTTGGCACGTTTTGGAGTGAGTGGGGATAGTCTAAGAAGCACCGGGTAGTGGTCGGTGATATCAGTCTCGCAGACGACACCTAACGCTGTCGATGTTGACCTTACAAAAATATGATCGAGACAGGCATTTGATCTGGTAGGTTTGTCAATGACGGTCACAAGGCCGTGTTGGCTTAAAAGGTCAAGATATTCTGTAGGATCATGTCTATTGTGATCTACTGAAAGTATGTCAATGTTAAGGTCGCCTGTAATGATGAGTGATGTTTTAGTGGATAAATTAGTTAAAATGCTGTCAAGGGAAAATATGAAACCTGAATGGTAGTTGAAGGAAGGGGATCTGTATATGCCCAGGATGGAAAAGGATTTTGTTATATTAACTATTAGTCCGCTAGCCTCAGTCATGTCTAGCTCAGAGACGGACGCATTTAAGCTGTCTTTTATATACGCCACTACACCACCATTTTGGTTGAAGTTTTTAGTTGTGAAGTGAGTTGTATAGCCGAGAAATTGTCCAATTACAGTTGATTCAGTTAATCTACATTCAGTGAGGATAATGACATCTATATCAATTTTCAGCCGTTGTATCAAGATACTGAAAGCGTTGAAATTTTTATTGATACTTCTTATGTTGAGGGTGAGGAGTCTAAAGCCGCTGTCGAGGATGGTTTCGCAGTTTTCAGGAAGAGTAGAGAGGCACCTTATGGTTAAGTCAGCGTCGATATTGTTCCCGAGGTCAATTGTATTCATAATTGGAGATATTGGTCATACAGCTAAGATTAAAATTCAATGTTTTGGGATTTAAGTAAAACGGCATTTTTAAGAAAAGGGTGACGTAAAAATAACAATGTAGTGTGAGACATAGACAGACGTAGACATCATGGTATGTTTGTTGTAGTGGTGAGTGTGTGTGTTTATGTGTAGTGGGGTGTAGTTTACTATGTTGGGCAGATATTATTGTATCGACGAATGTAATATGTGTTGTATGAGATGTTTTGGGAGGGGTTAACTGTATGAGCCATCCCATATTAACAGTGTTTACCCGATGTGGTGAATGATTTCGGTACATAAGAGATAACAAAATATACGTAAACAGAAAAAATACACCAGTGGTAATAAATTCAATACAAATTAAGTAACATAAAATTAAAATTATTGCAGAACAGTGCACAATAAGCAATACACAATGGAATGTAACAATTTCTGAACTAAAAATAATTAAACTTAAACCATAAATTAATAATAATAAATGAGCTAACTTATAAAAATAGTAGGAACTAAAGGTAACACACATGTCTGACAAAAATAAAAGAATACGACTCCAGCGAATTGTGATCCTGTTAGGAGCGCTGCGGGATAGAAGGCGTACCACGGCCATCACGATCTCCGATGAGTTTGTTTAGGATCTCTTCTGAGGTAATACGAACTACCGAGCTAGTCTCAGACCTTCTCATGAAGATGTTTCCATTGGATGTCCAAACGTATTTAAACTTAAGTTCTTTTCCAGTAGCACGAGCCTTACTGAATAAAATTCTGTTTCCCTTCGTGAGATGTTCATTTATGTAGACTTGTCTTGGGTTTGAATTATTTTTTGTTGTTTTTTATGGATATAATTTTCTCCCTATTTTAATAGAAACCATTTAATAACTGGTATCATTATGCGCGCACACAAGGATACGCAGAATGATGCAGCGATAGCGTATGACAAAGCTGTCACGCATACTAGCTTAAGAAAAGTTGGCCTGTTTGTTTTAGTTTCATTGCAGCGCGTCACTCTATCTAGGTTTATAATTTATCAAAGGTTTTTTAATATTCATACCATTGAAAATTGTTTTATAAATGGTGAAAGAACTTTTGTAATCCCAGGTATGTTATTAAATAAATAATAGTTTAAAAAAACTAAAAAACACGCTTTATAAAAAATCCAACTAAAAAATAGAAAATAAATTTGAATTAAGAATAGTGTAAATAAGAAAAAAATGTATTTTATTGTAAAAAAAGCGTGTACTTTTTCATGTAAACTATTATAAAGATATTTAAAACAGGCAATGAATACAGGTACTTACATCAAAGTGATCTTCACAAAAGTACAAACGAGTTTTTTTAGATAATAATTCAAGATCCCTCCTTGCAACTTTGAACCAAGTTTTTCTCATATTTATATCAGTTGGCACTCGAATCCACAATTTGTCCGGTGTTTTTACACTAGTGTTCGTGCATTCAGGCACAGCACACCAACGATAAGTAGAATAATAACTCATTTTTAAGTATAAACAATTATTATACAAATTATCAGCGAATTTGTTTTTGTTTACAAAGCCAACTGACGTCAGTACCACAAAGCAATATGGCGTCCACTGCGCCCAGCGTTTTCGACAAATTACGCGCGAAATTTAAAAATGTTAATTTTAAATGCATTTTTATGGCACTTATCGATTGAATAAAATTTTTGTGTTTTTTTTAGTGGTTTAATAGCACTGCAGAATCTAATTAAGGGACTTTTCAAATATGGGTACCGGTTACCCGGTCAATATTCGCCTGGCCGGATTTGGCCATGACGTCACCTGTCAATTAAGCGGACATCGTTTTTACGCAGGGGAGCATAAGGTTCTAGTTAAAAAAAAGTGACAGCTGTCAAACTACCGAATAGTGATTTGGTAATACCCTATTGTTGGTTTCTCTTACACTTCTAATATAAAATTAAAATATCGAGCCCCTAGTGGCACAACAAATGACACGAGCGTGCGTATCGTTTGATTGAAATGATTGTGATTGGTCGAGAGACCAACCCGGGACTCATGGGTCTGTGTCTCGACCAATCACAATCGAACGATAAGAACGTTCGTGGCGAGTTGTATGCCACATTCTTAACGACAAAATATGTATGTTAAAAACTTACGTGAAAGACCTACTGCTTCGAATCCCGCCGGCAGTGCTGAAATTAATTTAAAAATAGGGTACAATTCAATAAATAAAACATAAAAGTACTTTATCCAAAATAAGCAATACGCCAAAACTATACATTGGACTTTCTAAAAATCCATATTTTCTCATTGATTTAATTTTATACGCATTTTTTATTTTATTTTCACCTGTAATAAGTGCCTTTTATGGATTATCTACGCGATTAATATCAATTTCTAATTTATTTATTTATTGTACAAATTTTTATTTTTTTAATACTCTTAACAGTAACGATCAAAATTAAAAACAAGACGACCAAATAAAAAAAAATGTTTTTATATTGGTAGAAAGGATAAGTATCAAATAACAGATAGAACAGGGATAATACTATGACGTCACCGGCATCACGACGCGGGTATGTGAAAGAGATAGCAAGATAATCAAAAAGGCACTCGCTCTTTGATACAATTATCTAATCTATACTATATATTAATATTATAAAGCTGAAGAGTTTGTTTGTTTGAACGCGCTAATCTCAGGAACTACTGGACCGATTTTGAAAATTCTTTCACTAATAGGAAGCTACATTACACCTGAGTGCTATAGGCTACTTTTTATCCCGGAAAAACTTTTCCACGCGGGCGGAGCCGCGCGCAATGCTATCATGTTATAAAAGTGATGTTTCTATAATGTAACTTACCAAATTGTTTTGTGGACAGTGGAATTTCTATCATAGGACATCTCCCTTCTGAATCTGATGACAAACAAAAAAACATGTTATGATTAAATATACAAAACATGTTGTAGCTCGCGACAGGCACTACTAGACATATCACTAGGTGTTTCATTCATTCATGCAGTTTTCCAAAATAAAAAGCAGCCTATAAGTAGGTATGTCAATCTGAGATTTGGTCTATGTCCCAATTTCATCCAAATCAAGAAGTTTCTTAATTTACCTCTAAAGCTAGGTACATCATGTCTCTATACACCATACACTCAATAAAAACACGGAGTATCTGCGTGAATAAAGGTGTCTTTTATTGTGACACAATAATAGGTTTTTGACAACTATGAAAATGTTATCTCATTAGTATGAGTATATTAGTATATACTAATAATTCATATATATTATTATAAATGCGAAGTTTGTGATATGTTCGAATGTTTGTTAGAGGTCAAATCAGAACTAGCAGCCTTATGTATGCCAAGAGAATATCATGATAATGGCATCTCCTGTTATTTTAGTCAAAGATGTCAATATATAAATAAAATGATAGATAAAGCCCAACTTCGGAAAGAGCTAAAGATTAGTTAGTTATACAAGGAAATGTTATCACAGAAAAATATAAGGCACAGCAACTGAAAATGTATGAAAAGGGTGTCAAAAAGTGCTATTTAGGTGTTGTTGATAACAACTTCGAGGAAACAAAGAATATAGACATAATTTTAGGGCGGTAGTAATAAATCAATATCAAGTTTGAGTTACATCTCAAGTAGACATAATGTATGGAACTATTAGAGATCACAAAGAAAACACATATTTTGTGAAGACAAAATTTTATAGTAGTGACATATTGACACCTGTCTGTTGCGTTTAAATAAGAACATAGTTCCAATAGGAACTACTAATACATTATATCTACTTGAGATGTAACTCAAACTTGAGATTGATTTATTAATACTGCCTTTAGTGATATAAGAGAGTGATTTTTTTAATAAGTTTATACAACAAAAAGCTATTTTCTGGAAAACAAATATACATAAAATTTTGTATAGTAACGCAGGTTTGTGAGAATGATTAAATAAAAAAAAGAATCCTCATCCAGAATCCTGCGAAATTAGTTCATATGCAATAATAAAAAAGTACACAAAGTTTGATATTTATCACTGAATATTGCTTGATCATATAGAATTGCCTTACTATGCTTTCATTATGAATTCGCAAGCTAGCAATTGTTTTCCTTTGTCACTGTTCAGTTCTTGATATAGTATCTACCAATGGTTAACACTGGCATGTTTTAACGATGGTGACTTTAGTAGTTTCATACACTTTTCATGAAGTATCCGTTCATGGTGTTCAAAGCCTTTGTCAGCTAAGTTGAGAGCTCCCTGTTGTCATCAATCTAGAAAGTTACATATTTCTACTATGCTAATGCCATAGTATCAACATATAACATTTGTATTAATAAATAACATTCCTCAAGTCTCATTAACATCTTGTATCTTACTGTCATCTTTTGGTAAGGTTTCAGCATTGTAGGTTTTGTGGGGACGTATGCAGTCGCACAGACCGGTTATCAGTTCATCTTGTTGAACTATTTCACCCTGAAGTTTCATTAGCATATTGACAGCAGAGATTCTGCGACACTATAAATTCTTTGCCCTTTAACACTTTAGCTGAGGCGCTAATACAATAAACTATCCACCAGTGCAGCCGCTATGCACGGTGTGAGTTGTCCCGCACTGGCGTTTGGCGGCGAGGCGACTGGTGGTAGGTCTCTCATTATGTAAGAGGCCGCCTGGATGGGTACCACCGCAATGTCTATTTCTACCGCCAAGCAACAGTATGCATGCACTGTTGTGTTTCGGTTTGAAGGACATTGTAGCCAGTATAACTACTGGACATAATGAGACTTAACATCTTATGTCTCAGGATAACGAGCGCAGTGGAATGCCACACAGTACTTTGTAAGTCAGGGTGCTGGATGGTGTTGCTATTGTTTATGGGTGGTCGTATCGCTTACCATCAGGCGGACGGCATGCTCGTCTCGTCATTCAATGCAATAAAAAAAAAAAAAAAAAAAGGCGAACAAAACCGCCATTTTATTCTCTATGACAGTGTTAACTCGTAATGCGGCCGCGTTACGTTAACTTTGTGTAATTAGCGTTGAATGGTATTCTGTATGCCAATTTCCATAGTTATAAACACCATGTTTTACATTACGGGCTTTTTCCGGGCAGTGAAATAACTTGTGTTAAAGAAAATAAGGGGTAAAAATAATGGTGTCTGCTCGCCGCGGACGCGTCACGTCCAAAAACACACCTGTTACGTGAGCCGCAGTTAACGTGTTAAGAAGCTCGTCAGGAGAAGATCCTTCTTCAAACAGCAGTCTGTTGTGGTCCTCTTGACATTGAAATTTTGTTGGCACAGCCTCATTAGAAACTATCCTGTACTTACTGAAGCCCATTTTGTACTAATGTAGTCAATTTGGTTTCTACACCGTTCTCCGGGCATCACCCACGTATAGTCTTCTTGGATGGTTTTTGAAGCAGGTATTCATGATGGTGAGGGAGTTCTCCGCGCAGAATTGAAGCCACATCTCACCTCTTTCATTTCTGACTCCCAGACCATACTTTCCAACTACGTCCCTTAGGTGATCATCAAGAACTGTCGACCCGACTTTAGCATTTAGGTCACCCATGAGTGATATCTCTCCTGGGAAAGCCCTTCAATGTGTCTTAAAGTTTTTGGTAGAACACTTCTATTTCAGTTTCTAACGATACGGCTGTTGGTGCGTATACAATCACGAGATTCATTCGGCATGGCTTGGAATTTATTCTCATTGTCATAATCCGGTCACTCACAGGATTGTATCCTAAAATCGAGTCATTGATGTAGGGCGATACAGACAGGGCGACTCCGTTCCGGCTTTCCTTTTCTGGTCCTGAGAAGTAAAGAATATGGCCAGATGGAGTGGTGTAAAATCCTGACCCTCTCATGTGGGTTTCTGTTAGACCCAGTATATCTATATTATGCTCCTTCTGTTCTTTCCCGATAATCTCGATCTTTAAAGTTTCTTTAGTTTTAGTGAATTTTTGTAATTTATGTAAGGGCCCATTTTTACAGCTGTAGCTATGTTTTTGTCAGGGTCTTATTAAGCTGGACGCGCTCGCAGCACCTTAATAACACCGATGATTACCCTAACTAAAGTTGAAAAACCCCGTCTAAGTCACTTGTAAAATTGCTCCATATATCCCTTAGTGTGACAAAAAACCACATGACATATACTCAATTAGGTCATTTCAAAAAAGAAAAATTCCTCAAAGTGGAACCTTTGTTTGCGATTGCGTGATGCATCAAGCGGGGGAAACGTGACGTTACACCAGTGTTGTCGGATCTCTTTTTTATAAAACCATAAAAATATAGGGCTTTCGAGAAAATCCGCATACAAGAATAAAATAGTGCGCGACCAAAATATATGTTTCCGGTTTACCATCTAAAAAGAGTACTTTATTTATTTATGCACTTCATATACATATGTATGTAGGCGGACTTAATGCCGTAGGCATTCACTCCCAGTCAACTTTACATAGTTTTTTTTTAAATAAAAATGTTGATACAGTATGTTTCTACTTTGAATAGGTTAATTTATTACTCCCAAAGGTCCCCCCAAATTTGACGTGTGTGACATTTGACAGAGGCGTTACTGAATGCTGAACCCAGTTTTTTATGGAACTTAAATCATTCGACAAAAATAAAGACACAGAAACGTAATACATATTTACCCAAGTTCTTCAAAAATGGATATGATTTATAAACCTTAAGAATAGTATACAAATAAAAATGGGTAGTTTTATGCGTCTTATCACAAATGAAAAAGTATTAATTTCAACAAACGGTATGGACTAGGGTTTTAATGCTTAATCACAGTATTAATGAATTCTATTTGAATTTAGAACTCGTACTAGGAAAATAAAATTCGTATTAGCATATTTAAATAACACACGAGAATAGGGATATGACCATTACTAATGTTGGCAACATTTCCCAATGTCAAATATGACATTTTGCGAGATGGCGGGCGTTAGTTCCGATTTAAAACACATTTGTGATTTGATTCATTATGATCACATTATCAACCTTAGGCCGGCTTCACACGTTGGTCCCAACGTATGTTGGTTAATTCCGTGAGGCGTCCACACGTTGGCTATTACACTAGTCTTGTCCCGTCAGAGCCAACGTGAGGATATCCGATACAGAAATCGATATTATTCGATGAGCTTGGTAAAGTCCTATAAACTCTATTTTTTTCATTTTATGGATTTTATGGATGAGGTTAACATTCTAATTCAACACAAAGACTATTATAATATCTTCTAGACGTACACCTTGGATGCCTGTTGCAACCAGACTAATGTTGGCACCAATACGTGGACGGATCGCGAGCCCTGGGGCAGATTCCTTTGATAAAACCGATACGCGACGGCCAACTCCCAACGCTCGCTCCAACGTTGGGACCAATGCAAATTTCTAGATCTACACGTTGGACGAGTAGCTTTCGGGCCAACGTGTGGATCCGGCGTTAACCTATATTATTATGACCAAAGCTAGTTACACGGTGTTGTACTATCCCCGGCAATATGATTATTTGGGCTTTTTGTTTCGATGTACCTGACTTGCCTAAGATTAGAATAAGTCCCCAATAAGTAAATAGACCGACACCCTAATACCTAAATCACATTAGGGTTACCAAATCCGAATTTCAATAACTAGGATTTGAAGTTGGAAATCCCAGGCCATTCAGATTAAAAACAGGATGCAGTAATAGAGTACTTAGCAATAATTACATTAATATGGAGTGAAAATAACATGAATGTAATGAAATTTTAAATTACATTATCTTTTTTTTTATTGCATTGGATGACGAGACGAGCATGCCGTTCGCCTGATGGTAAGCGATACGACCACCCATAAACAGTAGCAACACCATCCAGCACCTTGAGTTATAAAGTACTGTGTGGCATTCCACTGCGCTCGTCATCCTGAGACATAAGATGTTAAGTCTCATTATGTCCAGTAGTTACACTGGCTACAATGTCCTTCAAACCGAAACACAACGATGCATGCACACTGCTGCTTGGCGGTAGAAATAGACATTGCGGTGGTACCCACTCAGACGGACTCTTACATATGAGAGACCTACCACCAGTAGATCTCATCAGGGCACGTTAAAAACCCAAGATGCTGCTTAAAAACAATCCAGGACATCCCAGAACACTACGAAAACCATGAAATGTCCTGGAAAAATATAATGGTTACCCTACATAATAGGATGCATATAAGACTTAGAGAAATACATACATTATTGCACCTGAGTGGCGTAGCGTCAGTTCTTGGGGCCTGGGGCGGACCCATAATTTGCCGCCCTAATTTCAAGACATAAGAGTCACGCGTGCATCCCGTCCCCCCTTCGTCACGAGAAGTTAAAAAAATTAACAGGTATTATTTTACGAATTTTGCCGCCCCCCAAGTGCCGCCCGGGGCGGATGGCCCCCCTCCTTTCCCCGCCCCAACCACGCTACGCCACTGTTCACCGTTGCCCTGAGGGTTTAACTCAGGGTATAAAATCTACAGCTTACGTATGTAAATGCATAAAACTTACTGGAAAACAGGATTTCATTGTTCTCGCTTTTGTCAGCTGTTAATTCTGTGCCTTTTAACGACTCTTGAATAGCAGTTGAGCATTGCGATTCATCATCTAGGTCAGAGGTAGTGGATACTATATCAGACCTTGATTCTTGGCATTCAAATTTTGTGGGCAGGCAGCCTGGTTTCATCATGATCTTTTTAACAGAACCCATCACACGATATCTCGTGTAATTGGTCATGTCGTTCGGCAGCTAGAACAAAAATACAGTAGGGAAATACATCATAAAAGTACAACTTAAAGTTTATACTATATAGAATTCTGGTCACGGCTCCGCCCACGTGAAAATGTTTTTCCGGGATAAAAAGTAGCCTATAGCACTCGGGAGTAATGTAGCTTCCTAGTAGTGAAAGAATTTTCAAAATAGGTCCATTAGTTTTTGAGTTTATGCATTGCAAATACCGTCAGCATACTCAATCATGTTCCAAAAAATATTTTAAGATGTCGTGCGTGAATATCTCATTTTATTCATACAAAAGCGCGATCAATCACATTAATGTAAAATGTTTTTATAAACAATCATTCAAAAATATAGCAGGCCAAAAACATAAATGCTAGCGATTTGATTACTAGGTGTTGCTCGCCCGCGTGAAAAGCCTTTCCCGCTACAAAAGTTCCATCTACTTAAAGAATACAATTAAAAACATACATTATTTCACAGGGGAGCTAATTATGGGGAATTAAAGTACGCATGCTCACGCCTTTTATCCCCGAAGGGGTAGGCAGAGGCGCAACTAGTGCACCCACTTTTCGCCAAGCGTATTCCGTCCCATGATGTGATAGGGGGCGAGCCTATCGCCATACCGGGCACAAATTCCAGACTCCGGGCTGATACTGAATAGAAAAATCCAATATCACTTTGCCCGACCTGGGGATCGAACCCGAGACCTCAGCCTTGCAGTCGTACCGTAATACAACTACGCCACCGAGGAGTAGCCTATGTGTAAATCCAGGGCATGATCTACCCGTGTGCCAAATTTCATTGAAATCCGTTTACTTGTTTCAGCGATTACTTCTAACAATCATCAAAACATTTTCAAACTTTCGCATTTACAATATTAGGTAAGAATTATGGACAAAAATAAAACAAAATCAATTTCAAAAACATTTATTAGTATATTATTACAACATTACCAATACACAAATTTAAGGCGGTAAGGTCTGTTTGCATGTAGATATTTTGACTTTGAAAAATGAAAAGCTCAAAGTCATAAAAATGTTAAATAAATTAGTGACCATCGAATAAAACGTTTGATTTTTTTATCTTTTTGTGGTCTTTTTTTTTATGAACATAGTGAAGGCATACTGAAAGGTACAAGTTGATTATACATTTAATTATCTTATGATTCGGTGTAACTGGTTATTCCTGGGCATGGTCACAAGAATACAGGAAGCCGATTTAATTTGTAGAATAACTGAAACTAGGCATAATATTGATTTCATAAGAAATATCGAAATAGTTTCAGACTTGTACCTATTACCAATACCGAGACAAAGTTATTGGTATCTATCTGAACGCCAGCAGTGCATTGAACTCTAGATCACGTGACCGACCACCTGCCTTTGACCCGACCCGAGTCACGCATACGCATTAGTGGTGTAACGAATATTCGCATCTTTTTTGATATTCGCATTCGCAATAAATCAAGCGTATACTTTGCGAATATTTTTGGCAATGACAAGTGAAAATAATTTATAAAAAAAATACTGCAGCAGATTATGGTTTACCATGTATTAATAATAGTTTTGTTAGTTTTTATAATACTCGTACAAAATAAAAATTATATATTTTGATAGTAATAAACTTCCAACTATCTAAACGCACTTAAGTACCTTAAATTATTTTTTACCGAGATCACAACGTGATAGGTTTTATATTGTTATTTATATACGAGATGTCTCTATACTTAATCTATTATTAGTATCTAAAATTATTGGAAAATATTATACGAACACATTAAAATCTTCTTAACCCGAATGGACTCGTTATAGTTTTTTTTACCACAATTAGTGTTTTTTTCTTAAATTGAAATGATTATGTTACCAACGTCGATATATGACGTTGCAGTCTTCGGAGGACGCTGAAAAATCGGAAGCTCGATCGACAGACAGGGAAATCCTCCTGAAACGACTTCTGTGCTTACAATGTTGAAAGCATCAAGGAGACGATTGAGCGGAATAAAGGCTCCAAAATGTTCGCAAAAAAACTGTCTATCGGGTAAAAGCCAAATGGCCAAGCTGAAGAGGGCAGACGGCAATGTAGTTTCGACGAAGGCAGTGATATTGAGAGTTTGAGAGGTTCTACAACAAGGCAGCAAGCAAGCAAGAATCACTACAGAACTTCTGTAAGCGGGCGGTGCGCCGATACTAAAAGTTCTTCAGAGGCTTTTTCATTTCGTGCTGCTCGAGAGTGTAACGCCTGGAACAAGTGTATGGTGCTGTTCTTCAAGAAAGGTCAAAGAATTATAGGTCCATCGCACTTCTGAGCCATGTTTATAAACTGTTCTCGAGGGTTATCACGAATCGTCTCTAGTTCAGACTAGATAACTTCTAGGCTCCCGAGCAAGCCGGATTCCGAAAAGGCTATAGTACCATAGATCACATTCATACTATGTGGCAGGTTATATAGGAAAACTGAGAAATATAACTTGCCACTTTACTTAGCATTTGTGGACTATGAGAAAGACTTTCGATCAGATACCTGGGCTGTAATTGCAGTTCCTCCAGAGGGCCACATTGACTATCGGTACATTAAAGGGCTGAGGTGCTTGTACAACAACGCCACCATGTCAGTCCAAGTAATCACAAGAAAACCAAAAGCCTACTCCAATTCAGGAAGGAGGACATAAGAACAATAATAGGAATCATGACCGGACACGGCACGCTGAACAGGCACCTAAAAATAATGAGTTAGACCGAAGACGCCTCGTGTCCAGAATGTGGAGAAGAAGAGACCAGCACTCATTTTCTGGCAGAGTGCCCAATGTACTCTCTGCCAAGATGGGAGATACTGGGAACAGACAGACTGGAAGTAGCACAACTACAAGAGGTAAAGCTAGGAGACATGATTAGGTTCAGTAGGGCAACAAAAAGGTTTGTAAGAGAAGAATGGGGCATACTGCAGGAGCACCAGTAAAACCAGTGCTTCAGGGTGGAAACTGTCACGAATAGCCAAGGAAAGGTAAGCGACGCTGTGTCAGACTGGGGGACGCCGCTTGGGGGGTGGGAGAGTATGTGGGCAGTCTGGGCCTGGCAGCTTGTGTGGTTCTCACCGCATAGGCTGAGCGCTGCCTCCCTGTTGGCTCCTGCCGCAATGATCAATTAAGGTAAAAGTGGCGGGACCCTCAGTGGAGGGCGTTGCTGGGCAGAGATCGGTAACCTGGAATGTACACACCTGGGAGGGAGCCACGATGCCTCCAAGGTCTAGCTGAGCCGCAGCCAAAACTCCCTATGGTGAATGCGGCCCCTGGGCATGATACCTGCGAAGCGAACCGAACCAAAGCGAAAGTGGCAGCGCCACCCAAAACTGGGACTAAGGGTGAAATAGTTCCAAGAAGGTGAACTGATCACCCGTCTGTGCGACTGCATACGTCCCCAATAGACATACATACATGTCAGTCCAAGTACAAGAACAGAGCACGAAGGCTATTCCACTACACAGAGGCGTGAGACAGGGAGATGTTATTTCTCCGAAATAAGTCACTACCGCGTAGGACATTTTAAAGCTTTTTGATCAGAAAGGATTTGGAATTAGCTTCAATGAAGAGTACATTACTCACCTTTGATTGGCCGCAATGTTGTTGTCTTGTCAGAATCTTTTGAGGACCATACCATTATGCTCATTTGCTCAAAGACCTCAACCGACTTTCCCACCTGGTAGGCCTTAAAATAAACAAGACCAGTCTTGCTCATTTTGTGCATATGCCAATTAATGTTGAGAACACAACTCTCGACGTTGTCGACGAAACTGTCTATCCAAGAAAAGTAGTCCAGTTAGGCAAGTCCAACTTCAAGATAGCGGTCAAAACTAGCTCGATTGAGCAGCGTTCGGGAAACTAGACAAGGTCCTCTCATCTAAAATACTTTAGAGCTTAAAGACAAAAATCTTCAATTCATTAGTGTTACCAGTGATGACGTGCAGCTTTGAGACGAGGCCTCTGACTATGGGCCACCCAAGAGTCACTCGGCGAGCTATGAAGATGCTTGGTGTTTCTCTGCGCAATCAAATTGGAAATGAAGAGATTCGTAAGAGAACGAATGTGGCTGACATATTTCAACTAGGCTACTCTATGAGTACTTCATGACGCTTACTATCAGGTGCAGTGCTGTCACTTTGCAGCCAATTTCACGTAACGTACGATAAAATCTTATGGTGCCAAATAAAAATCCCATATTCGCATTCGCATTCGCGAATATTGAAGTCAAATATTCGCATTCGCGAATGTTGGAAATTGGATATTCGTTACATCATTAATTAAAGCGAAATTAAAACCTATGTAGGTAAAACTATTACAAATTCCAATTTTCCATCCATACTTGGGAGGTTGAGGGGCAACGAAACACTATACATCAAAACAATACTAGAATTTTTTAAGTATTTATGTATGAAGATGTTTCAAATATCTGCGTATTCTAATGTGAACTATTCAAATATTTATTATTGGTAAGTTTTCATTTTGCACCGGTGCTTCCGTTTATCTTTGCACTGAGAATGCCCATGGCATTAAATCCACTAGTATAAAATTTGTTTACAAAGTGTAAAATAAAATATATTTTTTTTCTGCTAAACTAGAAAATGATTCATTCAGCCACAGCTTCTTTAAAAATAAGCCAATGAGATAATTTTTGTGTAAAAGTTCTACAAGAATGCAGCTAGAAAGTGGAATAACTATGTATAATCAGGCAGTGCCATCATCCAGCTCACTGTTATGTTACATAGCTGTCTTTGTTTTTGCTCTTTATATATGCTTAAAATAGATTCTGAAGTACCCCCATTCTCTTCTCCCTGTTCAAAACTCTTAACACTGGAGTAAATCAATGTGTTTAGTTTTATTGGTGATATTTGATGATTACTTACATTGCTTTGCTTAGGTAATATAGCTACGGTCTTTGGCTGTATCATTTCTACTTCAGTTTTTTTCAATTGTTTATGAGGATTTAAAGGCACCTTAATATTTTGAGAGTCTAGAGTTTCTTTGCTTTTTAAATCTAAAGATGGATCTGTAATATAAAAAAAATAATAACTTAATTCTTGATTAGAAAGCATAATATTATTAACGCACTTTTAATAAAATAATGACCTATTCCAAAATCGTTGACTTGTGGCAATCGTCAACAAACTAATTTCTGTATAGAACATTTTTTTAAGTCACTATAAAATTGAACTAATTATTTATTTATCTCAAAATGGATTGTTCTCATGCATTACCCTCTCGCTGGACAGTCGACGCAGTACTGAATAGATCTGGGTTCGGCTGAAATAGATCACACGGGGCTGGGAATGAACATAGACTCGAAAGATTTTGACTCTAATTCCAATGTTGAAAAGTGCATTTTTTTTTTTTTTTTATAGCATCTTAGTTCATAGTTGATGCATCTTGCCAATATTTTGCTAAAACTCATCTAGCCAATATTCCAGATTAGGTGATTATTGTATTAAGAGTGCTAACGTATTACTATAAGATTCATTTTAAAGTAATAAATTAAAGTCATACCTGGTGTATATTTAATACTATCAAGAATTTCACGTCTTTTCCTTTTGAGTACTGCCGATCTGGGCTTCATTGGCATCATTCTATTTTGACATTCAAAAATGTGAGGTACCACATCTTTTTTTAGGAAGAGTCTTCCACCAATAAATTTAAATTTCATCCAATTTTCGACATCCATCTCTAGCTGTAAAATACATATATAAACATTCTGCGTCATAACTCATAAGCAAGTTTACAAAGTTGGTAGATAATTTCTTGTAATCTAAGCATAACAAAAAAAAATTTGCAGACTTACATCAAAGTGGTCTTCACAGCATCGAATGACAGTCTTCGAAGAAAAAATGTCATCCCTCTTCGCAGCTCGGAACCACTTTTTCCTCAATTTCGGGTCATTAGGTCCAGTTAAAAATATTTTATTTGGAAACTTCGTTGAATTTGATGGACACATTGGCACAAAACATATATCAACACGGCTTCTTCTCGGAACATTGGTGGGATTTTTATGACTACCTGATGTTGGTGGATTGTCCATTTTTTATTAGTTCGTAATAATTAATAATATTTATATTCATCAATTAATATCTCGAAAGTTAAAACATGCGAACAAATATGTTTTGCGAACAGACAGGTGTGACGTTACTGGGTAGTGTGACCAGATTAAAATTGAAGATTATATTTATGCTAGATGCTTGGCAAAATTCTGCTAAATAAACCAATTTTCCCCCCGAAAGTAAGAAAATTACTATTTCGGGTCTTGCCGTAGGCCTGACCGCTGAGATTACCTCTTCTATTTACGATTACGAAGTGGGTGTGTGTACATATTACCTATCCCTTTCCTTCCCTAACCTACGTAGTTTTCGCTATCTCCTTCTTACGCTGTGCTTGGCGGCTAGGGTCGGGCTGCACCGAGGCGTACCGCCATATTTTGTTATACTCTATCGGTTTAGGTATTTACTTAAATGTAAACAAAAAATGACATATGATTCCCGGGTAGTCAACATTTTCTTACGAAAGTATTTACGAAGACTGTTGTGTCAATGAAACTACGGCGTACAACAAACACTTAAAATTATTAAATTCACTTTAGAAACAAAACAAATAACTAACAACAACTAATTCTCAGAAACAAAGCAAAAAATATGATAAATAAATTTCTACAATGCGGAAGTGTATCGATAATTGGTGTCTAGTTAACCGATTAAATTGAATTGCGGTAAGTTTAAATGGCGTTCTACGTGACAGTCGTACTCTTAAATTTTGTAGGGTAATCTATTACGATCCATTGGAAAAATGTTTAGCGTGCCTGTCGTATTAGCTCTTTTACAGTTGACAGATTGAGATCTTTTATAAAAGTATTGTAATTTATGATAATTAATTGTGTTCGCGCTTATTAATGAATAACTATAACTTTATAATAACCAAACAACTTTAATAAATGGGAATAACAGTGTTAAGTGTTGTGTAGGTTATCAAAACGTTTATTTTGGAATGAAGTATTTTGTAAAATACCTTTTTTATGGTTTGTTTACATTTAGTTAAATACCTGAACCGATGGAGTATAGTACCATCAGGCGGCAAGTATTTGCCTTGGTCAGGCAAATACTTGCCCTTCGGGGGGAAAATTGGTTTCTTTCGGTTCTGCGCCTACGGCCTGACCGCTGAGATATACCTTCAATCTGCCGGCCTGCTAGTTAGCGGCACAGCGGCGTACTGTGATAAATTCATCACTTAGGGTCTGTGGAACTGGATAGGTTTATGAACTTAGGTTGCAACCCAAAAGGGAAACGGATCTAACTTAAGATAAAAATAATAAAGTTTACTTCATAAGTATCATCATCCTTTAAACTGAAATTGCGAAATAGGTATTGGTATATACCTAAGTATATATATACTTAAGTACTTATGTTGAAAAAAATAAGAATAGCTAAGTAAGTACTTGAACTGTCTATTTCGGTTAGACTTGTGTAAAAATCAGGTAAGTTCTAATGAAATAAACAAATAAGGATGGAGCCGGTGTTCTAATTTATGACAGTTCAGATAGCAAAATTAATAAAATCTTCTAAATAAACATTGGTTTTTCATAAAAGTAAACCCGCAACTATTTCACTGGAAAATCTGTTTCTGATGATTTCATTAACAGGCTTCTTAATTTCTTATGCAATAGTGTAAATAACCTTACATTAAATCTATACTAATATTATAAAGCTGAAGAGTTTCCTGAACGGCGACGTCCTCTCAGCACTCGCCTATGAAGATGACCTACTTAATAGGTCGAAACTGGTCGGCGATTCTGACCAAGAATACGTGAGTAAAACCGTGGTTTGTAAATTATTAATTAAAGAAAGATATGAAAAATGTGGCTCGTTTATTTTATTAGTGTTTAAATAGTCTCTCCGATGATGTATTAGAAATGAATCAGATCTGTTTATGTTTTGAATAATCACGATGAAAAGTTGACTGAAATAGTTGAAATTTTAGATACGGCCTCTTAATAGAAAATACGTAGGTTTTCAGGAAAGGCGTAAAATACGTAGATGTACGTAAAGGCGTAGAGTTGGCAACGCTGCGTCGCCTAGCTCCGCTGGGTGACGCCGGCTGGTGACGTCACGACATCGATAGTCGGCCGCTACTGCGGTCGGAAAAATTGTCATAACATCGTCAATGATAATATTTCAAAACTAAACATCGTCATTACTGAACGATTCATGAATTCTGAATTTCACCATGATATATTGTAAACTTAGTGCGATATTTTAAAACCAAAATAAAAAAATGGGAGACATACTTCTCTAACCTCAAAACAAGTTGGTGAATTGATTGTAATGTTTTCGTTTAATGATTTATTTAATAACAGGTTTACTTACATTGAAGTGATCCTGACAGAAGAAAAAAACTGAAGTATCGCTTATGTCACTAGGATCTCGGCGTGCAAGTTGTAACCACTTCTTGCGTACTTTAACATTTTTTGGAGCAGTTATAAATAGTTTATCCGGCGTCTTTACTGTCGTATTTGTGCACGCTGGCACTGCACACCATTTGTAACTCATTATTTATAGTAAAACACAATTCAAAATTATATTTAACTAAGTTAAGAGCAGACTGCTTACTCTCCAATATTGATTTACTAATATGTATTAGGAGTGAGGCATATTTATCGTAACAGTTTTTTATAACAGGTATAAACAAATAGCAATCGATAACTGTTTTGAACAAATTGAAAAAAGCAGTTCCAGTTCCACACCTCGCAAAGTGACCAAAACTTTCGGTCCAAAAGTTCCTTTACACAAAATAACAAGCTTCTCTTTATTCTTGCTTATGATATTTTCATTAATAAGAAAGGGATAACATCTGTTACTAGTGACAATCTGTTATAGACAGTTCCATATGTTCCAGTTTGTTATGATAACAAAACGTTCTATACCTTTTGTCACAAGCTTCTCTCTAGTCTTACTTGCGACATTCGTCTTAGTAAGAAAGAGATAACATATGTAAAAGTGACAGCCAGTTATGCTCAGCATCGATATAGGCGGATTGGACCGCAACAGTGTGGCGAGCATTTTTGCGTAGTTGTCAGTGTTTCCACTTTGAGGGATTTATCCCTTTTTGAGGGGAAATGGCCTAATTTTGTAAGGGATTTTTTGCCATAGTAAGGGATTTAGGGAAATTTGGGGGAAAATCAAGCTAAAGGTTTAAAAATTGACTTATAGACACCACCCTATTTATATGTTTTGAAGGAAATTCAATCGATTTGTTGTAAATGTTATCTATTAAATCAAATTTATCATGTTAATTTTTCTATTGCCATTTGCAAGGATCGTTTTTAGACGATATAAATCCAGGTTAAGAGACCCTATAGAACAAGTTTTATTCGTACTTAAGTACCTATTTTCAGTTATTAAATTCGTGAAACGCCATTTTTATAATAATGTTCGCTCATATAGGTTTTTTTTTAATCTGAGGAATTTCAGGATATCTCTACTAATATCTAGGGTAAACTCCAAATGACAAGGTGAAACCACTGGTGCTGCGTTCATTTTGTTTAATTTTCGAGTTGAGCTGCGACCGCGGCTCGGCAGACGGATTTTGATTTACAGTTTTGAAGCTTCTGTCTAGTCTGACATGCGATATTCCTATGAGTAAGAAAGAGATAACCAGTTTCCAATAATAACCTGTTAACTACTTTTTTGGTACAATCACAACACAAACGGTAACAAGTTCTAATAGTCACTATATAGTAATAAGTAACAACCTGTTATTTTGTAACAGGATTTTGGAACTGCTATTTGAATGTAACTGGAACAGATGTAACAAGTATCTAATTTTGCCTGTTATGACTCACGCCTAATATGTATAGTGTTTACAGATGTATGACGTCATGTCTAATATCATTGGACCGACGCCATATTGTCGGGGCAAGCGTTGTGAAAGTTTATTTATTCAGTGTATTTTGTAATGATTTTTCATAATTAAATACATATGGTATTTTAAAAATAAAAAAAATTGGGTCCATAAATACCACTAAATAATGCGAGATGTCAAATAGCCTATGCTGATAGACCAGACATTGTTATTGCAAATTTCTGCCACTGCATTTTTTGCGATCACTTTAGTGTTGGGTAGGACATACAAGAGGCTTTTTTTTTTGTTTTGGCCCTAACGGCCAGTAGCCTGACGCGAGTCGGCTTTTCTGGCCACACCGGACTTTCGGGTGAACGCTTTAGGCGCTCGCAACCCTTGATTTAAGTAACCATGCTGAGGGCAACCCACTAACGGGTTACGAACCTCGGCTCAGGACGGTCACTGGGAGAGGATGAGACATCAACGATTAGTGGGGAAGGTTGGTGTTTAACCTAATCCTATCCATTTATTTCGTCGGCACGCGGACCGGAACTGTTAGGAGGGTCGGGGGGGCAACGGGGAACGCGGCGAGGACGGAACTGCGGTCGTGTGGAGTGTAGGAGTTTTAGGAACTCGTTCTTACTGCGAATGGCCAGAGTGATATCGTCCTCTGGATCGGTTAGGACTGAACGCGGCCGTCTCCATTTGGCGCGGTCGAATGGAGTGTATATTGACGCTTTGCGGACTAACGTATTTGGGTGTTTAACCGCCCGGTCGAAGTAGCGTTTGCTGGTCATTTGCATGAAATGCCTGATGGTCGGCATGTTAGTATCCACGTGGAGGTTGCGATTGCGAACATACCACGGGGCACCAAGAGCGTGTCGAAGAAAAATGTTTTGCAATACCTGCATACGCTTAAGACGAGCAAGCGGTATATGGGCGAACACGGGCGACGCGTATGTCATGATCGGTCTAATACACGTGGTAAAGATCCTAATCTTGTTGCGGATGGACATTTTGCTTTTCCTATTTATGAGCCAATGCAGTTGGCTCATCGCGAATGCGGCTCGCGCGCGTACCGCATTTACGTGTGGGATGAAGGTCAACTTCTGATCAAGGGTCACTCCTAAATATTTGGCTTTGTCCGTCCAGGGGATTACCTGGTTGGACATGCGGACTGAGTTGTGAGGCAAATGGACTCTCCTTTTCAAAGTGAAGAGGATAGCCTGGCTCTTTGTGGGATTGACGGTGATTCGCCATTTGCGGAACCACTCACCGAGCTTGTCGGCGGCGGCCTGCAAAGTGCGCACCACATTGTCGGGGTCTCTACGTGAGGCGTAGATTGCGGTGTCATCGGCAAAGAGCGCCAGATGGGCGTTTTTCGGTTTAGGGATATCGCTGGTGTTCAGCGAGAAAAGAAAAGGTGAGAGGGCGGAGCTTTGCGGGACTCCAGCCGTGATGGCGTGACGGGAAGAGATAGCCCAGTCATATTAGGGCTTTCACCTCGGAATGAAAGATAATAAGCTGCAAATTGGTATGAACCTTTGTTTTGTCATTCTAAATGTTGTCTCAAAAGTCACAATCGTTATCGTGTCCGCGTCTCAAGATATTCAAGGTCAAAGGTCACAAAAATCGGTTTTTCGCGAATATCTGGCTTCCTATCGGTTAAATGAGATTTGCATTTATTATAAAAGTTGTAGGCTATAAAATTCCCTACAACTTTTGTTTAAACTTTTTTTTCATACGACTAACCGTTTTGAGGGTAGAGCGCGAAGAGTGCACATCGTACAGTCATATACGGCCTAATGCAAGGTCAAGCGTGAGTTATGGTTATCAGTACGTTATAAAGTCAATTATTTACTTGGAAATTATAATTATTAAACAATGCCTATTATTTATGTACTAACTATTAATTATTTATATCTAATTAAAGTAAGTAACTTGATTATTTATATATAATTATTCATATTTAACTATTTAAGTATAAAATATTATTAATTCTGGATTATATATTTTAGTTTTATTTTAAGTTAAAATGATAGTAAGAGTATATATTTTACACATATTTTTATTTATTATTAAATACGGCATAATATACATTTATCAAAATGTGAGTTCAAATATCAAAAGTATCTTTGTTGATTTTAATTGTAATGAAATTGGAAATGGAAGCTAATTATCTTCTTCTTCTTCGTCGTCTTCTTCTTCTTGTCGCTCAAAAATGTTCGATTCATTGTCATCATCCTCATTATCTGTCATATTCATCTCCAAACCTTCCAGAATATCGGGATCATATGTATTTTCTTCATCGGGATTACTTGGATACAGTGAAGCGTTGAGGCAAGCTTGTCCGTTGCACTGGCCGCAAGCTAAAGAACATTGTAGCCCTGATTTTCTGCATCCACAGCGGGAACCACAACCATTTTTGCAATTGCAAAATATTACGTTTAGTAGTTCGGCTGGTGCTGGAGGTAATAACGTTCGTATGGGCTCCAGGATTTCATTTTCAAGCATCCAGCCCCATTCTTGAGGTTCTAAGTCCTTCCCTAACCACGTTTGAATCTGGTAATAGACACGTTTTATGTGTTGATGAGCTGCTACACTTGTTGGTGGAAGTGTTGACAGTTGTACAGGTTTATTTAGTTTTGTAAATTTGATGAATTGCGTGTAGCGGAAATGATCAATGTTGTCCTCAGATTTTGGAGCATTATATAATGCCAACAAGATGCGCACTCCATTTTCTAATAATGTTTGTTTTGGGCAGTTTTCTTGTTGAAATACTTCCACCAGTTTATCTAAATCAGGAATTTTTTCCAATGCTCTAGTAACAGTTTTTTTTCCTTTTTTAAATAGCGCAGAAATCGTGTCACAGCCACTGAATGCGTGTAAAAATAAAATGTGCTTTTTAGTACGAGGATATTGGTCAAAACTTTTAGTAGAATATATTTGTGTTTTGACATTGCCTTTGCCAACTTTTTTCAAAAAAATTTCCTGATGATGTGACTGAGTACGTCCAATTAAAATAACGAGCAAATCGATATCTTCTCCTATGATGACAGCAGTCTTTTGATGTTCTGATAAGGCAATAGCTGTGTCAATGATGAGAACATCAGCATCATCTCTGGCTTGTTTTGTTGTGATATTAACAGTTTTAAATTTTTCAACAAGCATGTCGATAAATTTTTTTTTATTAGACCGATTTGATAAAAAATTTTCTTTACTGATTGGCACAACCATTGTTTCGTCAAAACAAACTTCATATGATTTTGAAAGTGCAGCAGTTCTTCTTTGTTGTTCCAGTGCTTTAATATTTTTACTATAGTCCGAATATCCGTCAAATACAACAACAATTGCTGAGCCATAATGTGTTTGTAAATATTTAATGTACTTATTTAAAATAATAGAGAAAGTATCGTCTTTGCTCCATACGACGCGATGCAGAAGAAATCCACCATCGATGATGTATGTTACATTATTTTCATCAAGATCGATAACGACAGGCATCATATTGTCATATAATGTTGCTTTCGTGGTTTTTCTCATGCCATTACTATCAAATAAAGATGTCGGATACGGACTTAGTTCATACTGAAGATATTCTTGTAAATTACTTTCAAATTTTTTGCTTACAGTTATTCTCTGGAAAAGTAACATTGGATCTATAGAAACTTTACAATCATTAATTTTGACAGATTTGTTAATGGCTGAAAGCGGTAAAACCTTATCGACGCGTTTTAACTTTATTTCGTTGAAGTTCAAACCAGTTATCTTTACCATAGATTGCAATCCGATTTCATGGGCTCGGTGACAATTAATTTGGTCATTTCCAACGATTCCTGAAGCTAAGGATACCAACTGATTCGCATTTGGAAAGGGATTATGAAGCGTAAACCAACCAACCAGTTCATTTACATCAGTATCATCCCTTTTTATTCGTGAATCTCTAGCATCAACATGTTGGTCCACAGAATCGAAAGAAATGTTACAAAACCGTTCAATTTCTTCACAAATTGTATTCGTGGCATACATAGCATATACCCACTTACATAGAACACTTTCTTGTGTACTTCGGCCTCGAGATACTCCTCCTTCTGTCTTCATAGATTTCATCAGACTTTGCTCGATTACCATGTCTGTCCATGTACCAGAATTGAATTTTTCTGTTCGTTTTACAGTAAAGAATCCGTTTTTAAAGTTCTCAAAAGCCTGTTGATCCATTGTCTCCTCAAGTTTTAACATATCTTGAAGATACAAATGAGCTGACTTCGCATATAGGAAATGACCACCAGCATGAAAATAGGGCAGCATTTTTCGCACTGCATCCAAATGTTCTTGAAAAAGTCCCAGCCTTTCAGCGCAAATGAAATCTAGGGCTATTGATACCATTTCAAAATATTGCACCCATAACTGTGCCGTGGGACCTCGAGCTTTTAATTCTTTTAGTTTATCCTGAAATTGATCAATTAACGAGTTGGAGCTGCTCGTACATACTTCAACATCTTCGTAGGAAACATCGCGACTAGTTATCTGTTCAATTAACTCATCTAACACACAATTTTCAATTTTCATCTCTTCAAAAATCTTTATTGATAATGCAAGTCGTAATAATATATGGCCTCTGATACTTCTTGCATAAGCGTGACCATTCAACATTTTGTCGACCGAATTTGTAGCATATATTTTACTTAAAGCTTCCTTGAGACCACTACCGTCCATTACATGTCCTATGCATCCAAGAAAAGACATGAGCATATGAAATCCTGCAAGTTTGACAACTGTTTTAGACAAGTCTGAGTTTGCATCTGACGCAGCAACCATTTCACGTGCTTTTGAGTACAGGGGCTGATCAAATGTAATTATGCACGTTTTTTGTTGATGTGACTTGGCAATATTTATAGCACTATGTAAAGTTGTATAAATTGTGTCTAAATTACTGGCAGGATGATCAATGAAAGGTAGAAATATAACCTGAGAAGTTGAAAAATTTTGATTATTTTTCGTAAGTTGTTGAAGATAGCCATTCCACCCTGGCAACGGTGAAAGATTCTTCCATTTTCCGTATAACCACAACAAATCAACTGCATTAAATTTTTTTTCAATCAGTACTTGATCATCATGTAGATTTTGGACTTGAATCTTGCTGTACCCAGGTACAACTGGCTTTTCATATGCTAAAAGAGTTACATGTGATATTGCTGCTAACTCTTTTGCACTCGGTTTAGTTGTACATTTTTTTATGCGATCATCATAAATTACAGCATCTTTCGGAGTAATTATTTTTATCATTCCCATAACGTGAAGAGTATTATTACCGTCAAGAGTACTGACATTAATATCTGCATTGTCTCCAACATATTGTACCAACGCACCAGACTCTGATGGTAAAATACGAGGTTGTGGATGGTAAACTGCTGAAACTTCATACTGTATGGTATTACTATATGATGCAGCAAATCCTAAAGATGATAAAACATCCAACAATTTTTTAGACCCATATCTTCTGTGAAGAAATACGGAAAGGCCCAACAGTAGCTGTGATGAAAATGAACGTTCTCGTATCGAAGCCATTATTGCGTGGCTAATAGATGTGCATTTCGTTTTTAAATGATCTACTTGTCCTTTTCTATTTTTTAATATCATTTCTTCCAAAAAATGTGATAATGTTTTTGGTATTTCTTCATTAATACAATCTAGCATTTTATTCGGAGGTGGATACGTTTTTGTTTCAACTACAGATGATCTGATGTCTTCCCTAATAATAGCCGCAGCAGCTTCTACAATCCGTAGACGTTCTTCTACAGGAGTACTTTTTTTATTTTCGTACCAAGCTTTTGATAAAACGTTAAGCTGTGTATCACGGAAAGATATAATTGTAAATGATCCAATTTTTTTTGTGATTATTATATCAGTTAAATACTTTTGTTGTAATTTTGTAATAATTGTCTTATCGTCAGGTATGTATTCCGTAGGGACATCTTTAAGTTCTTTCAAAGTAAATTGAGAATCTTCATTATTTTCTATATAATAAAAAATCTCCTTCATTGCTTGAGTGACTTGATCATCTTGGCGAGGCTTTTTATCTGCAGATGGTACTCGGGTTAAAAAGTTGGTATAGCAAATAGTATGATACTTTGCTTCAGCAGCGATCAAATCATACTCGTAATATATACGTTCCTTTACTAATTCTCCTAAGGAATCGTTTCGTTCTTCTGCTCTCTTAATTACGTTGTCTTTGAATGCAAGAGTACTTACATTACTTATTGTCCGTCTATACTTTAATTTTTTTTTCTTTTCTGCTATTTCATCGGCTTCTTGGCCACAAAATAAGCATAACTTTCCAAAATCAAAGACTTCATTTCGTTTTGTACGAGGTGCACTTGACGTTGAAGGTTCACTCTCATCTGTGCGTCGTTTTGATGCAATAATAACATTTTTACTCGTGTACACTTTTCGACACTCGGAATGCACATTTACAGAACTTAAAGTATTTAAATAGTCTATATGTCCATCATTTCTTTCAATACCTGCAGTTTTTAAAGTTTGTAAACCACGTACGACATTCACAGAAACACCTTCTGAAAGTTTCTTATCACATATAAAACACAAATCAGCCATAGCTCTTAAAACCGTACGTCCGTAGTTGCAACGGTACAATTTCAAACTAACGAATAATCTTGACTCATACAAAGTGGAGAGAGTGGCCTTGAATACTATAGAACATCTGTCCCGGCAATGAATAGAAAAGGGCATAGGGTAGGGACAAGTATTTCCAGGTATATAAGTATTGAGAAATTTACGCGTTTTAAAGAAAAGATATATAATGTCGTGTTAACTTAAAATAAAACTAAAATATATAATCCAGAATTAATAATATTTTATACTTAAATAGTTAAATATAAATAATTATATATAAATAATCAAGTTACTTACTTTAATTAAATATAAATAATTAATAGTTAGTACATAAATAATAGGCATTGTTTGATAATTATAATTTCCAAGTAAATAATTGACTTTATAACGTACTGATAACCATAACTCACGCTTGACCTTGAATATCTTGAGACGCGGACACGATAACGATTGTGACTTTTGAGACAACATTTAGAATGACAAAACAAAGGTTCATACCAATTTGCAGCTTATTATCTTTCATTCCGAGGTTGACCCCTTTTTTTACCTAATATGACTGGGCTAAGAGAGTACCCTCCACGTGATAATTGAAACCGCGATTCGACAAAAAATCTCGTATGATGTGCACGAGTTGAGTGGGCACGTTGAGAGTGTACAGCTTGTAAAGCAAGCCGTTGTGCCACACCCTGTCGAATGCTTTTTCAATATCGAAGAAGAGAGCACCGGTGGGCATGCCTATCTTGAATTTGTCGTAATCGTGCTCCGTGATGCGGAGCACCTGATTTACGCAACTGTGCCTAGCACGAAAACCAAACTGTTCGTTTCTGATCAGATTGTTGTTGTGAGCGACTATTTTGAGGCGGTCGAGGACGACCCGCTCGTAAATTTTGCCCAGAGTACTGAGCAGACTGATTGGCCTATAAGAGGACGGTTCGGATGCGGGTTTCCCCCGCTTATGGATACCTATCACAACTGCCTCCTTCCAGATCTCTGGGAAGAGGCAGTTTTGAAAAGCAGCATTAAATATCGCGGTGAGCGTTAGGACCAGATGCTCCGGAAGCATCTTAATCATACGGGTAGGGATTCTGTCGCCCCCGGGGGCTTTTCGTCTTTTGAGCGCCTTGATCAGAGCGATGACTTCTTCGATCGTCACCGGTGCAAGGGGATCGGGCGGCGGCGGGTCGACGTCCGGGTCGACGACGTTGGCGGTATCGGTATCGTTTATCGGTTGCGAATACAAGAGGCGATACATTTGTCCCGTACCTGACGTCAAAATGTAAGAGTGGCTCGACATTTTATATTGTACTGGGTACTACAAATTTTGTGTCGCGGCAGTCGCGTATCTCACTCTCCATCTCCGTAAAACCATAAGACGAGGACAGAGAGGGAGCGAGACGCATGCTACAAATAACAATAGTACGTCATTCTTCAATGAACATTACGTGATTGCGTTGCGAGTCTCGAGCGAGAGGGAAATATGTAGACATCACTGAGGTGCGCATAGGGAACGTGCACGTCGTAAGCTCTGCCATCTGGTGGCGCAATCTGACTCCTTATCATCATAACACGGTGTATACTGAGATGGCCTCCTAGTTGCCACGGTATGGGTGTGCAACGCACTTATACCTTTTACTTACATTTTCTTTTATATTATATATTCTGTTTTTTTTTTGTATTCGATGTTGTTGCATACACATAATTCTGTGGCAATAAACGGTCCTTTCTCTCTTTCTTTCACATCGATACTTGGTATTGACGTAAAATATTCATATTAAAAGGATGAAAAATAACATTTAATTTGTTAATAATGTATTGCTGTATATGTGGATGCTACAAAACATAAAAATAACACATCATATGATGTGAAATCCTATTATGTTCCCAAGAATAGTATGTAAGTACACTCCATGGGTATGTGAAAATCGACAAAAATAAAAAAATAACAAAAGTATAAAACATACGTAGTTATGAGTTCCAAAAGCATTTGGAAATGTCTCATTGCGTAATTTATAAAAATAAAGATGTTTTGAACATAATAAAAAAAACCGTAATTAAGGGAACATAACCTCCTAATTCACTAGGTAGGCAATGTTATTGTAGAGTATTGATTGGTTTCTATCTGATATGATTAATCGCTATGGCGAAATCTCCGATAGATTAAATTGTCAGTGGAAGCTATACTTAATAGAAAAGTACTCCCATTATACGAATATATACTGTAATATAGTTGTGGTATGAAAATATAATGTACCATAATTTAATTGTTACCTTACGTTAAAATGATCTTCACACATGAAAGCATTAGTACTTGGTGCCATATCTTTTGGGTTTCTACGAGCCAGATTTAACCACTTTGTCCGCATTTTCGTGTCCTTTGGAATGCTCACAAAAAATTTCCACGGTGTTTTACCAGACGTATTAGGACACTGTGGCACTATGCACCATTTATAAGAAATTTTCTAAGAGCAATACTTAATTAAAAACTACGATAATGTTATGCGTATTTTACGATCAGATAGCTAGTTTACAGGCAGGTGACGATATGAGATCACAAAGATCTGTTTTTAGCATTTATTATTTATGTCTTTTTATTTATTCAAACTTTGGTGGTGTTTTATTTTATAGTAAACTAGCTTTTGCCCGCGGCTCCGCCCGCGTGAATGAGTTTTCCCGGTATAAAAGTCCCGCTTTATATTTTCCCGGTATAAAAAGTATACATAATCTACCCGTTGACACGTTCGTAGATTTACCATAGCAGCGCCATCTATTGATTACTTACTCAACCCAGTCGAAAGGTATCGACATCTGTTAGAATCATTTGGAGTTAACAGATAATTGTGACTGTCAAATAATAACAGACAAATAATTAGCAATAAATTAAAATTGCGACTATAATTTGAGATTTAAACTATCCTATCTCTCAAGTTGGATCGAACTGCACATGGTGTGCGAATTTTATTATAATCGGTTAAGTGGTTTAGGAGTCCATTGAGGACAAACATTGTGACACGAGATTTATATATATTAAGATAGAGCAGTTCACAAAAAATAATTAAGGAAATTCTATGTAAGCAAAGAGTTCTAAGATTATAACTGATGAATGTCTTTGTATGTCAATTCATAATAGGCTATTTGACTACATCCTACTAATATTATAAACGCGAAAGTTTGTAAGAATGTATGTATGTTTGTTACTCTTTCACGCAAAAACTACAGAACGGATTTCGATGAAATTTGGCACACGGGTATATCATGTCATGGATTAACACGTAGCCTACTTTTTATCCCGGGAAAATATACAGCCTTACTTATGAAATAACTAGTCTGCTCTTAAGCAATGCTTAACTTTTGACACACACGATCAGCTGTAAGGCAAAACTCGCCATCTTGCCTTTTAAGTAGGTAACGTAAAACAAGTTAAGTGTAACGCTAAAACAAGTTTATAAGTAAGACTGATAAAGCGGTACTTTTATCCCGGAAAAACTTTTAACGCGGGCGGAGCCGCGGGCAAAAGCTAGTTTAAAATATATCATGAAATTTCGGTCATCCTGCTAGATAATGGCGTAAATTAACATATTTTACTTTATTTTAACCCAAATGATGTCTATTTTTCGCAAATTTCACACCAAAAATATAATATTTTTGGAAATTTTATCTGTGACGGGAGCGCCCTGCGATTCGGTTCAACTTTGGTGACATCACACGCAAGCAAACAAGACTTCCTTGACTGTTGTTGTTCTCCTGTTGTGTTTTCTGATTATTTTTTAAGTATTTTAACTAGTGGCATAAATATCATATATTGCGCCTCTGCCTACCCCTTCGGGGATAAGGTTAGTGAGTGTATGTATCTACAAATACTGGATTGGAATCTCAAAATGGATCCAAATTTTTTACGAGCCGATGAAAGCAATCTGCCTACGATAAACGCATCTATTTGCACTTTTCTTTAAGAAAAACGCTAATTACTTCGGTGCAGAACTTAAAAATGTAAAAGCAGGAATGTAAGTACCTACTACGTGAGAATTATTTATTTACAAACTAATATGTATCATCATTCAGATGTTATATACAATCTCACTTTAGGTTATGTTGATAAATACCCATAAATTTCTTTACTTGTGTTATAGATGTTATTTAATTTTTTGAAAACCGATATACTTATCCAGTCTGTCTAGTATATTTTAAAGCAAGATATTACTTACATCAAAGTGATCTTCACACATAAAAACGTTTGAATGTGATAGAATGCTCTTTGGGTCTCTTCGAGCTAATTGTAACCACATTTTTCGTCTTTTGGGATTCGTTGGAACAGAAACAAACAGTTTGTGCGGACTTTTTATAGACGTGTTTCTACACTGAGGCACTACAGACCATTTGTACACCATTTTATACAATAAAGTTGAAGAAAACTGATTAAAATTACTTTAACTGCACTGTTTATGGCTAAATCTAACCTTTTTACTTGTGTGTGACGTCACGACTAGCGCCATTATAAAAACAGCGTTTATGGCGCGGTTGTAGACATTTAAACTTTGACACATTGTCTTTTTATTCATAAAACCGGAGAAATATCGAAAATATCGTTAGAGTATACTTATTATGTAATAGAAGATAATATAAATAAAACGGTTTTCTAAAATTAGTCAAATAGCCTATTGTACGGCGCGTTTAACAAGTGTTATCAGATTTAAACTATAAACTACCTATCCCTACCGAATGATACAAAAATACTGTGTTTCAGACGGGTCTCTAAAACAAACGTGTGCAAAGATGATTTATATGCTGATTGATAATGTGGTATCATTATCTAAAACTAGTTTAATTATTATTTAAAACAACTTTTTTTAAATGACGTCCAATTACGGATTTTTATATAATTGTAATTTTTATATATTCACAAAACATTAATTAAATTAGAACTCTTATTCATTATTAAATAAAACAAGTACTGTAATATGATATATAAACAAACGAGACTATAGGTATGACTATGTACAGTCATAAGCAAAAGTATCGGTACCCACTAGGGGTCGCAATACCGGACCAAGTTTTCAATACCGGTATTTTCGGTACTGACCTCAGATGAATCCCGGTATACCGGTATTTTCGGTATTTCCGGGATTTGAAGAAAATGTAGCTAATATACATTTAAATTACTAATTAAATAGCGACAAGCTTGTTTAAAACGTATTCAGGAAAGAACGCATGGTTAGACTGGTTCCCGGTAACCCTTGCCGAGGTTTATACGCTGAAGTTGTGCAGTCCATGGCCCTATACGGTTGTCCCGTCTGGGCCGAATCCCTAACTGCTCGATGCGACGCTCTTCTAAGTGAGACGCAGCGTTTGGTAGCGCAGCGACTCATCAGTGATTATCGCACAGTCTCCCTCGAGGCGGTCTGTGTCTTTGCCGGTACTCTGCCATGAGAATTGGATGCCAAACATCTCTCGTTAGTATTCTTCTGGCGTGAAGAAGTATCCCCTCTCGGGCGGAGACTGGCCCCGAGGGAGGTTACAGCCCAATTGGTCTCCATCTCCAGTACCTGCGTGGAGGAGTGGCATACCAGGCTTGAGAGCAAGTGTACAGACTTAAGGACTGTCGCGTCAGTGCGAGTTGCAATCTGCCTTCTTAAGTTGGCTTGACGGGGGCCACGGTACACCGACATTCCGTCTGACACAGATGCTGACGGGCCACGGCGGCTCGTTCCTGTGGTGGATCAGAAAGGAAGAGTCCGCCGTATGCTATCATTGTGGTAATGGTCGCGAGGTCCAACATACTTTCGAGGAGTGCCCAGCATGGGATCTATAACTCAGCGCTCTCAGAACAAATGCTGCCGGCCGTGGTGTTTGCCATGGTCGGCCGCTGGAAGTCATGCCGAGCGATAGCATCCTTAATTTTTTTTTGTTTTCGCAAAGAAAGTCACTTATAACTACCGCCCAGCCTTCAAGGAGGGCGACTGAGCGGCTATGTTGGGTTCACCGGGCCTCAAGACCCGACGTTGAACCGCCCGGAGAGATGGAACCATCGGGCGACCGCCAGACCGAGTCCCTAACCTATGTAAAACTCACGGCATACCAATCAAATCTCTGTGGTGGCCATCTTCGGCGCATAAGGGAAGGCTGCGAGCTTCCTCTGACGGAAGTGTCTAAGTTGTCATCCGCAACCGCCCCTGCGCGGTGCCGCCTAGTGCGGCTGCCGCCCATCACAGGGATCGCAACAATGTGCTAATAAACACAAAACTAAAGACGGACAGACCCTTGCCGCCCGCCTGTGACCCCCGGTGGCCTATATTAGTCGCCTTTTACGATACGCAAGGGATGCAATGCAATCAGCCCTGTATTATATACTGCCCACTGCTGAGCACGGGCCTCCTCTACTACTGAGAGGGTTTTAGGCCTAGTGCGGGTTGGCGGACTTCACATACCTTCGAAATTCAGAGAACTTCTCAGGTATGTAAGTTTCCTCACGAGGCAGGGGATACCGTGGTGGAATTCTCTAAATGCCCCCAACCCACAATCCAATCTCTGTGAGTGCGTTATCTCGCGGAAGGAAGCGATGTGCACAGCTTAGCGTGTTCAAACCTGCCGCACGCGTATTGGCAGGAACCATCACGCCCAGCTAAGCATGGCAGTTACTATGTGGCGTCTCTCATACATGGTCATAGTAATTGGCACGGCAAGACAACGCGACGTGAATGCTACGTCCAGCTCCATTCCCTGTGTGGTGAAGCATTTAGAAAAGGCTATGATAGGATGACAAGGCGTGAACTGTGGTCAGATTAACTCATTTTTAAGATGACCGGAAACCTGAATCGAAGACTGGATTCTGGATAATGGATTGTTATTTTGGGACAAAGGACGAGAAAATAAACCAAAATAAAGGTGTTTAAAAGGGACCAAAGTATTTTTTTTCCTATCTGGCTCTGCCCTTAGGACAATGGACCAAAGTATGACAGAGTGCCATGTCATGTTAGGTGACAGGAAGTAAGATTTATGGTATAATATGAAAGTGACATTGATTGCCAAGTGATTGCTGGTTAATGGGGCATTACACACCTTTATGTACAGTCGGAAGGTGCCCAAAAATGTACTAGTGACAGATAGATTTACTGTCGATTCTTGAATGTGGGAGAAGAAGCATGAAAGTCACAGCACTGCAAATACGAGCGTTAAGAGGCATGTGTGGGTGATGGAGTGCGGAATAGGTACTGTAGTGTCTGTATGCAGTCATAGGGGATGTAATGACTAAAATAAAAAACAAGTGTGTTGTCGTGGGTTAGTAATTTGGAGAGAATGGATGATGGAAGGCTGACGAATTAGATAGTACTTTTATAAGGCGAGTATGGATAGTACCCTAAAGTGGCAAGAATACATGAGGAGATTCATAAATATAGATGAAAACAAAGAAGTCTGCCAAAATCGTGCAAAGTAGCAATCCTTAGTCTGTCTAACGCATTCAGAGGCAATATTATGTATGAATATATGTATTCATAATTTAATTTAACAAATTTCGAAAATACCGAAAATCCCGGTTGTTGTAAAATCAATACCGGTATTTATAAGTCCTTTTTTTGGTCCGGTATCCCGGTATTTTCGGTATCCGGGATCCCGGTTTGCGACCCCTAGTACCCACCAAGGCAGCAGTAACATCGGGACCAAAGTAAAAGTCAAATTTATTTGTACCAACCTAATGTTATAATTATCTGGTTACACGACGGAGTCATAATTATCCAAACATCAATACATTTGCCGAAAAAGGGATGAAAAATTACTCAATGACTCTTCCAACTACCGCAATAGAATGCCAATACCTTAGAGATGGTAATAGGTACGTATATTATCAAGCTTTTATACCAGGGCGTGAGCAGAAACCATTCTTATGCTACTAGTCGATATAAGGAAGATTGACTTTAGTTATGACTCGCATTTATGTACTGATTTATATATTTATATATATATATATATATATATATATATATATATATATATATATATATGGATAGCATAACGCCTTTCCTCTTTCCAGGGGAAGACAGGGGTAAAACGCTCACATATTACCAGCTATACCAGGTCTCACGTAAGAGGAAATCAGGCTATTAATAATTAGCGGTACAGTCCAGATTTCGGGTTAATACTAAGCAGAAAATCTTACCCGATCGAGAATCAAACCAGAGACTCGGAACGGTGGTCATCATCACACTAAAACTATGCGTCCCAGTCAATATTTCTATAGTTGAATATTCAATCACGACCTGATCACCGGGTAGCTAGATTTCGGGAATGAATAACAATAAGTCAAAAACCCTCGAACATAAAGCCTATGAGACATTAAATTAAGGAATTATAATGCTAATCTGTGTCGATCTGCTGTCATTAATAGCCAATGTGCGGTGACTGAATCTAAAGTACTATGCTGTGTATAATCGTAGGAGAGTTCCTAATCGATCAATTGAAATTGATGGGGACCTGAAGATGCCCAAGTTGGTGTAAGAAGTACCTACAGAAATAACCGATAGGAACCAGCAAGAAGACTGTTAAGCAAATAAGCGCAATACTACAGATGTATAAAAAAATTATACATCTGTGCATAATACCAATGTTTTGAAAAGATACATTTTGTCTTGATAAAACTACTCGTATATTTCCGGCAACATCACGACTGAGACGTTCCTATATTCGTTAAATAGAATAGCAGCAATATTACTTCGTCTTTGTCATTTCGTGCATGACGTCAGAGACGTGTCATTTGTTTTTAAGGTTGCGTATCTATGACAGTTGTATTTCAAATCATATACATTTTTAAATTAATTGGTACTAGAGAAATCCATACATATAAGACAGGTTAGAATATCTGTCTGTAATTTGGAAAAAATCTTAAATTTTATGTTTATTTGCATCTTCAATTTTAGTAACTGTCAACGTTAATTTTGTAAAATGGTTTACCCATGACGGGGCTTTTGTGAGCACGTAGCATTCTTTTCTAGATGAAATATAAACTATCAAAGAAATTAAAATGGCTCATAAATCAAAACCATATTATATTAATATTGAACCAAACGGCTTTTCCTTTATCATAATGTTTTAAGCTGCCACACATCAGCGAAAAAAATACAGGGGTGTAGCCGGCGGCGAATAGCTAGTTATTATCGAAGGCATCATGAATTTTAATAAGGCCTGCTTTACACTCACAAGATAACGTTTACAATTTCTGTAAGAAAATCAATTTACCTACTACATTTTCAACTTTTACTAAGTTTAAGTTAAGTAATATGAATAAGATACATACATACATATACACTCACGCCTTTAATCCCCGAAGGGGTAGGCAGAGGCGCAACTAGTGCACCCACTTTTCGCCGTTATTCCGTCCCATGATGTGATAGGGGGCGAGCCTATCGCCATATCGGGCACAAATTCCAGACTCCGGGCTGACACTGAATTTTAAAAAACCCATACATATTACATTAATTTTAATGTAATGATTATAATTGCACGCTACGGCCTAAATACCAAATAGTACATAATAAAAGGGAACGTGTAACATGTTCGCATTCGATTTGGCAAAAAATAAAAACGATGTTCGAGGAATGCCGCGAAGTGCTGTTACCAACCCACGAAACTATTAACGCCCGCACTTCGCGATTTTTGTTTAGTTTTGTATCGTGAGTGGGGAACCAGCTTTATATTCAGGAGTAGTCATTAGAGTTTTTAGCGCGCTTTAATTTTTGACAGCATCCGTGATGCAGTGGGCGACAAGCCGGCTGAAACAAGATACCGTAGATTCGATTCCCGCACTAAGAATTAATGTTTGTGTGATTTATGATTGATGAATATGAATTAAATGTAATTTAATAATTGCGAGACTGAAAGTCCATCATGTGGCTTATTCTTAGTTCCTGATAATTTATTATCACCTTGTTAGAATTTAATTATGTTTTATGCGTTGGATTCCGTATAGCTACGAAATGGTACCATTTCAATTTCATTGGTATGGGACCTTGGACTTTGAAGATGCAGAAGGGAAGTTCTCGAAATCAAATAGTATCACTATTTTTCGTTATGTATTGGGATTAGTTGGGTCTTGTTATTTTTTGTTAGTAATAAATAGATATTACCAATAAAAGTTAGAGTTCCAGAAATCTAGCTTTTTAGCAAACAGGTCCTGGTGGAATATTACACGCGACCTTGAATAACATACTTTATCTACTATTTTTAAAATAATTATCAAAACCGGTGGGTAAATGTGGAATATATGACTGAAATCGGTCGCCTTTATATAGACTAGTGGCAAAAAAATGATTACTATTCACCCCCTGGTATAAAAACTTGATGATATTTACACCTATTTCAATCTCTGTGGTATGGGTGTTCTGTTATGATAGTTGAAAGAGTCATTGAGTAATTTTTCATCCCTTTTTCGGCAAATGTATTGATGTTTGGATAATTATGACTCCGTCGTGTAACCAGATAATTATAACATTTGGTTGGTACAAATAATTTTGAACGATCGATGGTGTAGATGTTATTTCCGTGCTGTCAACGTATATATATTTATGCTTATGACTGTACTGGTGTAGGCAGCACTTTTTTTTTATGTCATATCTGACATTTCGCAAGATTGTGAGCGTTATTACGAATTTGTACGCTAGATTTAGATTTAAAGTATTAAAAATCATTCAAGTCTACTACTCAAATTAAACAAGATTATTTAATATTTTTAAGAAAATCTAAAAATAAGGACATTAGTCACGTGACTAAAAGCGAATCTGGTGTAGCGTCATAGATTACAAACATTTTTATTGAGTTTTGGCGGGAACTTGGAAGTGTCATGAGGTGCTCTTGTTTTAATTCATTATTTTGGTGATACGTAGTGTTATATTGCTTAATTATGGTGATATATTATCCAATATAGTTCTATTAAAGAGCTCAAATGAAGTGAATTGAAATAATCGTGCTAATCAAGTGTTTTTTTTGTTGCCGCCAAAACTCCTCGATAAAGTCTTGGTAAGGTAGCCACTGCTTTACTTCGACATACTATAGATAATAAAAAAGACAACCCAAACTTGACATTGGCAAAATGTGAATACAAATGCCATTTAAAAAAAAAAAAAAAACAAATTTTTATTGACATTACTGTGATTATTTTTCCGACCCAAATATCGACCAATAGAATTGCACCATTCGACGTCACGTGGTACAACCTACATGGTATTATACTGATAATTTTTTGATTATTTTCTCTGGTAGTTACTATATATTATGAAATTCTTATTTGTTGACTGTTCATTTCATCTCATGGTGCAATTCTATTGGCCGACATTTGGGACGGAAAAATAATCCCCCGAATACCACACGAGCTTCAAAATTATCTGGCATTTCCCTCAAGGTTCCCTGCAAACAAATAAAGTCGTCAAGTTTTTCAGGAAAAATCACTCGCTCTTCGCGCTCGTGATTTTTTAACCTGAAAAACTTGACTCCTTCATTTGTTTGCAACGAACCTATCGGGAAGAAATACCCGATAATTTTGAAGCTCTTGTGGTATTATAAGTGAATATTCCGTTTTGTTTTCAAGTGTACGAAGACGAAAACGAGTTGCTATAATGGAAGCGGGTTTTATAAGAGCAAATAGCAGTAATTTGCCCAAAATTAACAAAAAAAAAAACAAAAAAAAAAAAAAAAAAAAAAAAGCCAAGTATGCAGTCACTTTGATTGTTGATGAAGAAGAAGACACCATTTGTTCTGTGTATTGCCGTGATTGTGTTGTTTCTCAAGGGAATTGCGCATGTACACGCCTTTTATCCCTGAAGGGGTAGGCAGAGGCGCAACTAGTGCACCCACTTTTCGCCAAGCGTATTCCGTCCCATGATGTGATAGGGGGCGAGCCTATTGCCATATCGGGCACAAATTCCAAACTCCGGGCTGATACTGAATAGAAAAATCCAATATCACCTTTGCCCGACCCGGGGATGGAACCCGAGACCTCAGCCTTGCAGTCTACCGTAATACAACTACGCCACCGAGGCAGTCCAGGGAATTGCATGCATGCAATAGCTTTCCTCGTGTGGACTCATCGCAGGAGTGAAGAACCATCATGCCCTTATACTGAGTGTTATTGGAGAAAACCAAAACTATCACAAGTTGGAAAAGGCCTTAAATATATAACAGTTAAAGACATGTTTAAGAGTAGCCCTAGTTTGCCATCAAATCCAAGTGTTCTTCTGAAGTTTTTGGAAGAGGGAAGGAAAAGAAAACTAAAAAACTGTGGATTATTGAAATATTATGATTCCCTTGAGGAATGGGATATTTTATGAATGCATCAACGTTTTTTATTACAATTAAGAGTGTTCTCAACACTCACTTCCTTCTTAAAGAAGGTTATAATAATAAATTGACATAATAAGAAAATTGTAGAAAACACTAAAGAACAGTGCAATACTAGGCCTCGGTACAAACTCAGATACAGATGTATAACATCATCAAGAGTTTTTGATGTTACTTGATGCTAAACACCCGATGGTACTTTAATATAAAATAAAAAAATGAAAAAATCTTTGTATAGCTGATATTAATACTAGTGTTACTTTTTTTTCAATGCATGCAGTGACACCTTAAAATGTTGTGCATTTATGTATATTATTATTTTTCTTTTTCTTAGACTTAAGTTGTAATGTAGCAACTACTGGGTGTCCTAATAATAAATATCATTGTGGGTGGTCAAGTCACTAAGAGTTTGACTTTTTTTAAATAATCCACTTTAAATGGAGATGGGGAAACATATGTGCATAAAAACTTAAAAAGCGATATTTTAATATTGGCATCGGCATAGCTAGAGAAATTTTCCAGGGGGCCAATCCTAGACTGTCAAAATATAATGTCTTCTGTGTGGTTACAGTTCTGATAATTTTAGTTATTAAAAAAAAATATAGTAGTAGTAAGGCATTTCAAAATCTTGAGGGTGGGCACCAGGCAATTCTGGGGTGGGCATGGCCCACCCTCTTTAAACACCTATGAATATTGGCCTAAATATCTTTACTTTCAAAATTTAAGTGTCATTTATATTACCTGAACAGATTTGTTTGCTGTTTTATAAACTTCTTGTTCTTGATCCATATGCAAACCTGAAAAATATTATACTTATTAAATTGTTTAAAGAAAATCTTTAATGTGTTGTTACTTTTGATGATGTATACCTGAACTTGTGCCAGATGTATCTTCTGGAACTATACTAGAACTGCTCTCGGCTGATTTATTTAAGCACTTTTCTGATACCATTTTCTTTTGTTTTTTATATGATTGTTCTGAACAGGCACAGGCTTGCTTTCTCCTGTCTGACTGACAATAAAATTTCTTTGGGAGGCAACCTGGTTTCATTCGTATTTGTGATACTGATCCCATTATACGATACTGTGTATAATTCTCCATATCGTTGGGCAACTATAATAGAAAATCCATTGTAAGCATAAAGCAGATATTTTTTAAAACTAACCTTAAAAAAACTAAAGACTAGAACTTCTTTAGATAATATCTTACAACGTTACAGTTATGACAATTTATAACACAATGAAAACTTACATCAAAATGGTCTTCACAAAAATACAAACGTGAATCTGCAGACACATTCGGTTCCCGTCTTGCAAGTTGTAGCCACTGTTTTCGTATATGTGCCTTCTTAGGCACATGAATAAAGAGTTTATTAGGTGTTTTCACCGTTGTACTTCCACACTGGGGTACTACACAGGACTTATAAAATTTGGAACTCATTTTATTAAATTTTTCGAAACCATTAACGAACTCGACCACACACTGTATTGCAAACCGTGACGTTATACGTTAGACGTACTCAAAGAGCATCCAGACGTCATAGTTGGTCATAGTATTATAATTCTCTTTGATGGACGTACTTACGACCATTCTAGATTACGACTTACGAGATGTCATGACAGGAACATTTTTGCTCAGAATAATAACTAAAGCCATAGAAACCGTGCTAAAATAGCTACTTAATATATATAATTTGATACTATTTTATCTTATGGCTTGGATAAGGTGACAGAAAGAGATGCATACTCAATACTTATTCATGCATTTGAAATTTCCAAGGTTTTTTTTTTTTTTTTTTTTTTTTTTTTTTTTTTTTTTTTTTTTGGCAAGGTGCGGTTTGCGCATCTGCCAGTGTCAAAGTTTTTGGAAGTTACATATATAATATTGTTTCTTTTTTATCCTCAGTAGTAGTAGTACTATGTCGAAGTAAAGCAGTGGCTGCCTTACCAAGACTTTATCGAGGAGTTTTGGCGGCAACAAAACAAACACTTGACTAGCACAGTTATTTCAATTCACTTCATTTGAGCCCTTTAATAGAACTATATTGGATAATATACCACCATAATTATGCAATATAACACTAAGTATCACCAAAATAATGAATTAAAACAAGAGCACCTCATGACACTTCCAAGTTCCCGCCAAAACTCATTTCCAAGGTTGTCACTAGTTTTCACATAACTTTTGTATGCTAGAGATGTGACAGTGTCGATTTAATTAATATCGAGAAGTTACGATGATGTTCAGAAACAACTCATGGTTTATTAAATGACGATTTACAACAATAATTAAGAATTAAACAATAACAATTAACTCCAGCTGAGTAGGTACCACCGCTATGTCTATTTTTGCCGCCAAGCAATATTGTGCAAGCACTGTTGTGTTTCGGTTTGAAGGACATTCATTATATTTATGGTTTGATTGGATATGATTGGTTCAAGCCCATACAGCCTCGTCATAAGTGATATTTTTTCTTACCAAGACTTTATCGAGGAGTTTTGTTGGCAACAAAAAGTCACTTGATTAGCACAGTTATTTCAATTCACTTCATTTTACCCCTTTAATAGAACTATATTGGACAATATACCACCATAATTATGCAATACTAGACTTCTGCTCGCGGCTTCGCCCGCGTGCAAACGTTTTTCCGGGATAAAAAGGACAATCCAGGACATGATCTACCCGTGTGCCAAATTTCATCGAAATCCGTTCAGCAGTTTTTGATTTTATTCATTACAAACATACAAATCTTTCCACTTTATAATATTAGTATAGATAACACTACGTATCACCAAAATAATGAATTAAAACAAGAGCACCTCATGACACTTCCAAGTTCCCGCCAAAACTCCCCTAGTTTACAAATAAAAAAACGTAGTTTTATATATCTTATTAGATAAGAAAAAGTATACATTGAGGATGATTCTATTATTTTTTCACCCCTTTTCGGATCTAAAACAGACTGTCGTGAATGTAGACAATCAGGGTGGAAATTTTTAGTTAATTCTAACAATAAAAATTTGGACCCTGTGTATTGGATCAATAAAACTATTGAAATATTGGAGGAACGACGTAGTAACTGTAAGTCTTCCAATTTATTTACAACCTTGCGTGGGTTACCAAAGCCAGCATCTCGCTCCGCCAATGTGATTGCCGGGTGGATCAAGTCACTTATGAGAGAAGCCGGAATAAAGGAAGCCGGTAGCATGCGATCAGCTGTTGCGTCCAGAAACTTTGTTGACAATTTCCCCATTGATGAAATTCTGGCTAGGAGAAACTGGAAATCTGTTAATACTTTTCAAAACTTCTATCGGCGTCAAATTGTTACGAACAATAATAAGTCAACCGTTACTTCCCTGTTTAATCCCGTGGAGTGACTGTGTTAGTGAGTCACCTGATTTATTATAATCTATTTTTGTTATTTAATACATATTAGTAAATATTTTTCTTTCGCACTTATTTTTATGGCTTTTTCTTAAGTCACATTGGCTCTCCCACCAGGCGATAACAAACAGGTCTCATTTTATTAAGCTTCTAATAACGGTCAAGTGGTTTAATAGCCGCGTTTTACCTGAAATAAAACGCATATTAAACTACTTACCTTATTAGAAGCTTATTTTTCATCACTGCCTGGTATATATATAATTCAACGCAATGATTAACATGGCGGTTGCAACCACAAGGCTCGCAACACCCAGTGTTGCCAGATATGTGACGGTTGAAGTCGCCGAAAAATCATTATGAAGTCGCCTCAAGTCGCCGCACCGTATATGGAGAGGCGAAGGAGCAAAAAAAAAAAAAACCTCCCAGCCTCCGACGCGAAGAGCTAAAAAAATAAGGTCCCCAATTCCAATTTCTGTCATATTTTGTACTCTCAAAGCTAAAAATATCTTCAAATCCGACAAAAACAAGGTTTATAACACAAATTTACCAAAGTAGCCCAAATTGGCGACTGAATGCCATTCGCGTAGCCTAAACGGCGACCAGTCGCCATTCACAATTTTTGGTCGCCCCGAGACCCTCCGAGGTAACCTAAATGGCGAAAAGTCGCCTAATCTGGCAACACCCCCCACCACGCCTGGTGGTAGGAGAGGTGCGAAAGAGACAGCAATACAAGGAAGAAAAGGAGGTAAAATACAACGGAAATCGGAAGTGCCTATTTCATTTTATTAAGCTTCTAATAAGGTAAGTAGTTTAATATGCCATTAGATTAAATAAAAATGCAACAGTAGTCAGTTCGTATGTATTTTTTAATGAAATCCGATTTATGTTACAATTTTATCATAAAGTTATTTATTCAGCACAGAATGCGATTTAACTAGAACATCGCATTTACGTCGAGAATTAACAATATTCTTTACACTATTTAATAGTTTACAAACAACCGTACTTGAAATATGTATAATTGTTCTCGATGACCCACGCGAGAGTATCACTTATTCGTGTTTTTATTCGTGTTATTGTTGGTATTAGAAGGCATGTACTAACCATTAATATTGACATTCTAGATTTTTTTAGACTGCAAATTTTTATTTGTTGAATTTTAAATGGTGAGGAATCCCAGGCGATATTTTAATATTGACTGTGACTAAAGCCGAAGTTGCACAAGGAGAGTTTTTCGCATACGAGCGGCAGTTTCTTGCTATGCGATAATCTATCGCCTAGTGTAAAGTGTGTAAACAAACTGTGCGAATGTCGTCTCTCGAAAGCAAGCATCGCCCCATAAAGCCTCGTTGGTCACCGCGTGTATAAACAGTTCGTACAAATCTCATTCAAATTTCGAACGTACAAAATCAGTACAGTGGGCTTAGAATGTGAGAAAAAAAACACGTCACGACTTCGTTTCGTCTTATTGGAATTGGTTGAGAGACTGACGTATTGGTCTCTCGATCAATCACAAACATCAAAATTAAACGACATCGTTTTACGAGTTGCGTCTTTGTGTCACATTCTAAGCCCACAGAACGATTTGTTTGAGGCTCGTATCAACACTTGCGAATCTCTTGCCCAAGTAGTGTAAACAATTTAAGAGGAGCGAGTCTCGCCTTTGACACTCGAATCCGAGTATCGCTTTATTGCTACGAGTTTTTATCCTAATGTAAACAACCACAGGAGAGTTCTCGCATACGATAATCGCTTATGATTTTTCGCCGCTCGCATTCGAGAAACTTTTCTTGTGTAAATGACGCTTAAGGAAAATTTTAATTAGAGCTTTTGAGTAAAGTTATTGGAATACTCACTCTAGAACCGCGATAACGCTTAAAATTGGCTTAATTTAGCCATACCAACATTGAATTATTGTAATAGAAAGTCATATTGGTTACTTTTTACCCGACTGCGAAAGAAGGAGGGTTATTCTATTATATTTTATAATTTTGACCATATTTAAGTTGAATTTAATTTTTTTTTTCGTTTATGGCGTCACAGTTTAGTTGCAAAGCCAATGTCAAGTTATTGAATCTAAATGTTAATTAAAATCCACAGGACAAAACAACTTGTGACAACAGTTTGATTGCTTATTATTAATAATTCGTAATTCTAAGTGTCGCGTCGATCAATGGGAACTTATCACACGTCAATTATTATCTCAATCTGGCAACGTATATTACATCAAATGTTTATATCTACATTTGGACAAGCCAAGGGATATTTCCAATAACAAATAATTATATCATTGGCCTATTACATCTAATTGTAGATGATTTAAACAGCGTCAACTGTTGGAGGTTATTTTCCCTCCCAGTGAGTAAAGTGTCCTCTCCACAGTTGGACACTGAATCGCCTGGGACGCGATTTAGGTAACGCAGGCCCAGAACCTACAAATGAATTACTAAAACAGATAATGAGATACTGAAATTTTCTCACATTTCATGTGATAACTCGTCACAAGCTGCGATATTTTTAGTTTTAAATACCCTAAATACACCTTGTATTTTCCTTTTTATTGTTTGTTATTCGATTGCGTGTTTACCATATACCTATCGCTGGTGGCGGAGTGATATTTCAAGTTGCAGTGGATTGAGAATTGAAAAAGACAACGCGTGTTATTTCGATGTTGGCAACATAAAAAAATCATTATTGTAACAATATTTGGCTTTCATTTGGCACTTTATTTACCAATTCAAATGGAAGATTTATTGAAATTTATATTAAAAATGTCCAACATTTTAAGTTAGACTGCACGTTTTCTTAAGGCTAAGTGAATCACGATATTCCGTTATTTATACACACTTTTGATGTGAATGCAACTCTGAAACATACCACATGCAATTAATTAATACATAACAAAGAAAAATAAACACAGTCTTGATTTGCATCATCAACATAATTGAGATTTTTTATCTATAATATAAAACTATGTATTAGCCAAGAGATCCATTAGGGCGCGGCCACAGTAGGCTAAAAGTTTGCCGCTGACAGATACCTATTAGGTAATCACGTAATAGGGTAGTTTCCTATGATTGATTTTGTACATTATTTTATATGTAATAGAAAATAATACGAAGAATAAATTCTTCTGTAAAATCAGAATCAAAATTGGTTGACAACTAATGCAGTTATTCAAATTTGAAATATTGTTGTGAGCAAAAGTGGGGGCGTAGTGGGGATATCGCATCATCTCTTTCGCACGCACGCAGCGTTATGGCTGGCGACACTCGGTTACGTCACATTCTGCTGTTTCCGTTGTCTGACAGATGCCCCTTCCACCAAACTTCAAAGCTTTATAACTCATTTATTATTGCTTGTATTTTAAAAATCGTTTGCCTCTAGATTTTAGAAGCCATCAATTTTTGATAAATGTATTTTAAAAAAAGTAATCAGCTACCCAATTATGATGTATTAGTTGCCAATAACAATAAATTCAATTCAATTATTCTTTTAAATTGAACATAAATCTGTAAATGCTTATTTGAATTTATTGTAAAGTATTCCACAAATCGTATTAAAAAAAATAGTTGATTCCATACAACAACAACGCAAACTTTTCCCTTATGTGACCGCACCTTTTTCATATATCAAGAAGATCCTAAGATAATTGCGCGAACACACTAAAAACAATAGCAACACATAGACAGTCTTAGATATTAGAGGAAATAAGTTAAACCTATTATTACAGTGATCTTAAAAAGCTATGGAGACTCAGCTTATAGACAATTCTTCGTTATTTAGTATTAAAATGGAAAATTTAAAGAACAAAATATTTTGAGGAAAATTTGGCACGTATAGCTTTAGTATTCTTAAACTAAAAAATATGTTTGCGCTAGTAACATGACTGGTAAAACAAATGTAAAAGTCTTGTAACTTAAAGTTGTCTCCCATTCAATATTTCAGTAGTTGGTTGCCTCAAAAAAGCTGTTCAAAATTGAGCCAATAGGTTATTAAAGTTAAACCTATTTGGAAAAATGGAACAAGGTTTTTTTATGTGTCAATATTCCTTCGCCTTTGCTGTACCATATCAGGAAGCTCATTTAAAGGAGATGTCCGCTTTTTGTATGGGTGCTGGGCCTTAAAGTCTAACCAGGCTCAAACTTGAGGCATATTAAAGGGGAAAAATATAGATCTTGAATCCATTAAAAAAGTCTTTTAAAAACGTTCATATTAAGTGTAGTTTATAAGCAAAATAAAATTACATAAAACTCAAAATCGGAGGTCTTTAAAATTAAACGATTTATTGTAAAATGCTAGTTATAAGGAGTTCTATCCAAATATATATGTAAACTGTCGTGGTTAGAATTTTAAGCCCGTTTTTGGACATGTCCTTTACGGAATGGGCTTCTGAAATTAAACTAAAGTAATATTTCACATTATACCAATTTAGGCAACTTGATACTAAAATATATAATGGGCAACATTTCATTTCACGATATAATCAATAAAAAACATAAGAAATAATAAATAATATCACAAACCAACAAATAATATTGGAATATTCTATGTTTAAAAATCAACAATCTTATAATAATTATCACAGAGTAAAGTAATGCTGAAAAATTGAGATTAACTGCGGGTACGGATTGGGCGCATTGAATAAATTACTTGCAGAAAATATTCTCATTAATGTATATTGCATTCACTATATTCCAGAGAATAATGTAAACAGATATCTCGTATCCAATAATTATAGTTCCATGGAATCCATTGAGGTTCCAAAAAAGGATTATTTGAAAAGTAAGTTGATGTGTTTACCTATCTGGAAATACGCTTGCGATTTGATACGTCACAATTTCATTATAGCAACAACTTTATAATAAAATATTCTTTTAAAATTAATATTTGGCACCACAATTACAATGTAACTGCATAATGTACTAAAATCAGTTCAACTGAAAAGCTTACAGCGAAAACAATGGTCAAACCGTTATTTTTAAGTTGTAATATAATAAATTCACGAAATGCCTTTTTCCTTGGCTAAGCCAAAATAAATGAAGTTTTTGGTAAAGTTCTATAACATCCTTTAAGGGTAAATAAAAATGTCATATATTTTTGAGATTCTGTGCCTCATAATTGAAAGTTTTATAACAAGTATTTATTAGGGAATTGCCACGCTTTAATACCCATTAAAATCCATTTAATACTGATGTATTCAACTTTACGTGGCAAGTTTTATAAGTAAATTTAAGTAGAATTTTATTTTTATAACATATTTGGCATAATTTAAATAGAAATAGTTTTGTATGTTTAAACGACTTTTGCCTAATATTTGCAGATAAGTGCCTAGTACCCAAAACGATAAATTGGCGTCATGGTTTAAAAACCACTTTAAATTAAGTAGTTTTTCAAGAATTGACACTTCTACAGTAGTCAATATCTATCTTGCTTTTTATATTCGATGGAGTTAGTTCAACTGTTAACCGCTAGATGGCGTTATATTATAGTCTGAACTCTGAAATATTGCATCTACCCGCATTTATAATTTCAAAGTAACTATTTGAGGCTTAGAAACATAATTTTTAAATAAATTGAACACTTTACAATAAGATTGAGTACTGTAGAAGTTTCATAATGTACTATGAGTGCCTCCAGACGCAAACACACTTACCAAGCATACCCTATTTTACAATATCTACAAGGAAGCCAAGCTCTGTATAGCAATAACGAAACGTTTGTGTATGAAGTGGTATCAGCTCAAACAAATGCAGTTTGGTCAGTTTTGCTTGACAATGTTTTCTCGCGATCAGTTGGACAACAAATCCAACGATCAGTGAAGTTCTAATAGCAAGTAAATGCTTCATTTATAAGCTTTATAGTTTGTCAATAGGTAATATCTACTAGCGGGTTTAAATTTTGTCCCCATTTATTTAATTATGCTGGCCTATTTAAAAAATTGCTTAAATGGTTTACATAATGTACTAAGTTAACGGTCCAGTTCCCTATTTCTATACCATTCAATTCTTCTAAAGGTCTGTCAGAAATAGCTTATAGCTGAGACCGCGAATCGTACTTAGATTTTTTATTTTTGATTATGGTTTACAAAATTAAAGAAAATAGTAGTTTCTGCCAACCCCTATGGGATAGAGGCGTAATGTAAGTTTATAACGTTCGCAATAAGAACTTCACTGATTAGAAAACTTACCACTGCGCACGCAAACACGTCACGATACCAATATCCATAGAACAATAAAAAACGCGACATCTATCACGCTACGTGTAAAAGCTATTACTCGAACTACCGCCAAATCGTAAAATTACTAATGTTAACCATAATTAATTGGCCCGTTAGTTATCTTACACTAAAGTTCCAAGTATAAAGTTTGGCACGTTTCACAACACTTTCACTGGGGCACGGTGACACTGGGGTTACTGCTTGAGATTATACTTGAGTAAGTCCATACCATACCGGCTCTGTATTATATACTGCCCACAGCTGAGCACGGGCCTCTTCTACTACTGAGAAGGGTTAGGCCTTAGTCCACCACGCTGGCCTAGTGCGGGTTGGCAGACTTCACATACCCTCGAAATTCTTATGGAGAATTCTCAGGTATGTAGGTTTCCTCACGATGTTTTCCTTCACCGTTAAAGCGAACGATAATTGATGAACAATACACACGTAACTTCGAAAAGTCAGAGATGTGTGCCTCGGGTTTTGAACCTCCGGACATTATATATTATATACTGCCTACTGCTGAGCACGGGCCTCCTCTATGGTTAGCTCCTCCTCCTCTCGCAATGATCAAATATTAATTATTTTAGTTCATTTTAGAGATTTATTTATTGACATCGTTTTTTCATTAATTTTTATCGTTACTGGATCTGGCTTATACCCATCAAGTGACCACAGGTTTAAATATACACTTAGGTACAAATAAATCCACATGCCCAGTAATCAAACAGTTAGTAAAACAGAGCTTATGTTCAACATGAAAATCCCAGTAAAAGTTAAAGTAAATCGAGCCCAATTTGCAAACACGTTTTTAGTGACCCACAAATTTTGGGTCCTCGGAAAAGAACTTCACAGTGCGCGATACCCACATTTGCATCTTTACAAATTTTTAATCTCAAGCAGTAAACATCAGTCAATTTATATACTCGCTCGGTGTGGAGGCAATGTGAACGTCAACGTGTCATTGATAAAGTACTGTTCCTGATCGTCGTCCGGGAGGTAGTACCCGTAGCTCCCGTCGTTCGACACTTGATCATAGTTCCTCGGCAACTCACAGGTAAAGTCCCAGTTCTTGTCAATTTTTCTCCGCTTGGCATACAATATTGTGCCATCGAACGCGTATTCCTCATCGAAATGCAGCACCGCATCATCATAAAAATAGTTTTCGACTTTCGTGTTCCTTGCTATGTTCTTCATGAGTTTTTTCTTGGCGTAACTAGATTTTTCTGAATCGTAGTCATCGACTAACGGATCGTTGGATTTCTCTGATCTCATATTCATGGAGTATAGAGAGCTGTGGGGGCTGATGCTGTGTCCGTAATTCAGATACTGCTCGTTACATATCTCGTACATCATCATTCCTCTCCGGAGCTGCTCTCGTCTCTTCGCGACCATCTCCTTGAAGTCCTGAGGGTCGATCTGGAAGTCGTTCCTGGCGTTCATGTACAGGTACCCTGAGGCTGAGTTGAGGCGGAGAGATTGTGAGCGGCTTTTCGAAGATGCCTTCTCGATGTAGCGCGGTATGCCGCCTAGCTCACGGTATTTGGTCTTGATCTGCTTGATGCTTGTTGGTGGCACGGGTGATAGCGGATCGCGGTATGGAATCGATCTGGAATGAAGTTTACGTTTACAATCTACTGACAATCTGACTGTCGCGGTGGCGTAGTTGTATTACGGTACGAGATCAATGCTGAGGTCTTGGGTTCGATCCCCGGGTCGGGCAGTGATATTAGATTTTTCTATTCAGTATCAGCCCGGAGTCTGGAATTTGTGCCCGATATGGCGATAGGCTCGCCCCCTAGCACATCATGGGACGGAATACGCACGGCGAAAATTGGGTGCATTAGTTGCGCCTCTGCCTACTCCTTCGGGGATAAAAGGCGTGAGTATGTGAATAAGGTCCATAGATTATACACATGCATAAATGCCTCAAAATTAATGTAAACAGGAATATCCAGTTAAATGTTTATTTATTTACTTATTTATTAAGGATTGCCAACAAAATTTACAATATCACAAATATAATTAAAATAGTAGTTAAAAAAATAATATTATGTACTAATTGCAATTCCGATTACAGGCAACCACAACATACTCTATAAAAAAGATAAATTTGGAAAATACAAAACGAACTAAATAAAACTACACAATCAATTAAATAACAAAGATATGAGTTATAGCATAAATTAAATTATAATATAAATTAATAATTCCTTTTATCAGAATAATATAGATCTTTAACATTCTCAGATACAATTTTTTTGAATAAAATAAATAAAAAAAAAAAATGTTTACCTGTTTGGTCCAAAGCAGTTACAGGAACAGCTGCACACGCTGGGCGCGTAGTCGTCGTCTGTGTACAGAGGCACCAGGGACGTGTCGCCTGGAATATTACATGCAATAGATAATCAAGATTATTTGATTGTTTCTATACTAATATTTAAAGAGGAAAGATTTGTTTGTTTGTAATGGATATACTCAAAAACTACTGGACCGATTTTGAAAATTCTTTCACTAATAGGAAGCTACATTACTCCTGAGTGCTATACCTGAGTACTTTTTATCCTGGAAAAAAAATTACACGCGCGCGGAGCCGCGAGCGTAAGTCTAGTTTTAAATAAATTAATGATGAAACGAGCAATTCGCTCGTCAGAAAATTTATTTTATTCGTACTATACAGCTTCAAATCCAATATTCGGTGGTAAGCGACAAGCCAACCCATAAACAGTGACAAAAGACATTAGATGTTAAGTCTCATAATGCCTAATTATTACACTGGCTACAATGTCCTTCCAATCGGAACCCAACAGTGCTGGCACAATGTTGCTTGGTGGCAGAAATAGACATTACGGTGGAATCTACTCGGCCGGGCTGGGTACGTGAGAATTACCATTAGTAAATAAATTCATCTCGGTCAGTACCACAACATTGTCGATTTTTCTTCCGGTTTCGTTTTTTTCCAACAAGGCACTTATTATATTACATTAAGTGCCAACACGTTATTTGGCTTTATTATTAATATAAGTAATAAAACCACCCTTTTCTCAATCTATACTAATATTATACAGCTGAAGAGTTTGTTTGTTTGGACGCGCTAATCTCAGGAACTACTGGACCGATTTTGAAAATTCTTTCACTAATAGGAAGCTACATTACTCCCGCGTGCTATAGGCTACTTTTTATGCCGGATTTTTTTTTTCCACGCGGGCGGAGCCGTGAGCATCACCTAGTTATATTATACAAAGTATAATAGTGAAACAGGTGTTACCCATAGATATCTGTCGTGGGTCGGCGGGGAGCCGCGTGCCGCGCGACACGCCGCGCAACACGTCGCCGTCCGCCGTGATCACGTCGCCCTCCAAGCGGACTGCTACTTGCTGAGCCTGCGATAAGAGAACAATTATAGATTATGGTAAGGGTGCTGGGTTACTTTTTTTTTTTTTTTTTTTTTCGTTATGGCACTTGTATTCACATTTTGCCAATGTCAAGTTTGGGTTGTCTTTTTTTATTATCTGTAGTATGTCGAAGTAAAGCAGTGGCTACCTTACCAAGACTTTATCGAGGAGTTTTGGCGGCAACAAAAAAAACACTTGATTAGCACGATTATTTCAATTCACTTCATTTGAGCTCTTTAATAGAACTATATTGGATAATATACCACCATAATTATGCAATATAACACTAAGTATCACAAAAATAATGAATTAAAACAAGAGCACCTCATGACACTTCCAAGTTCCCGCCAAAACTCGCTGGGTTACTTCGGACATGTCGCACCTTTAGGACGAAAACGACGCAATTAAAAAAAAAACAAATATTGGGTTATCGTCATAAAATGACTTAAAACTGGTCCCTTTTTTATGAAAATATAATAAAAAAGAGACCGATATAATAGTTTTGTTCTTTTCCCGCTTGAATATGGCGGTGTTTGAACTATTGTTGTATTAAAATTTTTGTTTTAAGTAATTTTATGTCGATAACTCAATTTTCGATTTTTTGAGTTGTGTCGTTTTCGTCCTAAAGGTGCCATGTATTGTATGCGCACACATCCCTATGATTTTACTTAAACGCGAGATTGATTTATTACCGCCCATAATGCCCAGTAATTACGCTGGCTACAATGACCTTCAAACCGGAACAACAGCGCATGCACTGCTGCTTAGCGGTAGAAATAGACATTGAAATTAAACTATTATAACGGATTTTATCGCGGTTTTTTTAGTTATTTTTTATTTATTTTTTCTTCCGACGTTTCGAAGGCTTTGCAGCACTTCGTGGTCACGGGGCGGACTGAGGTGTTGGTGGTCCGAAAAGTTAGTCCTAACTTTACAAACTTAGCTGCAAAGCCTTCGAAACGTCCGAAGAAAAAAAAAAACACAACCGCGATAAAATCCGTTATAATAGTTTAATTTCAATGTCTAACGTTCGCGTAAACATAAGGAATCATTATGGTAGAAATCAGGGCTGCCAAATTGTATAATTGGATACAAAATGTGTAATCAAGCTGTCTTATGTATCCAATATGTATATCAGATTACCTTGTATAATTGGATACAAATATAAAAATTCAGAAGTAAAGTTTGCGTAGAAAAAGAAACAAGCATGCGATAATAAGAACAATAGTTATACAGGGTCATTTTTACATTGCATTACTAAATAAAACCACATATTCGTCTTTACCTCTTCTAACATCTTGCCAAAAGTCATCCATGAATAACGAATATTATTGCCAAAAATCCCGGTTGTAGTTTTAAATTTTTTTGATCATTTCGTAGTTTAGTGCGTTTTTTTTTGCTCTTCCGTCTCTGTCACACTGGTGTGTATACTGACACTGGATTTTGTATAATTTCAGACAGATGTCGGTATAATATAAGTTGCCGCTACTGGCAGCCCTGGTAGAAATAGACATTACATCTATTGAAACGGCCATGTCCGTCGCCCCTGTATACCTGTTCTGCTTGCTGCTGGTCTCTCTTCTCGTCCTCAGTGTTCATGGTGACGAACCGCAGCACCAGCAGGTTGAGGCAGGCGGCCACGATGGCCAGACCGAACAGGATGAAGATCAGCGCGAACATCACGTACGACGGCTTGCGGTTCAGCGCGTTGTCCTTCTGGAGGGCTACCATGTCGCCGAAACCTGGACAAAAAATATTTATTTATACATATACACAAAACCATTAAAGATCTACTAAAGCGGTGTTGTACAAAGTTATTTGCTATTGACCTCAATACACCTGTAGGCCACTTCTGTGAATTCCTGCAGGTTGCAGATAAATATATCAATCTATACTAATATATATTAGTAAAGCTGAAGAGTTTGTTTGTTTGTTTGAACGCGCTAATCTCAGGAACTACAGGACCGATTTTGAAAATTCTTTCACTAATAGGAAGCTACATTACTCCTGAGTGCTATAGGCTACTTTTTATCCCGGAAAAACTTATCCACGCGGGCGGAGCCGCGTGCAATTAGTTAATTAATATAATTGATTAAGTATTCGTAGATGGGGTCGTCCATTAATCACGTGACTTTTTTAGCAACTTTTATACCTCCCCCCTGGTGATAGTGAGGTTTGTAGACTACCCCCCCTGCCAGAGATCACGTGTATTTTTTTTGATACAAAGTATCTTAAAAATGTTAGTATATTATTTTCAAATACAGGTTAAAGTATACCTAATCTAATTTAATTTGAATCGTGAAAAAATAAATACAAGTGATATTATTGAATGACGAGGCGAGCATGCCGTTCGCCTGATGGTAAGCGATACGACCACTCATAAACAGTAGCAAAACCATCCAGCACCTTGAGTTATAAAGTACTGTGTGGCATTCCACTGCGCTCGTCATCCTGAGACATAAGATGTTAAGCCTCATTATGTCCAGTAGTTATAGTGGCTACAATGTCCTTCAAACCGAAACACAACAGTGCATGCACGCTGCTGCTTGGCGGTAGAAATAGACATTGCGGTGGTACCCACCCAGACGAACTCTTACATATGAGAGACCTACCACCAGTATATATCAGTACACCCTCCCCCCTTGTGATATTTCGTGATTTTTTACGACCCCCCCCTCTCGAGCCTCAGTAGTAGAGGAGGGCCGCGCTCAGCAGTGACCAGTATATAAATCAGGGCTGGTTGCATTGCAACATAGGGTACTTATTTTTTATCCCGGGAAAATTTAAAGCGGAAATTTTATCCCGGAAAAACTTTACAACGCGGACGAAGCCGCGGGCAAACGTTAATAAAAAATAAAGTTCCTCACACCTGATACTCCTCAATGTTGATATTATGTCATAAGACTGAGCTAGCCATAACTACAGTCATCTAGTGGGCTGTAGCGAAAACGCATTTTTCCCCACAACAAAAGAAAAATGGCGGCCGTCTCCCATATAATCTACCTAGGGCGGTATTAATAAATCAATCTCAAGTTTGAGTTACATCTCAAGTAGACATAATTCAATACATTATGTTTACTTGAGATGTAACTCAAACTTGAGATTGATTTATTAATACCGCCCCTAGTACTACAGGTGATACGATAACACGTTCCGAAGCGGTGGTAGATTCATGACGATTCAAAAGAGCTTGTTAAAGACTATTGGAACAAAGGAAATTTTGAGTTTGGGTTTGCAATGCAATCAGCCCTGTATTATATACTGGCCACTGTTGAGCACGGGCCTCCTCTACTACTGAGAGGGTTAAGGCCTTAGTCCACCACGCTGGCCTAGTGCGGGCAGACTTCACATACCGTAGAAATTCAGAGAACTTCTCAAGTATGCAGGTTTCCTCACGATGTTTTCCTTCACCGTTAAAGCGAACGATAATTGATAAACAATACACACGTAACTTCGAAAAGTCAAGAGGTGTGTGCAACCTCCGGATATTGTCTCGGCAGACCGTTCCATTCCCATCTAGGCTATCATCACTTTTTTTTTGTTTGACTTTGATGGAACAATATTTTTTCTTTTTTATTATGCCAGTATAGGCAGACGAGCTAGCGGCCCAGCTGATGGTAAGCGGCCACCGCTGCTCATGGACTCGGCGATGCCACGGACACAGACAAGCCGCTACCTAAAAAGGAATAATAAATAAAAAATGAAAGCATCTGTCTCTCATAGTCTCGCATATTAACTTACCGATAGTAGTGAGGGTGATGAAGCAGTAATAAACGCTATCGAAGTAGCTCCATCCCTCGAACGTGGAGAAGGCAGCAGCCCCGCCGGCGATAGTGAGCGAGGAGAGCGTGGTGACCACGCAGATGAGGTCCACCTCCGTCGCGATCGTCTGCTTGCAGTTCAGCGCGCGTTTTAGTGACTTTATTATCACACTGCAACAAGAAATAGGTATTAGTTTTCACGTAAACCAACTAAAATGAACACATTACGCTTTTATCCCCGAAGAAGTGTAACGAGAGCACCCACTTTTCGCCATATCGTCGAGGATACTGCAAAAGCGCGTAACTAGCACTAGTAAATACCGCGTAAGTGACGAAAAAAGTTTAATGGAAATTGATACTTACGTCACTAAACTTATGATTGATAATACTATACATTTTTTTACTTACGCGGTATTTACCAGTGCTAGTTACGCGGCACTGCACTATCCCCAACGATATGTGTTTAGATGTGATAGGAAGCGAGCCCATCAACATATCGAGCACAAATTCCAGATTCCGAGTTGATAGTGAGCAGAAAACCTAATATCACATTGCCCGACTCTGGATTCCAACCCGGGATCTTAGAACGGTGTCGTACCGCGCACGCAATACATCTACGCCACTGAGGCAGTACAATGTCATATCGGGCAAAATACTTGTTTTAAAATAATTGTTTTTGAATTAAAACACACAAATTTCAAAGATGTCTCCTCTATTTTTGAATCTGAAGCATTCAATTCCAAAGCAATGCATCGAAACTATATGTGGGCACCACTCCACTTATCCGAGAAAAACCTGGGTTTTTGCCGCAAGGGGCCGACCGAAAATGTACCATACCATACCTTATATATTGCCCACTGCTGAGCACGGACCTCCCCTTCAACTGAGAGGGTTTAGACTTATGACAGAAAATTTATTGCCCCTTATTTCATATTAGTGGCGGCCATGGCCGGCATGAGGCTTCAAGGAGGAGCCGAAAAATATCCCCGAATTCAACTAAACAAATTTTAATTTTAAAATCATTGCCGCGCCGCTTATTTACCACGCCATCGACTCCCCCCAATCTAGGTCACTTCTGAAAAAGCTCTTTCCTGATAGAAACTCTTACCTGCTGAGCCTGTTGACCCTTTCACCGATGCTCTGGAACATGATGAGGCCGAGTGGAATGCCCACGATCGCGTAGAACATCGTGAACAGCTTGCCGCCGATAGTCGCGGGTGTGGAGTGACCGTAGCCTGGCAAAATATAATGGTAAAGTTGCACTGTGTATATCGCACCTTTAAAACGAAAACGACACAATTAAAAAAAAATCGAAAATTGAGTTAGCGTTATAAAATAACTTAAAACGAAGTTCTCAATACAACAATAGCTCAAACACAGCTATATTCAAGCGGGAAAAAGACCAAACTGTTATATCAGGCCTTTTTTTATTATATTTTTATAAAAAAACGACAAGTTATAAGTGATTTTATGACGATAACTCAATTTCCTATTTTTTTAATTATGTCGTCTTCGTTAAAGGTGCGATATTATCTTGGTGATTTTAATAAACGATCGCTATCTTGGAATTGACCCCGAAAATATACCTATCAGAATGAAGTAAGTTGCTTATACATGACATTATTTTGATTCAGATTTGGTAAGTATAAATAATTCCATTCACGATGACGCGCTGCACTATTTCCCTTAATCGCTTACTACGTTGATTATTTTTCGATTCTTCATTGAGATTATCTGTTAGCCATGTTACAAACGAAATTGGAAACAAACTGTCTATTTCAGTGCAAATAAATGAACTTACAACGTAAAAGGAAAACAAATATAGGGGTTTTTTAAAAAGCCAGATTTAATAGAACTTGGATAGTTCTAAAGTTCGGTTGCAGTTACCGATAGTGGTGAGGACGGTGGTGGCGTAGTAGAAGGCGCCGGTGAACTTCCACTGCTGGCCCGCCTTGTGCGGCTCCGACTTGAGCACCACCGTCTCCATCACGCGGAAGTCCTCCTCAGATATGTTATATTTCCTTATTATCATGCCTTCAATCGCTGTGGAAATTTGAATTTGTTAAGTTTTTACATTTGGGCCCTGATTCTCTATGACACACGTTATTTTCCCCGCTCGTAACAAACGCATAACGTAACTCATCGCGTTTATCACTATGGAAATTGGCATACAGAATACCATTTAACGCTAATTACACGAAGTTGACTTAACGCGGCCGCGTTAAGAGTTAACACTGTCATAGAGAATAAGGGGGCTGAAGACATTATAAATCAGTAGTATTGTGTTTACGGCTGAACTGAATGGATAGATAACGTGTAATACAATAGGGTAGTTTCCTATGTTCTATTTAGTACATTATTTTATATGTAACAGAAAATAATACGAAAATTAAATTCTTCTGTGAAATCAGCATCAAAATGGGTTGAAAAATAATGCAGTTATTTACATTTGAAATATTGTCATGAGTAAAAGGGGGGGCGTGGTGGGGATATTGTGCTATCTCTTTCGAACACACGCAGCGTTATGGCCGTAGACACCCGATGACGTCACAGTCTGATATTACTGTTATTTGCAAATTACCCCTTCCACCAAATTTCAAAGCATTACAACTTACTTATTATTGCACCAATTTTGAAAATTCTTTTTCCGTAAAATTTTGGATGGCATACATTTTTGATAAATGTTGTTAAAAAAAAGTAGTCACCTAGCCTGTTATGCCGATTCGTTTGTCAACGGATATACACAGGCTAATCCGCGAACCCGGCACACTTACATGGGCCACTATGGCGGGTTTTAAACCCTGTGAACGATGGTCGCTGTTTGGGCGGATACAATTACCCTGCCTTGAAGGGCGACGTATCAAATAGCGGAACCTCCTCCCTCCCGTCAATACCCCATACATTGCAATCACAGTAAATACATACATACATATATAAACTCACGCCTTTCTCCCATTGGGCAGAGACTATAGAGCGCCAAGTGCTACGATCCAAGCATACCTCTTTCGCTTCTTCCACAGTAATCAGTCTCTTCATACATGCACGTCGGTTACGAGAACTCGTTATTTGGCCCTTCCTTAGGAGGTCACCAATACGTCTAGGACGTCCCCGTCCGACACTACCACTCACTTTCGGGACATAGATTTCTTTCGTTCCTCTTCTTTCATCACAGTAAATAATATGAACTAATACATGATTCTGACCTCATGGAAAAAACTTTCATCAGCACTACCTACTTAGATTCAGATTGAAGCTTACAAATTTTACAGGTATAAAGTGATCATTTATTTGACTGAAATCCAAGTTGAGTTCAGCTGAGACTTGGTTCAGGGGTGCAGTGGCCATGTAGTCTGTTGTGTGCCTTGAGTTCGATTTCCATGATAGATAGATGTCAACAAACAACTTGAACCAGTAAGCGGGGCCTGAGCAGAGTGCGAGAGGCGAAAGTTGCTTGATCTACAAATCGTTCGGCAGATACGTCTCAAGGTGCTGGATAGTGTTGCTACTGTTTATGAGTGGTCGTATCGCTTACCATCAGGCGAACGGCATGCTCGCCTCGATATTGAATGCCAGAAAAAAAAAAGATACGCCGTCGTCCTGCGTGCGTTCCCTGAGGACATCTACAAGCGATGGGTCAAGTTGTTTGACGACAGCTAGAACAAGCAACAGATAGAACAAATATTGGATTTGGGGATAAGTCTTATGTGATCAACAAAAAATATTTCATGTTCATGAGAAGTCAAGAGTCGGGACAAGAGGTAATGTCGCCATTTTCGTCTAGTGACAGTATCTACGGAATCTAGACCAAAAGGTCCTGGGTTCGAAAGAACGTCGGAAAACATTTTTTTTCAATACAATTTGCTCAAGAATGGATCCCAAGACTGCCTCGGTGGCGTAGTTGTATTACGGTACGACTGCAATACTGAGGTCTCGGGTTTGATCCCCGGGTCGGGTAAAGTGATATTGGATTTTTCTATTCTGTATCAGCCCAGAGTCTGGAATTTGTGCCCGACATGGCGATCGGCTCGCCCCCTATCACGTCATGGGACGGAATACGCACGGCGAGAAGTGGGTGCACTAGTTGCGCCTCTGCCTACCACTTCGGGGATAAAAGGCGTGAGTATGCGTATGGTTCCTAAAAGGGGGTTGTCGTCAAGGCGGCCGGTAGTAAAATATAAACTATTAAATCCTGCACTGATCCAACATTAGAATGGTAGAAAAAGAACGAGAAGAGGAGTAAGGAAAGTGTGGATTTTCGACACAAACACCATAATGTGCAACTGAGTCACTTGGCCAAGGCAAAAAAATATTAAGCTAAATCCAGTCAGACAGAAGTATACTGCCTGTGCCAGTATGCACTAGTGTTTTTATAAAAGGATTATCAGTCATAAATATCTTTACTAAAAACTGGTGCTTTTATTTGGAGATATAACCAATAATTATAATGTTCATTATTTTGTTTTTTTTTTTGTAATACCTACTATATTTTTAATTATTATGGAGTGGAAATTGTTTACATTCCTTCTGTTTTAAAATATAGTATGTTTGCAAGAGTAAAGTTAAGAAATTCTTACTATATTGCACTGATTTTGGCAGGTTTTAATAATAAAATCTTGAAAATAGGTATTTAAGTTTAAATAATACAAAAATCAAAAACGTATTGATATACTCTGAACTGCGATAATTAGTGTGTTAAAATAATTGAATATATCAAAAATATAAAACAATATTGATTAAAAGTGAAACTTAAGAAAAAAAAATGTATGTAACAAAAGCATGTAAAGCTATTTACCTTGTAAAACTTCAAATCTGTTCCTCTCAGTGGTAGATTCCAGGGCGTCAAACACAGCCGCACCAACTAGCAAGTATGTGAATGTGCACACAATTAACGATAAAGTGCGAACATTTTGCTTCTTCATCCCTACCAAGTGTCACCCGGCCTCAGGGCGGAAGGCCCACTACAACACTTTACTGTGTATACTCACTCATGCACACTCACTGTATACTCATCACAAATCTAAGTAACCATTTTACACAAGTTTTTTTTCACTTATTTGTGACTCATTATTTGGCACTTGTTTTCTTTTGTATTACAGCTACAGCTTGCGTTCAGTGCCTTTCAGCTACATAAGATGATATGGTTGAAAATGTCAAATTTAGAATATTGTTTCTTTCTATTGAAGTGCATTATCAATCACAACCTGCAGTGTGTTCTATATTCAAAAATTCAAAAACGTGTTTTTTTTTATAAATAAAACGCTATGGGTAAATTGATCCCCTTTAAAGGAAGTTGGGTTTAAATGGTCTTAGCAAGTTACTGTTTGTGTTGTCTATCCATTGTTTTATCTGGAAAAGAAAATAATATTTCGCATTGTATTTAATTATTTGAAAAATCTGCATTACCTTGAACGTTACAGATAAGATGAAATCTCGTTATCAAAAATCGTAACAAAGACTTACCATTCGTCAAATGTAAAAGGTCACGGATACAACCCTCTGTAATTTGTTTCACAGTTTAGTGTCGCGAACGGCATCTATAAATATTTAATTATCTGCAAAGCTGTATCCTAAAAATAACATCGTGCTTTAGTCCGCATTCACGTCCATAGGTCAACGCACACAGTACCGTATCTGGGTCAAATGTTACGGCTAATATTTTTAATGCAAATTGCAACTAACCACTCTGTACACGACTCCTGCATGAAATAATTATTCATATTAAATACTCTAAGGGCCGTTTATGGGGTGTTTTTAGCTAAATTTCTTTATGCGGTAATTTCTATCGTCACTCCACCTAGTTTTCTTCCCATCTGTACACAGCAATCGCACTGTTTTATACATCACGGTCACAATTTTATTTTATCATCTTAATACATTACGTGCTGCATATATTGGCATATTGGTAATAATACAATAAATAAATAATAAAAAAAATTGCCAAAACGTTTTCTGCTGCACTTCCTTGACCTGGTTTGTATGGTCATACTAAAAAAATACTGCAAAACAGGGTTCACCTGTCAAGTATTGCTAGACTTTTGAATAATTTAGATTTTATGTATATTGAAGTTATAATTTTATTTAATTTACAGGTACACTAATAAAACTATAAAATAGTTATTACATGATAAATCATATACACCGTTATCCACTGTTTTTTTTGTATTTTGCATTAGCTACTTTTTTCGATGGTGGTATACCATTATACTAACAGTCAAAGAAGTTCCATAACGAGCACGAAGATGGCGCTTTACCACAATTACGTATTCAGGGTATCGTTTATGGACCGAATATCGACATACACAATAATATGATAATAGTCATGATGAAAATAATAATAATAAAGGTAAACCTTTTTTGTAGATAATGGTAATAGTCTTATTTACCCTGTGGATAGCCTATTAATCTCAGGGTTCGGCAGTATTGGGTTGAGTCACCTTCTCTTTGCCGGCTCTTGCTATAAAAAAAGATTTGCCAAAATGATTTTCTTGTAAGTTGCAACAAACAAAAACACTAGCAACGAATATGAAGGAAAAGTTTGATTTCATCTTAAGTTACGTACTTTAGTTTTAAGAGTTTTCTATTCCTTTTGCTCTGATTATCTTTGGAGTAGCAACTGGAAAACAATGCAGGTCTCTACCGAATTTGCATAGCGTTTTAGATAATTAAGGTGTTAACAACCGCATAGTCTTAAGCATTTGAAGGTCAACTTATATGCAGAGGATAATGCATTATCAGCATCATCAGTCATATGAAGTCCACTGCTAATATGTTCAGTTCGGCTTCCCCTACAGATTACCAGACGGACCCGTCAAAACTCAAAAGCGGCCTATTTCCAGCGTGTACCTACTTCCTGCGACCTTTATTAAGTCGTCTGTCCTTGCATGTGGACGTCCAACACTGCGGTGGGGATAATGCATATTATCATCATCATCATCAGTGACACGACGTCAACTGCTGAACATAGGCCTCCCCCAAAGATTTCCAGACGGACCTGTCAAAAGTGGCCAGCATCCATAATGCATATATTAATTATTATATTCTATTGAATAAAACCCAAACATGAAAAATATTTAGGTACCTACAGATGATCACAAACATACATAATATTAAGACTTGTATTTAATATCGGTGTCAGTTATATGATGACGTTTGTCAACGTTCGATTATGATTTGAATCCATGTCACAACTTTCTATCTCGCCATTTTTATTTGAGATTTGGACAAATAGTTAAAGGGCTGAATGCAGCATGGTGCGGGCGCGTGCAACCAGGCCGTGAAGTGAAAGCTGTTCTAGGGCCGGCTTTCACATCCACATGGAGTTGCATTCGCATTTCGGTGTGACTATTTATAATTTTTATGTTTTTAATGTTGCGTAGGTCCACCATGTTGTGCGGCCATCTTTGGAGAGGTCATGGTACAGACGTAATTTGTAAAAGCCTTTAGTTTATAACACTTCTAAACGACAAAATTTGATTTCCTGTTATTCCAACCTTCGAGCCGGGGACCCGGGAAGTCCCCCGTCTCTGAATTTATCCTTAACGGACCTTAATTTATTAATACAATTTCAAAGTTATCTTATTAATTAATACCTCCGTCGCTTTTAGGATGAAGGAAAACATCGTAAGAAAATCCACAATCATACCGTAGAACTTTAAAAATCGAAATCTACAAGGAGCCTGTCAATCAGTTCCTACCAATGGTACCTTTCAATTTGAAAATACTCATTATTTTTCTATGTTAGAAAAAGAAGCCAGTAACTAGCAGAATAATAATTTAATACAAGTATTATGTGTTTCATTATAATTTGTGTTATATACAAAGTTTGTAATGGTGGCGGAAAGGTTTTTCCGGGATTATAAGTCCTAATGTATACTTTTACTGGATTATAGCTAAGCTTTCTAAACATAGGACTTCTGAACGGACCTATCACAAGCGGCCTTCATCTAGCGTGTTCCTGCGATCTTTATCAATTCGTCTGACCTTTGCAGGTGGACTTCCAACGCTGCGCTTATCGGTACGTGGTCTCCACACAAGAACTTTTTTGCTCCATTCTTTTCCGGGTCATGTAGTCTATATAATAATCATGGACTTGCTTTATCTGTGTTCTAAATTTCCTACGGTTTGAGTGTTTATTTCTAACGAACACCCAAACACCTTTAAAAACGTTTTATAAAATAGGAAGTAGCATTTATAAATTGTTTCACGCAATCAACGAATTTAAACTGTCAGTACATTATTAACAACTCTTGTCATATCCTAGACGTTCGCGTATTGAGATGCAGGTGGTAATTGCAGTGGGAGAGGGGGGAACCTAGACCTTTCTCTCAAGTTCTGGGTCACGTCGGTTTATGCAAGTGTTGTTATGCTCGCTTATATACGATGTAGCGATATTACGGAGCTCTATATGTATTTGCACGGTCAGATTTAATATTACTGAACATTTCTATACTAATACTAGTTGACCCGGCAAACGTTGTTTTGCCATAAACATTCTTTTTAGAGATTATTTTAGTAGAAAAAAATGAATAAATTATTGTAAGTACGTGAATCAAAATCGGTTCAGCCGTTTCGGAGGAGTATGGTACAAACACTGTGACATGAAATTTTATATAGAAATATTGCTATTAAAAATAGGGGATGAACTCAAAAACTATTGGACCGATTTTGAAAATTCTTTCACTAATAAGAAGCTACATTACTCCTGAATTATAACTTCTGAGTGCTATAGACTACTTTTTATCCCGGGAAAATATTTTAATCCCGCAAAAACTTTTTCACACGGGCGGAGCCGCGAGCAGAAGTCTAATATTTTAATATTTATTAAATATGACATTTAAAATCTGGATTTTAAAGATAATGAACGATGGTAGAGTTAATTAAAAACTACATTGAAACTTTTAAAAGCTATATTTTCCATTTATTCGGCTGTAGTACACGAATTTAATTTAAGTAATTTTGTTTTTCTATGGGTATAAAAAATGTTTATCACTTTTATTTATTTTTGTCCATAAGTTTGTGGGTATGGTGAGGTCTGCAGTGCTAAATGAAACACAGGTGTGCAGGATAGTCCACTGTATTTTTGATGGTGATATGTCTGATGGAACCAGTGAGACCTTTGTTCTGTGCTCTGTACCGTGTACGTATATGCAGTCGTCCGCAAGGAGAATCGTCTCAACTTGTCTGGACTTGTTTTTGGCGGGATGGTGTGACGTCCCGTCTGTGTTGCCACCCGCATAAACTATATACGGTCATATAGTCTGTGGCGACAGTCCGCCACAAGTTCCTATTATATTTGAGTTTTCTGTAACACTAATTTTGTTCATCTAAAGTGTTGTTGTTTGTTAGTTTTATTATACTATTTCTTTTTGTGAATGCTGTGTATGCCTGTACGTGTTAATTTAATTAATGTATGTGTACCTTATTAAATAAATAAATAAACTTAAATCTCAGTCTGGATGATGACAAGTAGGGAGTATATAGTATCTGCATTAGTCTCGGGGCCCATGCTGCCATTAGAGTGAGTTCTTATATTAGTTTGTATCGGTTCCTTTGATGTTAATAGTGGCTCATGGGAGTATATCGCGTTTTAGGATCACCGCAGTGGCGTAGCGTGATTGGGGGGGCCAAACGCGTAAAATAAAACCTTTTAGAAAGGACTTGTCCAAAAACGAGCCTAAAATTCGGGTGGCAGAGGTGCCAAAATGTGTATGTCAATGTGACAATTTTTAAAGGGGGCCCCATCCAATCAATTTGCCACGGGCCTCAGATGATATAGTTACGCCACTGCTTGAGTGTCCGTAGAGAATAAATAGAGCTACTAAAATCCAATCATCGATTGCTGCTAGCTAAAACTCTCCTTCTTTAGATGTTATACTTTGCTTTTAAATATATTAAACTAGCATTTGCCCACGGCTCCGCCCGCGTTAAAGTTTTTCCGGGATAAAAGTCCCGCTTCATATTTTCCTGGGATAAAAAGTAGCCTATGTATCCAGGACGTGATCTACCCGTGTGCCAAATTTCATCGAAATCAGTTCAGTAGTTTTGCGTGAAAGAGTAACAAACATACATCCATACATTCTTACAAACTTTCGCGTTTATAATATTAGTATATTAAATTTAAGGCGAGTTGGTGGGATGGGTGATAATTAGAGGAAACTGGACCCATCTTCAAGGCGCCAAAGATGCTCTCCGCGGGGTTACGGTGTGTGTACTGGTCTAGGATGCATATAGTCTAAGAGACTCATATCAGCAGCCCGATTTCTAACTCTCAGGGCGTTTACTCTGGGTCATAAGACCGGTGACCCCGTGATGCCCTTGAGTGCAGAGATGTTCAAGATACTTCATAAAAGTATCTGAAATACAAGTTACAAGATACTTGTAAATAAAGGATTTGAGATACCAGATACAAGATACTTTTGAAAATGGTATCTAAATACTAGATACAAAATACGTATCTTCTAAATACTTTTTTCAAACCTTTTGAAATTATTTTTTTATAGCCTTGAATGACGAGACGAGCGTGCCGTCCGCCTGATGGTAAGCGATACGGCCACCCATAAACAGTAGCAACACCATCCAGCACCTTGAGTTACAAAGTACTGTGTGCCATTCCACTGCGCTCGTCATCCTGAGACATAGTATGTTAAGTCTCATTATATCCCGTAGTTACACTGGCTACAATGTCCTTCAAACCGAAACACAACAGTGCATGCAAACTGCTGCTTGGCGGTAAAAATAGACATTGCGGTGGTGGTCTCTCATATGTAAGGGTCCGTCTGGGTGGTCCGTCATACAATGCCATAAAAAAACTCAAACGTTTTAGATTTTAGAAGCTACTGTGTTTATTAAAAAATATGAGTAAAAAGTATTAAAATTAGGTTCTGCTGATTTAATAAAGTTCATTGAGATTTATCGGAATCAGGAGACACACTGAAAATCAAAATTATAAGACTCAATGCCCTCATGTTTTCAAAAGAAGACAGAAACCAGTTGAATACAATGTTTGGTTAACCAATTATAGCATGTGCTTTTTACACAAACAAATCAAGAATGTTACGTGTTGATTATTGAAACCATGCAAGTCTTAATTCTATCAATATAGGCTATATAATAGGCTTCAATTTAATTGTATGCAACAGGCAAGAAACTTGCAACGTGTAGGTATACGGGTCTTAAATGAGCCGTTAATGTAAAAAATGCATAGATAATTAGTAAAAGTATCTTAGCAAATTAAGTATCTATAAAATACTAAGATACTAAAAAAATGTATCTAAATACAAGATACAAAATAAAAATTGAAAAAGTATCTTAGATACAAGATACTAAATACGTATTTTGTATCTTGTATCTGTATTTCTGATACTTGTATCTAGATAAATCACATCTCTGCTTGAGTGGAGAATATTGTAAGGAAACCTACATAGGTACCTAAGAATTCTCTAAAAAGAATTTTTAAGGTATGTGAAGTCTGCTGAACGGCTCTAGACAAGCGTGATGGACTAAGGCCTAAAATGCTCTCAGTAGTAGAGGAGGCCCGTGGTCAGTAGTGGACAGTACAGGGTTGGTATTATTGTTATTATTTATTAGTGGAAAAAAATCATGCGTAAAATCAAATTTGTCAACCCTAACAATGAACTGAGATAATATCTCGACTTACAATTGTATTGGCACGCAGACGTAGGTTCAAGTAAAAGCAATCGATGTAGGGTCAAGGGACGAGGACTAGACGGCGGAAACAGTCGCGCCCTTTCACCGCCGGCGGCTCTCCAGACGGCAACGTTTGGCAAATAAAATGTATAGGGCGAACTTAGCGCAACGGAATTTACTTTTTGAAAATATAACGATTCAATTTAAAAAATCGAACGAATCCCATATCGATGCCTGATTCTGCCAATTTCTAGTCATTTGGTCTGTAGGTAAATGAGTGAAGTCATTAAACATATCGATGACCCTCGGTAAAAATTCATTTGTGGTTCACATTAAATCTATTATTAAGTATTTCTTTTATAAATAAATTATACCATCTCGTTCCAGCACTTGCCGTTTATTATCGTGTCAGATATTTTACTAACGTTACCTAAAGAAGCTAAGCAAAACTAGATTCGCAAGTATTAAAATTATGTACAATCTAACCAATAATGTACAACAACGTACATCATATTTGCTGAAAAAAGAAGTGTCAGTAAACTTAAGTGTTATCAAACTGTACAAGCTCGGTGCGTTCAACTCATTATGCCAGCTGTCGTATTTCGCGCCTAATTAGCCGGATAACTGGTTTGTTTCAATCAGGGCTCATTTCTGCCCACTTCCTATGAAGCAAGCATCCGTTCTAATACGAAGTGATTATGTACTTTTTTTCAACTGAATCACGAGACGAGGAAGTCTCAAATCACCTGATGACAACCGCCAGACTTCATAAAGAGTGGCAACAACACTCAGATTTTTTATAAGCTCTGCATGGGACCAAACCTCTCACCCTGTGACAAGATGATTTTATCCATTGGCGTAGCTAGAGTCGCTCTGAGAAGGGGGAGGGGGGGCACACAATTTCCGAGTCTTAAAAAAAATATTGATTTCTGTGTGCTTGCCGATATGAAAATTTTGTTCCTTTAAAAACAATATAGTAGTAATAGGCTGCCTTAAAATCCTTGTGGGCACCAAGCAATTCTGGGGTGGGCACGGACCACCCGGCCCCCCTCTATATACGCCTATGATTTTATTACATTTAATGACAGTATAACTTACCACACTACTCTTAAGTACTGGCAAGTGCACTAAATGCAAGCAAAATATAAGACGCATGACTTTCATTCATTTGTGATACGCCGACATTGACATTCGATATAGAGGTCAAAACGCTAACAATCGGAAATACCGCCCAAAAAGTCCAATCGATAAATAATTACAAACCATTAATCGTCGGTCAAATCGTTCCGTTTAAAACGTCAAACGTGTCTGTGCCCATTTCACCTAGCAAAACACCTTTCTTTACTCACACATGCAATGTACGTCTCTTTATTGTACGCACGCATCTTATGTGTGTGAGACACAATTTGCGCTTGTGTGTGTTGTAATGCTGTTGCGCGTACGCACGCAATGCCAATGCCAGTTACGCGGCGGAAAGTCGGTTGTAAAACTTTTACGGTAATATTACATGAGCGGAAAAAATTCTTCGCAAACGTAGGAAATTATGTTTCTTTTTATAATGAATAAAGAAATGTAACTCGTTCGTAATGTCAGGAACTACGTTGCGGAACTTGATGGATGGATTGAACTGTTCGTTTTGAGAAAAACTATTTGTTAGAGTACATTTTAAGCGATATATGGACCGCATACCTTGGCGTACGTTTAGTTTTTTCTTTTTTGATTGATTGATTATCCGTGACTCTTAAAAGTAATATAATAATGATATTATGTTGAACACAGGCTTACTACTGATGGCGTGTAAGTCATATTGTGAGGTATTATACCCAAAATGATTATTTCAGAACTAAGTCTTATTGTCTTCTATTTATCAAGATTGGCATTCTCAGCTGAAAACACATATTTTATTAACTCAATCCATACCAGCCCCGTATTATATACTGCCCACAGCTAAGCACGGGCCTCCTCTACTACTGAGAGAGTTCAGTAGTAGGAGAGGAGTACATTATATTTATTAACTCAATAAATATAATATTAAAAAAATAATTCAAATGTTTATTTCTTCATCTAATAATTACATAGTAGAACCGTACTTGGAGTCTCCTTTTAAGTATTTAATATACTTGTGTTGGGGCACTCCGCTCTTCCTTAATCAGATATATATTTACAAGATGTGTACTTATTATTAAAAAATACACAATAATATTATAATATCTCTAAACAGGTATATTTCTTAAAAATTATCTGATGAATAAAAGTCCTACTGAAAAATCTTATGTATACGTTTGGTGCAACGCGGAATAGTCATCGCGACACTGGCAATGGCCTAGCATTCGCATTCGCTCGGTCTAGGTCATTGTAAGAATATTATTTCAGCCAACAGACAGTCAAATGGAGAGAGCGGAATTAACTATGCATTGGTTCTCGTAAATTATGTCAAATAACGTTTATAGACTTATTATATCTATAGAGCAATAAGGAATAAGTATATAGCTGCTGTTTTATAAATGATAATCAAAAATTTAAAAAATCTTTTGTAAGCTACATACATACATATACTTACGCCTTTTATCCCCGAAGGGGTAGGCAGAGGCACAACTATCACCATATCGGGCACAAATTCCAGAGTTCGTGCTGATAGTGGGTAGAAAAACCCAATATCACTTTGCCCGACCCAGGGATCGAACCCGAGACCTCGGCCTTGCTGTCGTACCATAATACAACTACGCCACCCAGGCAGACTTAATTCATGTATTTAGATATTCATGTATCAGAAAGCCGCTAACCTTAAATGGAATTGGGCTGGTCACGTCAGTCAAACGCCTGATGAGCTTTGGGTCAGGATTGCTACTTTGTTGAACCCTGACACCGTTCGTAGGCGTTGAGGTTGACCAAAAAAAAGATGGCGGGACGAACTAGACTCATTTAAAAGTAATTGATCTAGCGCAAGACCGCGATTCGTGGAAGGATCTAGTGGAGGCCTTTGCCCAACATTGGAACATTAGGTATAGGCTAATACAATACAACAACTTATGTGTTCGAAATTTAAAAATCATTTTGTCTATGATATTTTTTCTTTTAATAAAAATGACAGGTGATCAATAAATGATATACTTGTAATGAAGTGTACACTTAGTTTTGTTATCTTTTTGCTGTTAGTCCGTGTCTATAAATAAGTCGTAAGTATATTTTAGACAGTTAATTAATAATACATTATTGTAACGATTTCTTTATATCATTTATAATTATTATCGTAATGTTCATGAAATATTTTTTTTCTTAAATGATATTGTGAACCACAATTTGGATAGTAGAATTTTTTGTAACGTGCTATGGACTATATAAAAAAAGAACGAACACTTGTAACCAGATAATATTATAAACTATCAAGAGGGTGATCTGGGCTGAAATTGACCTGCTACCTTACCGTAATATTAATCGATATTAAATTGTTAAATCGATTTGTGTCATCGCAATTGGACTATTTGCATGTTACAGGACCTCGGTGGCGAGACGTCTCGTCTCGGTCGGTGTAAAATAATTTATCAATTACGCCGGTGTCTAGACCGTAGGAAGGCGCAGACTGCAGTGAAAGCTGCAGCGCATTTACTGCATTCTCTGAACTGCGTTCAAAGAGTCTTGATACTTTTTATGTTTAGAATTGACCTTATTAATTGCTATAGGCATAAAATATCTAAAAGTCCTTGTAGCGTAAAAGAAAAAAAATCATGTTAATTTTAAAAGGTACAATTGTTAGTAGAAAATTAAATGAAGTGTCGTGGTTTAAAAGTAATCATAAATTTTAATTAACTATTTCTGCCGCTAAGCAGAACTATGCAAGCAGCATTATTTTATTCCGATTTAAAGAATATTCTAGTAAGTGTTATATTAGTAGGTACAAGGTATTATGAAACTTATCATTTAGTTTTTCGGGTGAAATGCCTTATGACACGCAGTGCTTTGTAATTCGAAGTTCGGGTAGTGTCACTATTATTTATAAGCAGCCGTGTCGCATACCGCCAGGCGAGCAACATGCTCATCTCGTCATTCGTTTCGATAAAAAATAATATCTTCTACATTATTTTGTATACTGTATTTACTTGAACAAAACAATTCTCTCATACAGAATTCAAGTACCAAGACTAGCTAAGCGCCTAACACTACCGAGAGCTGAAACCAGGGAAAGTTGCTATACAGTGGGTGTTTACTGACAGATCGCCGTTAAACTAAACTTGTAACTGTTCGAGTTAATTGAACATAGGATATTTGTAACTTTTGCATGTTTCACTACCGATCATAAGTTATCATTTAAATTGTACTGATTATAATGACAAGGCGGAACGAATTTGATTCACTGGGTCGCGATTTATGGAAGTATCTTTAGGGAAGTCTATGCACCACTCTAAGGTTGACTGATAGGGAATGCCTACGGCTTTAAGTCTGCCTGTAGGTATATATTTGTATATAAAGTGCTAAATCTTATCTTCTATACACATATAAATAAAATTGGAGTGTCTGTTTGTAATATTGAAATAACCGTTTTTTACTACATGTATATGAATACGGTACATACACCAAAATAACATTTTTTTCAATTTTTGTCTGTCTGTCTGTCTGTCTATCTGTCTGTTTGTTCCAGCTAATCTCTGAAATGGCTGGACCGATTTTGACGGGACTTTTATTGGCAGGTAGCTGATGTAATAAGGAGTAACTTAGGCTACTTTTTATCCCGGGAAAATATAAAGCGGGACTTTTATCCCGGGAAAACTCATTCACGCGGGCGGAGCCGCGGGCAACAGCTAGTATCTTACTAATATTAAAATGCGAATATTTGTGAAAATGTTTGGATGTTTGTTAGAAGTAAACGCAGAAACTACTGAACGGATTTCGATGAAATTTGGCACACGGGTAGATCATGTCCTGGATTAACACATAGGCTACTTTTTATCCCGGTAATTTACTCTCATGGGAAATGATGGATTTTTTAAAATCTCTGTCTTTAAGTAGATGGCGCTGACATCGTACTATGTTTTTGGGACTTTTGTAGCGGGAAAGGCTTTCCACACGGGCGAAACCGCGAGCATCACCTAGTAAACACATAAAAAAATATCTGGAAGCATTAGAAGCTAGAGAACAAGCCTAATGTGTAATGCTTTGACTAATTGACCTCTCTTCAGAAAGAGATCCAGACTCGTTTATGTGACCAATTACTGACTTATTTCAGCCTAGACTTCTGCGCGCGGCTCCGGCCGCGTGAAAAAGTTTTTCCTGGATAAAAATGTTTTCCCGGGATTAAAAGTAGCTTATAGCACTCAGGAGTATTGTGGCTTCCCATTAGTGAAAGAATTTTCAAAATCGGTCCAGTAGTTTTTGAGTTTATCCATTACAAACAAACAAACAATCAAATATTTCCTCTTTATAATATTATTATAGATATACCTATAGCGTGGCGCAATGGTAATGGCGAATGCCTGGTTGTTTGTTGAAATGTTGGATTTTTTTCTCAGTATAAGGAGTCTGGAATTGTGTCCGATACGGCGATGGACTCGCCTCCTATTACATTATGGGACGAAACACATGGCGAAAAGTGGGTGCACTAGCTGCACATCTGCCTACCCATTTGGCGATAAAGGCGGGATGTTTTTTCATTTTATAGTGTGGGTATTCGATATGTTTATTTTTTAGGACTACCTCGATGGCGTTGTATTGGGCAAGCGGTACAACAGCAACGGCTTCTGGAGTTAGATCTATGGGTCGCGAAAAGTGTTATCGGGTTTTTCTTTTCAGTATCAGCCTGGAGTCTGGAATTTATGTCCTGTTACATTTATTTATTTATTTATTTACATGGGAACAACTTAGCTGGCGATATGTGGCTACAATTTACACCTCTGCCTACGCTTGAAAAAGGATGAGGGCATGATCTTTTGTTATTTTGCTTTCTATGGTCCATCCTTTGATTAATTATATACCTAGACTAGATAGAGTGACGCGCTGCAATGAAACTAAAACAAACAGGCCAACTTTTCGTAAGCTAGTGTGCGTGACAGCTGTGTCATACGCTAGTGCTGCATCATTCTGCGTATCCTTGTGTGCGCGCATAATGATGCCAGTTATTACATTGTTTCTATTAAAACGGGGAGATAATTATATCCATGAAAAACAACAAAAAATAATTCACTCGAACTCATTTAGTGGGGAACAGTTGGCCTCTATTTTTTTCGACGCGTTTCAAACGTTCAGTGCATATCTAGGTATATAATTAATCAAAGGGTCCATCGGGTCTTTATGTTTTATTTTCTTCTACATCCATATTTATAGAGTAAAAATAACTTATCGTAACATTGGAGTGAAACATGTCCCTACAACATTTAATTTTGTGGATTAGTAATTACCACATCCGTAAAATTTACTGGAAAAATACGTTCAGTATTTTGTAGTAGAGGACAGCGAATCATTTCAGCTCAGTCGAGGCAGGGGGCAGAGGTCAAGATGCAAACAGGAAACTTCCATACATGGATTGTTTTAATATAATTTGGGTTAAAAATGACAACTATGTTGCGGTTGTGCTTAATGGTAATTAGATATAAAAATACTTGGAACTTGATTGCAATTTATTAAGGAAACACAAACAAAATATTATTATGAAAGGAGATGTCCGCTTTTTGTATGGGTGCTGGACTCAAAATCTAACCAGGCTCAAACTTTAGGGATATTAAAGGGGCAAAAACTGGAACTTGGATCCATTAAAAAAAAGTTTTAGACCCCTGCATTCATAAGTAACTTTTTTAAAACGTTCATATTAAGTGTAGTTTTAAGCAAAATAAAATTACTTAAATCTCAAATTCGGAGGTCTTTAAAATTAAACGATTTATTGTAAAAGGCTAGTTTTTAGGAGTTCTATCCAAATATATATAAACTATCTTGGTTAGAATTTCAGGCCCGTTTTTGGACATGTCCTTTAATTTAATGTTACATTTAGGTAATATTAACAGGTGTAACGTGAATGAAGAACTATTTTTTAATAGCTATAAATGAGCCGTTTGTTTAGAACACGTAATCCATAGACGATACGGCCCAAATACTATAACGGTAAACTCTAGCATCACAAAATGTAATCACCGCTAAACTGGACCCTGGTACCAACTGTACTCAATAAAAATGTAAAAGAACAATGGCAGCTGGCAAACTGATGAAAGAAAAAAAACTGTGTTCTAAATTCAAATAATTTCCCACCACACGTAACGTTACGCGGGCGGGCATCGAGCGCAGGCCGTTATATGCGCGGCAGTGACCCACATTGACTTAACAACATTTTCGCCGGGCTTGTTTGCTAACCTTATTGTTTCTTTGTATGTAATCCAGATCCATTGATTATTGTGTTTGCACTTTCTCTTCCCCAGCTCTTATTAAAGCGTCAATGGATGATAAATCAACCCGCAGAATGTTTATTTTCACAGCAACGTGGTAAATGCATATAGCTGGTGTAAGTTTGCCGCGCTTTCTGATTTTGAGACGAGAAATTATCTGCGCCCGCCATTTCAAAGTCACGTACCTACTTATCGGTTGTTACATAGGATGTGGCAATTTATTATGCGGCTTTATTTAGTGTTATTGTCATTATTGGATTTAATATGGCTGCCGGCGTGTGGTTACGTAGTCATTATCTATAATGCAAGAAGGTTTAATAATTATTTTAAAATAAAATAAATATTTCAAATTACAGATATTTTTATTTTAACCTTATTTAAAACATTAAGTAGGTATTATGTGACTGGACCAAAACGATATTAATTTCTTCAAGATCTTTTTAAAGAGTTTGAAGAATGAGTTGAACATAATTTGCTCAAAAAATAAAAAATAAAATTGTCACGCATGATATCATGAAAAAGAAAAAACTATTTCCTGTGTGTATCTGCAGTAACACTACATTGGAATCATTTTTCTTTTACAAAGAAATATATTCTATGACAGGGTAGATGTATTATAGTCACAGTTAACAGAATTTTGAAATTGGTATTTGTGGGATAAGTAGGTAACATATTACAAAACATACAGATACACTAGTGTTAACCATACTATTTTTTTTTACCTCAATTAACATTTTAATATGTTCATTACAATTAATACAGAAACAGTATTAAAACCGCGAACCGAATATCTACCCTAATAAGATATTTTCCCAAATATTCGTCCCATTTTTTATTTTTTTCTCGTCTAAGAGTAGCCTATATGTGAATCCAGAACATGGTTATCTATATGCCAAGTTTCATCTAAATCCGTTGAGCGGTTTCTGTATTTACCTACTTCTAACAAACACCGAACCATCCGAAAACTTTCACATTTATAATATTATTATTTATAGTATTCATTATTATCATATACAACCTGTAGGGACCCACTACTGGGTATAGGCTTCTGTCATATTATGCTACCTCCTGGTCATGAGCCAGTCGCATCCAGGGTCGACGCGCGATCTTTACAATGTTGTTGACCCATCTTGCCGCTGGACGATCAATGCTGCGCTTGCCCTATCTTGGCCACCACTCAGTCAGCGCCTTACTCCACCAGTCGTCACTTCGCCTAGCTCAAGGCATTTGAGTCCCATAACGAATTAATATAAATGCAATATTAGTAAGATTTAGGTATAACACTACATCTCTACCTGTCTTCCATATTTCCTATTCGTCTTCCTTTAAGGCTGACAACAGCACAACCATTAATCTTCTGTATTGTACGTTTTTATGATAGATATATTTAACATTAGGTGACCAATTAGCACGTTTGCCGGTCTATGCCATAAAAGAAAAAATAACGAATAAAAATAGCAATGAAACCATAACCATACCAGCCCTGTATTATATACTGCCCACTGCTGAGCACGGGCTTCCTCTACAACTGAGAGGGTCAAGGCCTTAGTCCACCACGCTGGCCTAGTGCGGGTTGGCAGACTTCACATACCTTCGAAATTCAGAGAACTTCTCAGGTATGCAGGTTTCCTCACGATATTTTCCTTCACCGTTAAAGTGAGTCATAATTCACAAAGAAAACACATAACTTTTTAGAAAAATCAGATGTGTGTGCCCTTGGGTTTTGAACCTGCGGACATTCGTCTTGTCAGTCCGTTCCACTGCCAACTTGGCTATCGCCGCTTTTTTTGCAATGAATATTTAACCTTATTATCCACACTAGCCTCAAATCAAACAAACAAAGCCGACAATATATCAGCAATACGTTATGTTTGTTTATAAAATAGCCGAGTTGAGTCATGTGTCGAAACCGCTTTCTACATAATTTTCATTGACAATAACCTAAAAACCCAGTTCTGAGGCGATTACATACACCGTTAGTCCTTTGCGTTACATTATGAGTAAATATGGTAATATTGTGTCACGGAGGTAACATTACTTAAAGAGGTTGGATATTTTTGGGAGGTGATATTTTGAAGTGAATGTTTTTATATATTAACCACTTTTCGATGCCCCATTTGGATGCGACATGTGACCATAGGCGAAAGGAAAAATAATTATGGTAAACAATAATTAGTATTTTATTTATAATCACATACAAATTAAATTTATGAGCTTGTTTTAAGCTACTCTATATTGGAACCTACTATTTACGAAATAACACAAATGTTCTACATAAATTAAAAGTATAAAAAATCTTTAAAAACAAGCTTTTATTTACAAGCTCTAAAAAGGAAAAAAACTTTAAATTGAATCAAACTTTGTTTAATACTACGTAGAGATAAAAGTTTGTCGCGAGATTTACTTTTGTCAAGATCAAGTTACATAATTATTGTATTATCTACATAAGTTTATTTTTTTCTTTTAAGAGCATTCAAATAAAAGCTTTTTTTAAAAGATTTTCTTTTACTTTTAATTTATTTTTTACTTTTTACTTTTTAGTTATTTTTCGAGTTATTCTCAGCAAGACCTTTCATTTGATACCGATATTACGGACGTGCACAAAAAAAACTAGTTCATCATCTTGGGCCGTCCGCCATATTTAATCCAGAATTGCGTCACTAAGCTGACAATGCAATGTCACCCAAACTAAACGTGTATGCAAAATTTCAATACAATCGGTTGGGGGTAACTGCTTCAAAATTGACTTACAAGATTCCACCCGAACAAACATAGTTACATACATACATTGCAAGTTAAATAAAAGTTTGTAAAAAATATTTATTTCAAAATTAGGAAACCAAATGAAGTACACAAAGGACAAAAATATCTATTTGAATTTTAAAGTTTTGAACATAGTTACCTATTTTAGAATTTAAACACTGTAGTCATCTAGAATCCAGACAACTACCTACTAAAGGTTCTATTACGACTTAAAGTTTGTTTCATACAGAGGTATTTAATTTTTCTTTAGTTTTTTTTAAAGAAATGAATTTATTCAAAGTTTAGTAAGAATGTATTTATCTAAAAGGTCTAATAAATACTAATATCTTAAATCTTTGTACCTTATCTTGACTGCCTCGGTGGCGTAGTTGTATTACGGTACGACTGCAAGGCTGAGGTCTCGGGTTCGATTCTCGGGTCGGGCAAAGTGATATTGGATTTTTCTATTCAGTATCAGCCCGGAGTCTGGAATTTGTGCCCCATATGGCGATAGGCTCGCCCCCTATCACATCATGGGACGGAATACGCTTGGCGAAAAGTGGGTGCACTAGTTGCTCCTCTGCCTACCCCTTCGGGGATAAAAGGCGTGAGCATGCGTGCTTTAAATCTTTGTCTGACACCACAACTTTTTTTTTCAACTTGAAAATTTTATTCTTTTGAAAAGTTGCCCAACCCATCTAAAATATACGGTTAGAGCTAATGATTACCGATAAATATAATTCACCACCAAATGCATCTAAATATGGGCGCAGTAAACGATTACCTATAGGTAAATGTAAGTATACTCATAGTATACTACAAGCAAAACGTTAATTACCAAAATCAACGATGTCATATGAGCCTTCACGACTTCAACCCTCATAATTTCTGGATTCCTAACTATCGAAATGGTGGCTATAGCTACAAAACAACCTTTCGATCATCCTATCAAGAAGTCTGTCAACTGAAGCCCCTCCTCGAAGCCGGTCGAAAACAAACTTTCTTCGGCGCATGCCGTTAGCCGCAAAGTGTGACACGGCCCAAAAACTTGCTCCAGATAACGTCCGCTCGGATCCGTGCACAAAATGGCGGCTTGCGTTTCTCTACACGCTACATGTTATCATTGTTATGATTCTTAAATAATACTAATTTATTTTATGTTGGTATTGCATCTGTATCATCTAGGAAGTTAGAAAGAAGTTAACGGGAGATTAAAGATTGAACAGTGAAAAATATGTTACATTAACTGGGAAGTGGTGGTGGAAGTCTCTAGTGTCTAGTAGGTATGTGACTTTCAGCTAAGTTCCACAACTTTGTCTATTTCTACCTAAGTAATAGTACGCCAGCATTTTTCTGGTCCAGTTTCGTGTGCATTGAATATCTGAAGGCGTCGAGAGTAGCGTAGCGTCATACAAACTTTTCATTTAAACTTCAGTGTCATGTTGCTTCTTATTACGGCAGTTGTGGCGCTTCATCAAACGGGTGATTTACTAGTCTTTTAATCAATTGTGAATGTTAACGTCGTTTGGTCAAAATCACTAAAATTAAGTAGGTAAAGCAAGATAGAAAACCAATAATCTGTCGTCACGAGAGGGTTATAGCAGGTTTTATCTAAACCGCCATAAAGAGCAAGTCTCCGACATTTAGGTTGGAACCCTCCATTAAAGAATTCAGCAACAGTGTTACCAGAAGTTATTACAAGATCAATTCATAAACACAGTTGTTTATTTAATTATACTGGTGGAAATATAGTAGCGTCCAATTAAGATGCAATGACGATGTTGCTGTACTTCGCCAAAGCGTAAAGAAAGTTCTACAATTATCTAGACGTCTTGCTGTCAACGCAACGCAAACATTTAACTAGAAGCTTATGTATACATTTAAAACAGTGATTAAGCTAATCTGATTAATGCCTGGAAATAAAGAGATTGGACTAAGCTGTTCTGTCAATAAGGTATTTGTCAAGTGAATATAATGTGTCGCGTAGACGCTGCTATAATTTTTGAAGTTATACTTCTTTTGGCGCGTTAGGGAAAAATGATGAGAGTAAATTTTTACGATGCGCGCGCACACCGACACGAAAAACCGACACCCTGAAGTTAGCTATAGTCAACATTTTTGAATTTTGAACGTAGAATAAGGCGAAAGTTAAATTTTTAAAAAGATTTTTATCTTGTTACGCCAAAGAAGTATAACTTCTAACGCGTGTACATAAGTACACACACACTTTTTTTTTAAGTAACAACAAGGTATATAGTTTCTGAAGTAACTACAACTGTCAGTTTCATGTTGATTTCATACAGAAAAGATATACTTACTTTTGTCATTTTCCATAGAATGGTTTTGTAAGTTGTTCAGTTTATGTCGTACACGGTTTTGTGTTACGCTCTCTTACCAAAAGGAGCTATTAATAATTGCAATCAATCGGTTTTATTTTCAACTAGCTTTTGCGCGCGGCCCCTCCCGCGTGGAAAAGTTTTTCCGGGATAAAAAGTAGCCTATAGCACTCAGGACTAATGTAGCTTCTTATTAGTGAAAGAATTTTCAAAATCGGTCCAGTAGTTCCTGAGATTAGCGCGTTCAAACAAACTCTTCAGCTTTATAATATTAGTATAGATTGCCTCCATCTATTTGAGAGTCTGAGTATCTTTTTTATCATTTCTATGATAAGTATAAAGTAGTGTTTATAACTTCAGATTCTAACAGCCGGCCCTTATCTTCTCATAGACCTTTGTATATTATGATGATTTAGTTGCTTATGATACCAATGATCTTTAAAGAAAAAGGTGTAGATGCGTTATAAACAGTGCAAATGGCACACAAAAATTGACCTAATTAGCACAACCGGTCTTAGTTTCGTGTCAGAATCTGTTGAAGTTAGACGTCTGAAGATTGTTCCATAAAATGTCTATATGATAATAATGAGAATTATGATATGTCATAATACTTTCAGCTGTCATATTATAGTTTTTTTATTATAATATTAATTTAACTATGTGTGCGATAATGTTTTTGAAAGCCGAGTGCAGTATAGATGTCTTATCTACGCACCTTAACCTATCGTTTTTAAAATATCATTGTATGATACGATATAAATTGTCGTACAAGAATAATCTAGCAACATTTTTCCAGGTGTTATCTCTCATACCTACGTGAAATAATTATGTTTCTTTTGTTAATCTGCTTACTTAGTATAGTGCGACGGTTAACGGCCAAAACGTCGTAAGCGACATTTTTTACGAAATAGAGTTATATATACCGTTAGAATCGGCTTTTTTTTCTCCGTCGTTTGGTCTAAGTTTCATGACGCTACAAGAATTTTTTTGTCGCTTAAGCGGGCACAAATTTAGGGCAATACCATTAAATTTGTCGTCGTAAACGACGGACTTATTTGTGTTTTTTTTTATTATGGTAGTTGGACGAAAACAGTTCTTCAAAATTGACAGTTATGCTATTTAGGCTTTATGTAAAATATTGTTTCTTGCACGTTAACCTGTTTGGGCTGGAAACATTTTTTACAAATAAATAGATTACTCCAATTTTGCTTACATATTCTTGGTCTAAATTTCTGCTTAGGACATTAGGTCTAATTCTTAGAAAAAAATAATTTTCATTTAATACGTTTAGACCGAATTTTCAAGACTTTATTTGGCGTTTAGTCCTTTTTTTTCGAGTCCCTATGTCAATTATCCATGACGCTTAATATAAATCGCTCAAACAAACCTCACCTAAAATATTGTCGCTTATCCTTTTTTTTCCCCCCGATAAATTTTAACAGAATGGTGGTTAGATAAAAAGGTAAAACGAAAATTAATAGTTAACCCAATTCGAATAAATCTAATCGTGAAGAATTTGGCGATTGGCTTGTCCAACAAAAATGAAACTCTTTCACTCGTTTGAATCAAATGGGGTTATAGTTGAACAGCGAACATCCAGTGCTCACACGACTACGGCATAAGCATCACATGTGCGCGTGAGTCATTTTGGCACGCGGTCTTGTGTCTACGTAAATTGTTAAAAAGGTAAGTTCATAGTTTGTCTTATTGATAATAATTGTATGTAAGTATTGCCATTTATTTATTTAGATATAAATCACACATAATGTCAATATGAGTGGTTAAATGCGTATACGCTATATTAGTTTTTGAATGCTTTATTTGTTAGGTAGCTTTGCTATGCTTTGATTTGGTTGTGATCATCATTATTTTAGCTAGAAAACGAAATATAAGTGTATGTATACTGTATCTTTAGAACAGGTGGTAACAGGTAGCGCAACTTGATGAAGACTAAGATTACTCCATGTTCAGGGGATCACGACCCTCAGCACTGAGAAAAACGATGCAAGGAGGAGGAGGAGGAGGAGATACAATTTTCCTGTGTTACTGTAACGATTTTATTGAGATAAAAAACATTCTGCTAGGAAGCTTATTCACTCATTTTGAACGCTTTAGTGTATTGGTGATGTAATGTCATTACTGTATTGCGGTACAACTCTCATGCTCAGCTCTCGGATTCGATTCCTGGGTCGAGTAAAATAATATTTTGATTTTATGCTCAGTATCAGCCTGGTAAATGGCAATTGACTCGCCCCCTATTACATGGGACCTAACATAGCTGGGTGAAAAATTGCTGTGAGAACACCTCTGCCTACCTTCGAATGTAAGTAAGTATGTATACTATTGTATATGTGCCTATATACCTCGCTATTACATAGTATTAGTGACGTCTTGAAAAACACTTGATTAGTAATTGGTAGATTGTTAGGACACCTTATCTTCTAGTCCTGGAGAGCATCCTTGATGTTTCAGCACTTGTTAGATTGTGATATTGTACCTATTATATAATACTATACAATATTATATAGACAAAATAACCCCGACACAAAAATCTCTAAAAAGTAAAATAATAAAAGTGTCTTTGTCGTTAAGTACCTAGTAATATTTTGACACAAGAATTGTCGCGTCGGGGGACTGCTAAAGAAGTATTTTCGTCTCCCTAGTCCTGAATTCGGTCCCCCGACGTGAAGACGCTTAGCTCAAACTATTACTAGGTACTTAAACGACAAAGACACTTTTATTATTTTACTTTTTAAAGATTTTTGTGTCGGGGGTTATTTTAATTTTTATTTCAAACTTTTTAAATTACTTTATTCTCCATCATGGGGCCTTGATAATCAACTATCTAACACTTACTCGATGAGACCATCCTTATGAGACCAAACACGCTATATCTGCTATAAGTTGCTAAGGAGTTGGGTATCCCGCAGAATACTTGATGCTGCAGCATCAGCTCATGTTTAAAAATATTGCCGAAGTCACAGTACACCAAATTTAAATTTAATCGGGCTTTTTAAATTGGAAACGAGCAGATAATCTTCAAACGCCTGAACAGATCTTCATAAATTATAGCTAAGAACAAAAAAAACCGCGTCTAGATTGGTCTATTCGTTTGAGAGCTACGATGCGCCAGACAGACATACAGATACACATCCTAAACTTATTATAACAACCCGCTATTGTGTCGGGGGTTAAAAATTTAAGTACTTAAATCATAATGTATCGCTTTGGATAGTTATCTGTAGTAGTATTAATATAGGTATATACCTAATTAGTTTAGTTACATACACCCATTTAGTACGTAAACCCATAGAGTATAGATGTTGCGCGACTTCATCCGCGTGTAAGACATTTCACGGTGTAAAAATCCTACTGTGTACTTTTCACTGTAGCTATCCATAGCGTTATCGGTACGACGCCATCAACATCACTGCCTCGGTGGCGTAGTTGTATTACGGTACGACTGCAATGCTGAGGTCTCGGGTTCGATCCCCGGGTCGGGCAAAGTGATATTGGACTTTTCTATTTAGTATCAGCCCGGAGTCTGGAATTTGTGCCCGATATGGCGATAGGCTCACCCCCTATCACATCATGGGACGGAATACGCTCGGCGAAAAGTGGGTGCACTAGTTGCGCCTCTGCCTACCCCTTCCGGGATGAAAGGCGTGAGTATGCGTATGCCATCAACATCAATTACTATACTCAGATAAAAAAAAAACAAATATTGCCTACGAGTGCAATTAACCATGATTAAAAGTAGCATAACATACCTACGCTAATCTGATATGGTCTATGTCTGTGCCATATATTATGCAAATCCATTCAGCAGTTTGTGTTTATTTCTCACAAACATCCAATTTCATACAAACTTTCGCATTAATATTAATAATTATTATTATATTATAGTAAGACAAGATTTTTCCGTTTCAGGCAGCCCATTTTGTCTCATAACATCGTGCCGGACATTATCGGCAAAGCATTACATAAATCAAACATATGCCTCCATACTCGAAGAAAACTTTATTTCGATAATCTAGAGAAAATAAAGACTGATTTAAGAAAAACAATATTTTTTTTATATCCCAGGTCTCTGGGTGTAGATCCTATGGAATTATGGTTATTTTATAATAAAATCAAACAAAGTGCTTTCTTGTTTTTTAAGGAGCTGAATGTAAGTTTTATAAACTGTTCATTTATTACAATTTCCCTGTTTGTTTGTCACTACCCAAGAGTCGGTTATATGATATTTCGTGCTACTTGATAAACAAAAAAACTCACAGTATGCTCTTTTTCCATCATTTAAACAAAATGAAAAAGGCAGTAACATCATTTAGGCTGGAAGAGGATCAGTGAGTTGTTTCATTTACGACGTTCTTCCTGTTAGTAAAATCAGGTACATTTGAGGGTAAGCGACAGTAAATAGTGTTAAAACGGTGATTTATATTAATTTAACAATGCAGTTTTGAAGAAAACCATTTAAAAGCTATATGGTTAAAATTTGAAACTTTTGGAATCAAAGGAAAAATTTATATGATTTTTTTTCGGTTATTTTCAACTTTAAACCACTCTCCTGTAAAATTTGTAAAGTGGCGGTTATCCCCTTTTGGCCGTTAACCGTCGAGTGGTATCGTTTATTATAGGGCTTGTGGACCGGGCGGTTTTAGGATAGATTTCCAAGATTGGTAAAATTGAGTTTTCGGGTTTGGATCTCCTAGAGGAGATTAATGTCAGGTAGCTTGTGGTAAACGAAACCAAATCGTTTCTGCAAATTTTAATAAATGTGTCGTGCCGACGCCACATTTGAATTTGATAAGGACAGGTGGAAGGAGAGTTTTTTTGCTAATTAATTACTGTACCGCCATGTCTTAATTTTACACCAACACATTAAATGAATATAATTTTATTCGTAGAGCCGTAGCACACCTATTCGTTTTAGGGCTTCGATAGCTATTTAAAGCATTCCAATAAACTTTCTTTCCACATTTTCAACAAGATAATAAAGTTCACACCGCTAATGATGCAACTTAATAAGATTATCGTGTGTTATGCACACAATTATGAGAGTTTCGGAGAATGCCAATTACCAAGCGATTATTCAAAGGAGAAAATACAATTTCCCCCATGCACAGAGCACTGGGGAAATGCAATTTTCTTATGCAACCATCTTTAATGCGATGCAACCGGCACAAAACCAACCTTTCTAATATTACACACATGCAGTTAGCTTGCTTTCTTCGACATACTCTTGAGTAAAATGGACGACAAAAAAATCCAGTGCTTTCTTTTTCAATGTCGATGTGAGAGAGCGACTGCTATATTATTTGTAAGAGTTAAAAAGAGATGGGTACATGGTGCATATTGCGTTTAAATTACGAAGCGTAGCGTACGTCAAATTTCCCGCCAAAAGACTTTGACAGTTCCCCGATCGAAATAAAGTCGTTTGTTTATTTGAAATTGGCGGCACCGTGTTCCGTCGTTTTGAAGTCGCGGACCGATTCGCGTGCGGTGATATGTGGGGCAATCGAAAGCCTTTCTCCGCGCGGCGGTTAGGTATTTTATTCCGTTAGTTTTTTTGTGGCAGACATTACAGCAATATGGCGGGTGGCATCATTTTTTCGCTTTGTCACGTTAGATCATTCTTGTTAGACGCTGTTCGAAAGCTGCGTTCTGCTTCTCGGAACAGAGGCGCATAACTGTAACTCGCTGTGGAGAAATGATGTAACTGATAGCTGATCTCTTTTGAATCTTTCCACGGAGGATTATCAGTTGCCTGTTATTTTTTTTTGCAACTGTGTATTAATTAAGACTCCAATTCTAGCTAATTAATTCCTCAACGGCAGCGATGGACACCGGTGTCCATTTATATAAGGAAATTAGCTTATAGCTATATATAAGCGGGCGTTGACGGGTTAAGTGAAAACATTAGTTGATACACATGATTCTACAGCAATTGTAATAAGACGACAGTTCAACGAGATAAAAACAGATCTTATCGATTAGAAAGGTAATAATCAAAATGTAATTTGTTTTGTTTTTAAAAGTGTAATTAAAAATGCAATCATGTCACGTTAGATGGACTCGTCAGTCGCTTGTTACTGCCAGTTGGTGGTTAATTGCATAATTTGCATAGTGTGCAGCGTCTCTATGGCACTTTCTCTCGCTAACGGGACGGGGAACTGGGACATCCGCCGGCTCTTATTCCCGCCTTTGTGATTTGAGCGGTGTTCGTGACGCCATTTTGAGCATAGATCATTTGTATTGGTCATGTGCGAATAGTGTTTGTTGTATTCGTGTTGTCTATGTTTTTGTAATGGGGTGATGTTAGCTAAGCACTCTAAGATGGCGTTAGAGAATTTAAAAAAAGGTAAATTAATATCACCAATAAGCAAACATAATAGGAATAATAACTATGTCAATTCAATGTAATATTACAATAAGGTGCAGCGTCTGATATAATACAACATTATTTCGTTTGTAATAAACTACCTTTTTTTACTTTTTATGCCAACTTCTTCCAAACAACACAGAGTCTTAAATCTTAGAATACTTAAATCTAAATGAACGCTGGTAATTTTTCAGACACAAAACGGTATGCTTTTTTAAAATCTCGATTGAGTCTAAGATCGGATAATTTGCAACACTGATTCATTAGAGTTCCTTGGTAGATATAATACTTAGGTAAGTAGTTATAAAATGCGATTATTTTTTTATGAACTAGGTTCTGCAAATTTACTGTAATTTTTCTTTTCTTTGCCTACATTACCTATAATTTTATATGTGTGTAGCAGAGAAGGAAAAAAACACAGGATACCATAACACAGGATCAAAATCTTTTTACTAATATTAAGTACAAATAAAAAATGTGAAAATGTTTTTTAGAAAAATAAACAGACAATTCTGAACCGGTTTGGATAAAATTAAGAAGAAAGATAGATAATGTCTTCTGATAACATATAGGCTTCTTTCTATACCAAAAATTACACAGTGAGACTTATATGGGAAACGTTTTCACGCGAAACCGCGTTCAAATCATAGATAGTTTTAAATAGAATCATGAAGCATCATTGTGTGATTAATTTTATTCATACTCATGTGTGGACGTGAATAATGAAGACAGGCTGTGGAGAGAGGAGCGTGACGTCATCGATGACGTCATAAATATGTAGGACTAAGAGTTTATAAACCAGACTTCAGAAAGGGTAACGGCAATTTGATTTTTTTATGGAAATTATACATTCATGACTGTTTGGAGGAGTAGGCAAAGGTGCAACTTGATACTTCGCCGAAGTTATATAAACTCGCTGTATTGAAACAATAATTAAAGTGACTAAAATTTCTGTTATTATAATAAAAGATATGTATTGTTTTGCTTACTAATTTCCATTCAGGCTATATTAATTTCTTCTCTCTTGAATAGAACCTGCTTTAATAAGATAACTCTAGTTTTAAGGAGTAGATAGAAGTGCACAACAACCCGTTTACTAAGCTTTCCATCCCCGGAGAAGAATGAAGCCGATAGTTAATTCCGACAATTCCAGTGTCGGAATGGAATGTTCTTTAATGGTAGATTTACCGGAACGTTGGATTTTTAATTTAATTTAAGTGCCACATTAGCTCAGTGTTTAAATAAGTATAAAAAAATTCAACAAACGCCAACCATTCATAAAAAAATCCCAAAATTCACGTGTATTGTTTGCATCCCAAAGTTAAGTTCAGGGTCACGGCGCGCGAAGTAGGCCGCCCGGTGAAAGTACAGCGAAAGGTGATCGCAACCAGGTCGCTGTCGTCAGGTTACGTGTGCACGCGCGTGACACTTTCCTTGCACCGCCTTCGTTTAGTTCTAGAAGATTCGTAGAGGCTGGATGCATTTTGAGGGTAAAATGGCGGTCAATTTGTGATATTTTTTGGCACAGGCTGTACTTCTAATTGATTCTTCTAGAAGTTTCGAAGCTGGATCGTAAGCAGTGAGCATGGATATTAAAATAGTACGTAAGAAGTTAAAATAAAACAACATAATATCGGTCACTGTTAAGATGACATGACGACAGCCTCGGTGGCGTAGTTGTATTACGGTAAGACTGCAATGCTGAGGTTTCGGGTTCGATCTCCGAGTCGGGCAAAGTGATATTGGATTTTTCAATTCAGTATCAGCCTGAAGTCTGGAATTTGTGCCCGATATGGCGGTAGGTTCGCCCCTACCACATCATGGGACGGAATACGCACGTCGAAAAGTGGTTGCACTAGTTGCGCCTCTGCCTACGGTTTCGGGGATAAAAGGCGTGATGCGTATGCGTACTGTTAAGATTTAAGACTCTAGCTTAAATTTTGAAATTAAGGATTGATGTTGAGGTGTCGAGAAAATTAAGGTACAATGTCGGTCAGTTTGTAATCTAGGTACATTCCTTGCACCCGTTTGATCTTGATATTAAGGACGATGAATGTGGAAAGTCTGTGGAGGAAATTAAGGTAATTCGGTAAATTTGTGACACTTTCCTTCACCGCCTGCACTTCAAAGCATTTAGTTCTAGAAGATTTGTAGGTAGAGATAAGATCTAAATTATAAACCAAGGAAGATGGATGTTTGAAAAACTATGATGATAATCATTGACGTATATTCTACCTTTAGACACGAACGTCAATGAAAACAATTTGTTCAAAATACTGGAGTTAGAACTAAAGTTCGCTGCAGCGCTAAAACATTATTTATATTGTCTAACCAAACTTAAAACATACAACGCTACGACAAATTATTAATATTGTTTGATATCGGGCCAAAATTGCCTCGAAATACTACACAAAAATATTAATTATGAATTAACATTTCAATAATGATATGTATTTATGAAAAATATTATATTTCTATATGAAATTATCGTTTTTTGTCTCCAACAGCATTCTTTGACTTTGTCAAAAACGAAGTAAAATAAATATTTTTTATTCTATAAAAATTACCATTGTTTTTTTTTTACATAGATACTCTAATTTATACACGAAGACTGATACTCATTCAATAGTACTATTATTCCTTCAGAGTTTCCTACAATCATAGATTAAAGATAATTAAAAAAGCGTATCATAAAGGTTTACACACATCAGAGGGAATAATTTGCAAACTACGACAGCAAATCACAATTGATCCAGCTTATACCGTTCAGTCTAAAAACCCATATGAACGAAACGGTAAATCACGTATCGCATCATCGGCATCATCGTTACCGTTGCGCGGCACACATCATGAGAATTATGTGTTAATGTGATATTACAAGTGATTAATGTGCTGAGTCGCTCTGTGCACACTAGGAGATGTTATGCTACTGTAGTTATATTCTGTTATAGGTGAAACAAATGTAGGTTTATCGTGTTTTTTACTGAAAGGAAAAGGATGCATATGATTTATAACATAATAGTTCTAAAAATCAAAATATTAATTTAAACTATTAAATAATAAAGGCGGTTCTTGCATCTGTACACAATAAACTAAAATGTAGACTTACTGCAGAGAAATTTATATTGTATGCTGTAATAGTACATTATTACGCTCCGTATAAATCTCGCAGTTATTAAATATGTTTTAATTACTGTGTGAAGATATGGTAAATATATTATATTTCAGTGAACAAAATCATAAAGCTATTTGTTTTATAGATAAGAATACAATGACGCGTCGCGTTTAATTTACCGTAATCTGAAAGGATTAAAAAGTCCGTTTACTCTGATTCTGAAAACGAAGCATGCACAAAATACAAATGTGTGTCTTAGGCTATCACAACCAAAAAATATAAGCTTATAAATAGATGTGTGTACCTCGCTAGCGGTTTAATTAAAAAGAATCAAAGAGAAGTATGTTTTTATATTTTAGTTGAGAATAGAACAGACTGTCTAGACGAAGGTCCGTACTTTCATAATATTTTCCTTTATTGTGCAATAAATATTGAAAATAACATATAGCTCGACATATCTCGTGCACGTGTGCGCCGTCCGGACCGGTATTTCACCGAGAGCCGGCACGCGGCGCGGGAAGTGCTCCATAATTTTCACCACTTTTCCTCGGCCACTTTCATCGCTCTCATTGTGTCGGCCCATTGGAAAACGAGTTATCGCACGAGTTGCATTTCATATTTGGCATTTTTGTCACACACGAATGTGTATGGACCACAACGTTTAGTTTTCTGGTGTAATATCGGCGATGTACAACTTATCTGCATCTAACTGCTTCAGCCAAACAATAACAACTTTGCAGTCCCTGTACAATGTATATATTAGTATATGAATAAGTAGTATCTTTCATAATAACTATACATGATAAGTGGACGATAGCCTAGTTGGGAATGGAACGGTCTGCAGAGAAAATGTCCGGAGGTTCAAAACCCAAGGCACACACCTCTGACTTTTCGAAGTTATGTGTGTATTGTTTATCAATTATCGTTCGCTATAACGGTGAAGGAAAACATCGTGAGGAAACCTACATACCTGAGAATTCTCTTATAAGAATTTCGAGGGTATGTGAAGTCTGCCAATCCGCACTAGGCCAGCGTGGTGGACTAAGGCCTAACCCCTCTCAGTAGTAGAGGAGGCCCGTGCCCAGCAGTGGGCAGTATTTAATACAGGGCTGGTATTATTATATTATTATACATGATAATACACTGTACTGTATGAGATTTTCAAATTCATAACAACTTATAAAAAATATTTATTTATTTATCATTTTTACAATATCTTTACAGGGACCTTAAACCTAATACAATATTATCGCTCTTAACTAAAGTAACTATTCAAGAACACACTACTTAATACTACAAGATTTAAACATATAATATCGACATTTTTTTATACGATTAACAATTCTAAACTGTGAAATATTTAACATATATTTATCTTGCATAACATTTAAACAAGCAAAATATAAATTGCATAAATTCCGAAATAAATTTAAACTTGTTGATGGATAAGTGGATCATCTAGCTCCAACATGTCCATCGCGATGCGAACCACTGTAAAAATATGGTAATGGAAATAAAATACAGCCATTGAACTGAAAATCGCTTCTTTGCTTCATTAAAGTGATATCTAGAATTTGGTATTCATCAGGAGAGTGTTTTTCACGTAATGATTATTCGTACAAATATCCACGTATTTTGGGAAAAAATAATATCAAAATCGGTTGGTTTGATTATCAGAAATATTTATATATCTATATATCTCGTACTTATCACGTTATAAAAGCAAAAAGGCAAAATATATCTGCACCATCCTAAGATCGACTGGGAGAGAATCCCTATGGCTTAAGTCCACCTGTGGACCTTGTGCTCATAGGGTAAATGAAATAAATACATATAAATTAAATATCAATGTTATAATTTAGGGGAGGCCTATGTTCAGCAGTGAACTTCATGTGACTAATCATGAAGATGATGAAATAAAATATCCTATTTTTTGTTATGGCCTAAATGGGAATGACGTAATCCTCCTAGCCAGTTTCGGCCACGGCGGCCAATCTCAACGTAGATCAGCCAGGTACGCAGGAGATATTATAGTGCACAAGTGTGTGCGCAATACACAGGTGCACTCGCTATTCCTTCACTTCTCATAGTCCGGTGAGACAGCAATCTGACATGACCGGAGAGAGATCAGGCGCAGGACCAACGGCTTTACGTGCTTTCCGAGGCACGGGGGTATCACACCGCCAACTTCGTGACTCCGAGCTGCGACTGAGTAATTTTTAAGATGGAAAACCCAATCACTATCTTATTCGGCCCGACCCGGGATTCGAACCCAGGACTTCAACGCGCAAATCGTACTCGTAACGCGTACGCAATACAACTACGCTACCGAGGGGAATGAGGTATTTACTCTTTCAATGCACAGTGATATTAGGCCTGGATAAACACAGGAATGGGTAGTCGTGGTGTTAAAAAAAATGTTAGGGATTATTACAAGTGGAATTAATTTAATGTTAATAAATAGATTTTACACATTACTATTGTATTATTTGTTTTCCATTTTAATAATTTATAGATATTAAGGCAAATCAGAAATTATGATGAAAAAAAGTATGAAAGGAATATAAAACGAAAACAGCACGATTTCTTTCTTGATTAGCTATGAAACAGTATTTTTACTTAATAATATAAATAATATCTAGTCAATCTCATTAAATGCCGACGCATAGTCACCCTAGTAGAATAGTGCATCCGCTTTGCCCCTTTAATACTTAGTAACCATTGATAAATAGAGGTAATAAATATACAAATACATCAAATAATCACTCATATAGTCTTAAGGGCGTCGTAGATCACTTAACATCAGATTAGGCACAAATTAATTATTGTTATAAAAATATATATAAAACCGTTGTAAAGTACAGGTGTAAGGTATCAATCATCCTATTAAAATAAATGTGGGTGATTCCATGGAACCCGCACTATCTCGTTTGACAGATCCACCAACATGACTGTCTACTGATGAAAATAAAAAATATATAATGTGCGTATATTTTTTTCTGATCCCTGCCTTGCCATACCCTATTTGCACATTTGCTTACCCTTTTGGGGATAAAGGCGTGAAGTGTGTTTGTTTTGTTTTATATTTTTTTCAAATCAAACATACTGGTTAGAGGCAGATTTTTCATGTTCGTTATTCAATCTGAATAGATACATTTTTTGAAGTTATACTTCTTTTGGCGCGTTAGGGAAAAATGATAGAGTAAATTTTTACGATGCGCGCTCACCGTCACGAAAAACCGACACCCTGAAGTTAGCTATAGTCAACATTTTAGTTTTGAATTTTGAACGTAGAATAAGGCGAAAGATATTGAAGTTATACTTCTTTTGGCGCGTTATTTAAAAAGATTTTTATCTTGTTACGCCATAGAAGTATAACTTCTAACGCGTGTACATAAGTACACACACACTTGTTTTTTTCAAATCAAACATACTGGTTAGATTTTTCATGATCGTGATGTTCTTGATTCAATCTGAATAGATATTTTTTTTTTTATATAGACACGGAAAAGTGTTTTTCCTGCAGCTCATGGCAAGCGGAGAAGTGTGCAGATTCGGCTGATGTGAGATTATTATGTGTTCGAAACATGTCCGCTTTTTGTATGGGTGCTGGGCCTCAACATCTAACCAGGCTCAAACTTTGTGGATATTAAAGGGGCAAAAATATGGATCTTGGATCCATTACATAATACTTTTAGACCCCTCTATTTATAACTAACTTTTTTAAAACTTTCACATTAAGTGTAGATTTTAAGCAAAATAAAATTACACAAACCTCAAAATCGGAGCAATTTTAAATTATAAGATTTATTGCACAGGCCTAGTTATTGGGAGTACTATCCAAATATATATAAAGTATTCTGGTTAGAATTAAGCCCGTTTTCGGACATGTCCTTTAAAATTCTGTTTAAAACAATTCTATTGGTCCACCTAACCTAGAGCGTGGTTACCGTAGTGGCGCATTGCATCCCGCCGCCGCGTATTACACGCGGGTACCGTTATGCGGCGAGTCTGCGCCATAGACGTACGTTCGAGGTCGCTTTCCCATTTCACCGGCCGACACTGCAGGGCTGCCACTGCGGGTGTTTATTTGTATAATAAATAAAAAATATTAAGTTGTTGATAGATCTTCAAGGTCTTGTTTACTGTTTAGGAAAACTTAATTAATATCAAAGAGGTACACAGATAAATTTATACACTCGTTCAATTTATAATACATCTCCTTTTGCCTCGGGGGTTAAAAGGAAGCGAAGTAAATAATATCTAACTATAAAATATTATTTAATCATCAAAGTAATTTTACCATGTCAATAAATTATCATGGAAAGGGAGCATGGCTTCAGTACCAAAAAAATACTACACGATGTTAAAATTTTGTCAGCCCTATGCCGAGTGCGGCAAACATCACGGCCCTTTCATTTACTAAATGCTTCTCTCGATGTTTCGAATAACATTTAAACATCTACAATCAGCAATCGTGACTCCTTTTCTAAAACTGCATCCTAGTCTACTACAAAACACAAAGAAAGTAGCTTTATTCTTCTCTTTCTACTAACACTTATTCATCATCAGCCACATGACGTCCACTGCTGAACATAGGCCCCGCCCAAAGATTTCCAGACGGACCTGTCAAAAGCAGCCTGCATCCAGCGTGTTCCTGCGACCTTTATCAAGTCGTCTGTCCACCTGGCACCTTAGTTTACACTTATTAGTTGCATGTAATTTAGATCTGTTATAATTATTGTAACTACTGTTTAGGATTTTCCTTTAGTCTTGTTTCACCGGGTACATGTGCTCCCAATATTCGTAAATACGAATGTATAAACTGTGGATAATGTAGTTAGTTGTACAATTATCTCTTATATATATGTAGTCTTACTTGTATAAAACTTATTGTACCGTCAGTAGCATAAGTATCTGAACAAATAAAAATTTCAAGACGCCTATATATACGCTTTAAATTAAACTGAAATATTTTTGTCTTCGTTTGAAGTAAAGTAAATCACTTTTATTTTATTTTTGTGAAGAGAAAACAAAAGGTTAGTAAGAACACAAAAGTATGCAAGCAATTTTAAATTTTGAATTTATTCAGCTACTTTCGCTGCTGACTGTACAATTGTTTTTATCCCGAATAAATAAAATAAAAATAGTCTACTCCAGTACAAAATGGACTTACATGTTTGAGAATTTAAAGTGTAAAGTCCGCTAACCCGCACTAGGCCAGTGTGATGGACTAAGCTAAACTCAGTAGTAGAGTAGGCTCGTGCCCAGCAGTGGGACAGTATATATAGATCTAGTGTGATTACAATAGACTCCCTATCTCATCATAGGACAAAATACAAACGGCTAAAGTGGGTACATTAGTTGCACCTTCATATAAGGCGCGAGTGAGTCTTTTTGTCTCTCTCTTTCTTTATTTCTTTCTGTGTACCCGACTATTTGACTGCAGCATAATATTTTTTTTTATGGCTTAGAATGACGAGACGAGCATGCCGTTCGCCTGATGGTAAGCGATACAACCGCCCATAAACAGTAGTAGCACCATACAGCACCTCGAGTTACAAAGTACTGTGTGGCATTCCACTGCGCTCGTCATCCTGAGACATAAGATGTTAAGTCTCATTATGTCCAGTAGTTACACTGGCTACAATCTCCTTCAAATCGAAACACAACAGTGCATGCACACTGCTGCTTGGCGGTAGAAATAGACATTGCGGTGGTACCCACCCAGACGGTCTCTTACATATGAGAGACCTACCACCAGTATATGTGGCGCCAACCCTACCTAAGCGCCAAACATTACGGCCACCTCATTTACTAAATGCTCCTCTCGATGTGCCAAGTGTGATTGACTCGTCATTACGCTGTTAGAAAGTCGATTCGTTACTAAATACATTTAACATTTCCTTTGTATTTGTTTTTTTTATCTATGACAGTTCGGTGGCTATTTTGATTCTTTGAATTAGCTAATTAGTTATTTTTGCTATATTTGTTTGAGGAAAATATTTGATGATTACTATTTATTACCGATATTGTATAAAATATTCCATTCAATATGCTCCGCTATTTGCCCTCCTTAGCGATAAATTGTAACGGAATAAGAAAGTGTTATCGTAGACTTGCTTTATAATTTTTACATTCAAATCTTGTCAAGAAACTGTATGCTCTTTACGCCAAAAGAAACAAAACGTCATTATTTGTTTTTCGTAACCTTCAATTATCCTGGAGTGGACTGGATTTTGCTTGCAAAAATAATCGAAAAAATTATATAGATTATTAAAATATACACATAGTCGATCATAGAACCTCTTTCCTTTAAAGTCAAATAAAAAGATGCGCACATAAGCAATTTTATATTGATAGTTGTGTATAATATGGTATCATTGAATACATAATCATTCCAGCCAGTGTTATTTGTTGGGCAATGCTGAATTAATAATATGCTTGTCATTATTTAAATGTCTATTATACTGATAGTCGTAGATAGACGAACATAGTTCGGTGCTTTGATTAATTATATACCTATAGACACTGAACGTTTCAAACGCGTCAAAAAAATAGAGGCGAACAGCTCCCCACTAAATGAGTCCGAGTGAATTAATTTTTGTTATTTTTGATGGATATAATCTTCTCCCCGTTTTAATAGAAACCATGTTATAACCGGTCACTATGCGCACACACAAGGATACGCAGAATGATGCAGCGATAGCGTATGACACAGCTGTCACGCATACTAGCTTAAGAAAAGTTGGCCTGTTTGTTGTAGTTTCATTGTAGCGCGTCACTCTATGTAGGTATATAATTAATCAAAGGTTCGGTGGCATGCAATGCTTTGTCTAGTTGTAGAAACTGTTTATAAATTGTGGTGTTTACTATCAGAAGAGACACTAATGGCGGTAATAATAAATAAATCTCACGTTTGAGTAAAATCTCAAGTAGACATTCAATGTATAAAATTATTTAATAAACCAAGCTTATGCTGTCAATTAAGAGCTTGTTCTCAGCCGAGTAAGCACTGTTACAAACAAAACTTAGCAGTCAAAATCCATCCCATATGGTAACTTAAGATGTCATTTAAGCTGATGTTGATATGGGTTTATTAAATAGCGACTATTTATTTATTTATTTCACTGTTTTTTGCACACGAGTATCGCAATTTAAAATAAAGAATAAGATAATAAAAAAAAAGTACAAATGGCGGTCTTATCGCTCTAGGCAATATCTTCCAGACAACCATGGAATGGATATAAGAAAAGGAAATAGAGAGGGCAGTCTATCTTACTATCTTAAGATGCTGACCTTTCATTCCTTGGACGGTGAGAGGCTCTGTCCAAGAGCCGACTCCTGCGAAGGTTGCGGTTGCATGCACATGCGCACCCCGCGAACTTTGATATAAGGGAGAGAGAGCAGAATGGCGGGGTTTTAGTCGGTAGGACGGTTTTAACCGGTGAGTCCGGCAGAGATCCGTAAACGGATTTCCCCGTGCCAAAAAAAAAAAAAAAGATGCTGACCTTAATTTGACAGCGTCTTAGTTGATATCGCACTTCAGAGCGACATTGAGTTGCATCTTATAATACTAAGGCCTAAACCCTCTCAGTTGTAGAGGAGGCCCGTGCTCACCAGTGGGCAGTATATAATACAGTGCTGGTATGGTGGCTATGGTGGTATTAATACGGCCCTAGATTTGTAACAAAAATACATACATACATAGCATTGCCTTTTTCCCTTTTCAAAGGTAGGTAGAAGTGTAACAAACCCACATTTCGCCAGCTATGTTAAGTCCTATGTAATAGGGGGCGAGCCTATCGCTATAACGACCACAATTCCAGATTACAGGCTTATACTGAGCAGAAAAACCCAATATTAATTTGTCTGACTGGGATTTGAACTCGAGACCTCAGCGCGATAGTCACCGCGTGCCCAATACAACTACGCCACCGAGGAAATATAAGAAAAATGCATTTGGTGTTTACAATATTCATATATTTTCTTCCTTGTGATAAGTCAAAAACATTCCCTGCATTATAAGCCAGACGTACACGTCCGGAAAAAGTCTGGAAAACTTGGCAGTGGCAGGAAAAGTTTTCCTTACAGATGAAAAGAACTTTATGTTGCAGTTGTTTGTATTTTTGACAGACTGTGGGCCCGTTTTACAATTTCTGAGTAAATACTATTCGTCATATATGTATAAGCCGACCAAATACAAAAGACTGACTTATGCTCCCAAATAAATCCTACTAAAATATTATAAACGCGAAAGTTTGTAAGTATGGATGTATGGATGTTTGTTACTCTTTCACGCAAAAACCACAGAACGGATTTCAATGAAATTTGGCACACGGGTAGATCATATCCTGGATTAACACATAGGCTACTTTTTATCCTGGAAAAATATAAAGCGGGACTTTTATCCCGGGAAAACTCATTCACACGGGCGGAGCCGCGGGCAAAAGCTAGTGGTAATATAATGAGATTTATTCACAGACACTACACATGCGCAGCTTGTGAAATGTACGCGCCAGCTTACGGTAATCGACCTATATGGTTTTTTTAAGTCTGTATAATATTTTCGGTATTTTTATTACAAGCAGTATCCAGCCCAGTGCGGAATAATTGAAAGTTACAAAAAATTAAAAATGGCGTTTTGTTTCTTTTAGCGTAAGGAGCATACAGTTTCTACATTGTTTAATATGATGACTATCAAATAAACAGACATGTCCAAAAACGGGCTTAAAATTGTAAACAAGATAATTTAAATAGTACTCCTCGAAACTAGGCCTTTGCAATAAATCGTATAATTTTAAAGTCCTCCGATTATGATATTTATGTAATTTTATTTTGCTTAAAAACTATACTTAATATGAACGTTTTAAAAGTTAGTTATAAATGGAGGGGTCTAAATTTTTTTTTAATGGATCCATGATCCATATTTTTGCCTCTTTAATATTTATAAAGTTTGAGCCTGGTAAGATTTTGAGGCCCAGCACCCATACTAAAAGAGGACATCTTCTTTACTTGAAACTTGTGAATTAGTTCCTATCTGTGGCTTATAATTCAAATTTCTTTGTTTACATTATTTACTACTTTAAATGTTAGTAGTAAGTGTTTCTAAAATACAATAAAAAATAGTAATTAGGGGGGTAATTTATCAAATTACTGGTGTCACCCCCTATTAAATGGGACCTAACATAACTGGCGAAATGTGGGTGAGTTGTGTATTAATCCTCTGCCTACCCCTGAAAAGGGAAAAGGCGTAATGCTATGCTACTGCTCTGACACTGAAGATTATTTTACTAAGAGGAAGCTACATTATTTCTAAGTGATATAAGTCTCTTATCTCTTATCTCTACAAAGAAGGTGCTATAGTGTACCAGCTTAACTCATATTACATTCTATAGTAAGTAAAGAAAACTCCTCATTTTACAATATTAGAATATATTTTACGCAAATTTTCAATCTGCAATCTTAGCTTTATTAATTGTCATGCGTCGATTTAGGCAGTTCACTGAATTCCTTCGCCTAACGTCCGCCATAACCTAATTCGCGTGTGCGTTTCGCATTGACATTACGTTAGGTCGTCGGCCCCACTTTCACTGCGCGTCCGGTCACACCCCCGATTTCCTGTTGCGTAACCTGGGAAGCATACCTGCCTACGCACTGATACTAGGTATAAGATACTAGGTTTTAAGCGTGTGAAAGTTGTGGATTAATAGTGGAAATTTGCCTATGGTAGGATGTTGAGGCTTTAGCGATGTTTTTTTATAGGTTCTGTAGTTTCAAAGATTAGTCTTTACAAACTTTATACATTCATTATTTGGTGTTCATTAATATATAAATTTTATTTTGATAAAGGCGATTTTCAGAAGTTCCGGAAGAAAAAAAAACTACAAATATTGGCTCCTATAAAAAGTTTTTTTTATCTACTGGACACTATTCAGCCAGTCTCTAGAATAAGAGAGACTTACTATTTAGTATGAAAATGTTGTTGAGGTCAATTTGACAATATTAATGATGTCTATATCAGTTCGCAGAGTCGTCATTTTTAAGTTTTACGAACTGGTTTTGTTTTCTTACTCTACATTTCTTTATCATCACACAGTCAAGGCCAAACGTAGTTTTGGTTGACTATAATTAATGAAATAAAATAGTAGTTACAACACAACCAAAGGAAGTGTAAGAAGAAAGTGTGTATCAGTATTATGCGGCCACATTATGTGTATCGTTGTACATGTGAATTGTGACGTAAGGTGAAATGCGAGGCAACGTTTACGTAACGCGGGCCTTGAACCTCGGAACTGACTAGCAGGAACTAACGTAGGCAGGTTGGTAATTTTTATTCGTAATTCTATTTATTTTTTTCTGTGGCTAGTTATTGAATATTGGCAGTTTCGTTTTTGACGGGATAAAAAGTATTTTTTTCCAGCCAGTAATTATTCAGGATTGACATTAAAATGAATTACATGCAGTTTTTAACCAACTGGATCTTCTTTTATTGGTCTTTGTTTATCTTATTTAATCAGTCTGTCATCAGTCTTTATCTAATGAAACAAAGTACGCTTATAAAAGAATTTTCATCTACTTCCAGACACGCTGTAGAAAAATTTATAGATACAACAAGGATTAGCTTGGTGGCGATAATATTTTTACAAAAACAACTTGTAGGCTCAAAAGTAGTATTTTGTCACGATCACACCATTCAAATTCATTAATTCCAAAAAAAAAACCGTCATCAATCCTTTCCTTAGCGACAGTATTAACAACCCTTGAATGCTCACTGGCTGAGTTGCAATCACTAACAGAAGACTAATTTACTCTTTTTGCTTTAAATTGCAAAAATCCAGCGACTTCAGGCACCAGGAACAATCCTGCAGACCAGACCTACGATATAAAATATACACTGTATAGAAGTGAGGTAAGGGATTACTCTCTTTCGTCAGTGAATACCCTACCTGGAGGCCACTCCATCACCAGGTGTAGTGGAATCATTTTGCTGCACATATAAAAAAGGTATATGCCCGTCATTTCGCGCAGTTCAAGGCCCGTTGGTTACGTAAATCCGTTTCTCGTTACGTCAGCGGGTCGTTGTACCCGCGGACACGCCGCATCGTGTCTTTATGTCTGTCATTGGCAATGCGTTTCTTTTGAGGAAGTTCGTTAGTTCAATGTTTAGTGGAATTTCAAATTACGAACTCATTAAAGTTTTTAAATTATTTAAATTTCGAATTAATTATATATTTTATTTAAAGGCATAGAGATTATATACAGCGCGGTTATCGTTCTCGTATCTAAGGAGGTTTCAATAGGCTAGATATTTCAAAAACATTATTTTACAATGAGGATATAGGTGCACACTGCGAAATCGTTTAGTGTTTCTTCAATAACAGAAGGATTAGTTTATCTGTTTATAACACCGATTAGTTGCGACACAATCTTTGGCACAAGGTTATCTATGAAAACGAGTTCACCAGACTATTATCGGGAGATAAAAGATTGGAAATTCGTAGACATAAGATAAACACATTGAAATAATTATTTATCGCGTGAAGTCTATAGTAATGAATTGAATTGAAAGCCAATGTGAAGATTGTGATACTTTTATAATATTCATTCACATTACGTATTTGTTATATTATAGTCGATGGTTTTATACTTAACTTTACGAAGATACATTATAGCGGATAGGCTGTTAGCCACATTAGATGTATATCTATTTAGATATAGAAATATTATTGATAAGTTATTGAAATAAAACTATTTTACGGATTTTATCGCGGTTTTTTAATTTATATTAAGACGCGCGAAGGCTTTTTTTTTTAATTTTTAACATTGGCGAAAAATAAGAAATCATAATCAAATCAAATCAAATCAAATCAAAGTTTATTGCACTCCACAATTATTCTATACATAAAGATGTTACAATTAAATATACACGTGATATAATCGTGGACCCTGTCGGGCACGGCAAAATTTCAAGAGAGGGAGAAATTTTATATTTAAAAATTTATACAAATGTAGATATTGTTTTTTTTTTTTTTTTTTTTTTAACTTATAATTAATTATAAATGTGTGGGTGTGTGAGTGTGCGCGTGCGTGCGTTTTTGTGTGAATACACATGTATACATATATATACAGCATTTATTATAATTTTATTTTATGGGTGATATAACTTATTATTATAATTGATAAGTATTACAAATTGAAAGTTTGCTAAGAAGTTTGTATGTTTGTAGCAAACACCTTAACCACAGAATGAGTTTGGATAATATTTGGCGTATATATTGGCCAAAACCTGGATTAATACGTGAACTAATATGTATTCCGGAAAGTACGCAATGTAAAATGCAACTTTTAATACACATGAAAAGTTTTAAAACGTAGATAATATCTTTCTTTTCAAACTAGACCCGTGAAGACATTTCATTGACGCTATTTCTAACGTAGCACAAGACCATAGGCAATTTGGAGTCTAAATGAAAAGCAAAGGCGCAACGCATACAGCCTATGAATGCGTAAACAGTATGATAATGGTTGTGACTTGTGAGTGAATGACTGGGGCATAGCTCACTCTAAACACGTGTGTGAATGAACTCATTCAATTAATTATGCGTTTTATTACTTCTATTATTTCGGCATGTAACTATGTACTTTTAAAGTGTAGTACAGTCATTTTAATGTCGCAATGTAATTTATTCATTCAATTAATCGAATGACAATGACATGCATGTAAAATAGTATATGGAATGGTGACGTCATAATATATGCTATTATGACATCACGTCGGTGTCAGTTACGGTATGATAGTGTATTATTAAAAATATTATAATTACCTAACTGTATAATGCAAAAATATTTGAATTAAATTGTACTTAAAATTAAGTTGTACACTTTTAATTCCATTTCAGGATTTTTTATTTCACCTTGTATGATTAATGTCTGACGATTATCATCAACATTGTGGTTCGAGCGGCCCTGCCCGTTACCCGTAGAAAGTGAGAAAGCACTACGCAAAACGTATGGTTACGTCACCGGGGGGCGTGCAGGAGCGTCGGGGGCCAGGGGTCGTTGACACGACGTACTGTTACGTTGCCTATAGATGATGTATAAATTAATTGATTTTGAAGCGATGTGATACGTAGGTCATGTTGGCAGTGCTGAATCTTGTGAAATTTTGTTGGATTTGAGGCTGTGTATTAATAGTTTTGAGTATAAATTCTGACGTATATAATTTTTCTTACGATATTTCTCTTCGAAATAAAATTATCACAAACTTATAATTTTGTCACTTCCTTCTTTAGTCAATAAATTCTAGGATAAATAAAATAGATCAATGAATAGCTTAATCAGAATCAATGGTGAACACATTTACAGATTGGTAGAATCCAAGTTATCTCTACGAAGGTACTATCGTCCAGCGCTGGGTGTATTTTATGTCTCATCACTCTACACTATTTGGACCCTAATTCGCTCATCATCAAGCGACCCACGTTGCTGTGCCAATATAATAAAAAAAATTGAATCCCCCAGGAAGTAACTGATAAGACATGATAGTTTTACCAAAGCTTTGGTGATGGATATTTCCCCACTGATGAAAAAAAAAACCTCCGAGCCAGTTTCGGCCACGGCGGCCAATCTCAACGGATATCAGCCAGGTACGCAGGAGATATTATAGTGCACAAGTGTGTGCGCAATACACAGGTGCACTCGCTATTCCTTCACTCTCATAGTCCGGTGAGACGGCAATCCGACATGACTGGAGAGAGATCAGGCGCAGGACCAACGGCTTTACGTGCTTTCCGAGGCACGGGGGTATCACACCGCCGACTTCTTGATTCCGAGCTATGACTGAGTAATTTTTAAGATGGACAAACCCAGTTCCAATATTTTCGGCTCGACCCGGGATTCGAACCCAAGACCTCAGCGCGCAAATCGTACTTGTAATGTGTACGCAATACCCAACCCAAACCTAGTCTAAATCCAACCAAAATCCTAAAACCCAATCGAAACCTTAACCCTACCCCACCTTAAACTCAATCTGAACCCACCCAAACACAACCCAACCGAAACCCAATCAAACTCAACCCAACGGAAAGCCAACCGTGACCCAATCCAAACCCAAACCCAAACCCAATACCAATCCCAAACCCAATCTTAAACCCAAACCCAAATCCAAACCCATACCCAAACCCAAACCTAAACTCAAACCCGAACCCATTCCCGAACCCAAACACAAACCCAAACCCAATCCTAAACCCGAACTCAAACCCAAACCCAAACCCAAACCCAAATCCAAACCCAAACCCAAACCCAACCCCAATCCCAAACCCATTCCAAACCCAAACCTAATACAAACCAAAACAAAACAACCCAAACCCAATCCGACCCAACCGAAACCCAAATCAAAACCAACCCAAAACCAACTTAAACCCAATCCAAACTCAAACCAAACCCTAACCAACCCAACCCAATCCAACCGAAACGCCCCCCGAGGCAATTCTTGTGCGCTTGGTCTTCACACCCAATGAACGCCTATGCGCGAGGGGACATTGGTCGCGGGCCGAGGCACACAGTTCAGTGTGTATACCTCTTGGTTGGATAACACATTGACGCCTAAAAGGGCCCGCGAAAATTTCCTGGCACCCTTTTCCTTTCCACCCATCCTGGGAACCTTTCTGCATTCTCCCACCTTTCCCTCCATCTTCCTCTCCCACTCCCTTCCCAGGCCCCTGCATTCGTCAAGCCGGGGGACTCCAGTATCCCATTCGCAGGTTTCCCCCGGTGTCGACTGCAGGATAGCCTACCTAAAAAAAAAAACCCAACTGAAACCCAATCCAAACCCGAACCCACATAAATCCAACCCTAACACGTCTCAAACCCAATCCAACCTAACCGAAACTCAACCCAAATCCCACCTAAACCCAATCCAAACACATTCTTAAACCATCCCAACCCAATCCAAACTCAAATCAGACCCAACCAAACCTAACCTAAACCTAATCCTGTCTATGTCTGTCTGTTTAAATATGTTTAGACAAAACATAAACTAACAGAACTAACATAAACCTCAATGCTACTTCATTTCCATTCTTAAAAAAATGAAACAATAAAGTAGTATATTTAATTTAAATCAGGCCTAAGTTTGCCCTACTCCGGGTAACAGGAGGAGAATATGGTGATGTTGACACGGCGTCCTGCCCGCGCTTACTCATCAGGAAATGACTGAATATATTTTTTTTCTTCGTGTTTCTGAGGCTACCACCGCTCATCGCCCCCACGGAACCGCAGCTGACGATCACGAGGCTTTATGATACTATTATCTGATGCGATTCACCAATTATCGTTTGAGAGGAAATAACTGACGAAATTTTGACCTGGTCCAGGGTCTATAAATGTATTTTATAACTGCGACTGCCCCGACACAGAATATTATATGTCTAAGGTCATAGAATGACTTGCAAAAATACTGTATCATTATTCTGGCAATAAACGGTACCATGACCATACTTGATACCATGATTTTTATAACATTTGTTCAAATGGTAATCGTTTTACCTCTATCAGGCGGCCGGTTTGTGACAATAGATGTCAATTTATACGCGACGTTATGTATTCAATATGTTATATATACATAGATTATTTATCACACACATGCTCATGCCTGTCCCCAAGGATGTAGAGGCGCAACTAATGCACCCACTTTGCCCCCAATGCATTATTGTATCAATATTTTTGTTTGTCCAGCGAATCCTGCGAATTACTATTATTTGTATCCGAATTATTTCTCATACTTAAAAAATAGATATGAAATGACATCTCTGCGTATTAATACGAAAATGGCGCTAAAACGTTTAGTAAAAAATATGTCAAGGAACTCAGGGTCAATATTCTTACGTGGAAAGTTCAAATTCCCACAAATCGACGTTATGCAAACTATGTCCCTGACAGAATCGAACGTCGACCTCCTAGCGACGGTCGATCACCCCTAAACGATTACTCAAGTTTATTTCGACCATAGAATAAAAAACTTCGACTTTCATAATGGCCGGTATTTTATAGTCTAATGTCATATCAAATCAAATGAAATCAATTTATGCACTCCACAATAGGGAATATGCAAGTTTTTATTTTTGCTTTCATTTGAATGAATTTCATGTAGTATATTAAAAAAATAAAATACTATAAAATATTGCTAAAAATTGCGGTATGAAAATGACAGTTTACATTTTCGCGCGCAAACGGAGCTACATGTTTAGTGACGTCACACCGTCATATTATAAATGCATAAGTTTGGACTTTCGATATCTTTTTTGAATAAATAAGTACATCAATGTTACTATGAACACACACACACACACGCCTTTTTATCCCCGAAGTGGCAGGCAGAGGCGCAACTAAGTGCACCCACTTTTCGCCGTGCGTTAGTTTAGATTTGGATATAACCGTTTGCATTGTCGCCATAAGACCTGAAATTACTGCTAAGTGTAGTTTTGCTGCTGAATGAAATAGAAATAAAAGTCTCGCTATGATTAGTTCGTAGTAGTTTAGTTCCTTTTTTTTCTACACTTGAAAACTGTTCTTTCAACAACAAAAAATTACAACCATGTGAACATTGACTTTTGGTAGATTTCTGGATTCTTCTTTTATGAACCCAAGTTTCTGTTTGATTCGAAGCCCTATTAATTTTTGCTTTTAAAGAATGTTTACCTTACAACTCTAACCTTAAAAAAGTTGTCATTGCAGGTGTGATGTCACTAGAGGTAGATTGATGTATAACACGTTCCTTTTCACGTTACTTTCAATTCGTAATTATTGTTAAAAACCGATATTAATTAAAATAAAAACATTGCCCTTCTTCAATGTTTTTTTAACATTTTAGCCACAAAATATTGATAAATATTATTTTTGCATCTTCCCTATTGTTAAATAGGTTTACAAATTAAGAAAAGTACATAATAGTGGACCCTGCAGGCCACGGCATATCAAATAATCTGTGGTGCACAGCAATTAATAAAAAAACGATTATCTGTTTTGGTCTATATTAATGGCATTATGAACCAAATTGCCTTTGCCATATTCTTTTACAGTCTTAATACTATAAATCAACTTACACCTCGGGGACAGTCAATGTGAAATCTACAAAGATATGAGAATATCATTTTGACCCAGTGGTCGAGGGCCACAAAATCTTTCTTCCAAATGGCATCAGAAAACCTCTACCACAGAATATTAGTCTTTTATTTTTTAAATTTAAATTACTTGTTTTTCTTGTAATCTCGATGCAACGGTGTCGTAATCACTATAATAAAATAAAATAAAAATATTATCGTCATAAAAAGAGACACATTGGACTGAAACTGTGAACTGAAATATGTCTTAAATGTTTTTTTTACTATGTACGTAAATGTTGTATGTTGTATGACATGTGCTAAATTGTGCAATTATCGTGAACGTTAACCAACTGAGTTTAAAACCATGAAATAACTAAATGAGGGTTATATCTGGTTCGTTGCTGCTAAATATAAATTCTTGGAATGGAAATGACGCCTAAATTGTACAACGTGATGTGTTTCTTCTATTAGCGAAATAAGAGAATAGTGATACACTGGGCTGTTAGAATTGCGATTCCTTATCTATTTCACGGAAAAAAAATGTATGACTAAAATAATCCAAAGCTGTACGGTTGGTGTTCCTTTACACAAACTATAGGGTTAATAAAAAAAAATGACGAGGGAAATTGGAATGCTATGTTTTTTTTATAAAATTGGTGCAGTTCCCGTCCGTTTATGATTCCGGTCGCGCGTCACTTTCGCGCACGCGTGGCCACCATTCACCACTTGTGCATGCGATGCGCGCGCCCTGTTTAGTGAAACTACGAAAACTGTTTGCGCACTTTCTGACCGGATGCGGATACGACGAAAAAATTATTTAACACAAACATTATTAGGTAATGACATGAATTCTCGGGTTAACGAACTTTGTTTTGTAGTGCGGTTTTAGGGAATTTTATTGACAGTGGCCAACCCGCACTAGGCCAGCGTGGTGGACTAAGGCCTTAACGCTCTCAGTTGTAGAGGAGACCCGTGCTCGGCAGTGGGCAGTATATAATACAGGGCTGGTATGGTATGGTATTGACAGTGGCGGAATGCTGAAAGGTTCCTTTGCTTTGATAGGGATTAAAACCGACTCAAAAGTCAGTTGATGTATGCTACTTAATTTTTAAACTTTGAAGTTTGATTAGGTATATACTTATAAAGTAAAAATCTACTTGAGTGTTTTAATTGTAGATACTTCTTTGTTTACGCGAATGTTAGACATAAAAAAAAAAAACTAGTCTTCGGATTTTATCGCGGTTTTTAGGTTATTCTCTCCTCACGTTCGAAGACTTTTAGCCTTCATAGTCACGGGGCGGGGGGGGGGGGGGGGGGCTGAGGTGTCGGTCGTTCGAAAAGTAAAAGTTACAATATTCTATATTTTGCATATAAGACAATATTTTAAAATTATTAACTTATATGACTGCCTCGGTGGCGTAGTTGTATTACGGTACGACTGCAAGGCTGAGGCCTCGGGTTCAATCCCCGGGTCGGGCAAAGTGATATTGGATTTTTCTATTCAGTATCAGCCCGGAGTCTGGAATTTGTGCCCGATATGGCGATAGGCTCGCCCCCTATCACATCATGGGACGGAATACGCACGGCGAAAAGTGGGTGCACTAGTTGCGCCTCTGCCTACCCCTTCGGGGATAAAAGGCGTGAGCATGCGCGTTGCGTTAATTTATATGACGGTTTTAGCTGCCTTACCAGGGAATCAAACCTAGAACCTCCTGGTTTAGGAATTAAGAGGAATAAAACAGTTGTAAGAAGTCTACAATTTGTATATTCAACTTTGCCATTGTATCGCGTACGTGTAGGAAACAGTAGGAAGTTAGTGTAGCATTGCCGGTGTTATTACAGCGCCTTGAACCTCGGAACCGCGTCGCGGAAGCCGCCGTCTACTGCACAACTAATTAATGCCCGTTTTGTCATATTTGCGCTTACATTACGTAATTATGACTGGTTATTGTGTAAACTATAGCTGGAAATAAAATAAAATACTTTATTCATCACGTAGGCGAACATAGTTGCAAGTCAAGATACATTAAATCCTACTAATATTATAAACGAGAAATTTTGTAAGTATGGATGTATGGATGTTTGTTACTCTTTCACGCATAAACTACTGAACGGATTTCGATGAAATTTGGCGCACGGGTAGATTATGTCCTGAATTAACACATAGGCTACTATTTATCCCGGGAAAATATAAAGCGGGACATTTATCCCGGGAAAACTCATTCACGCGGGCGGAGCCGCTTGCAAAAACTGGTTAATAATAATTATTATTACAAAAAGTCGCTTATATAACTACAGACAATAGGCTGCGTCTGAGAGGTATGTTTGGAAATCTTTAGGTAAGTGACTATGTTTAGCAGTGAACTTCCGAAGGCTGATGATGATGATTGTGATTTTAAATACGAAGGAATGGAAATTTTACAATCTGCAAACGTAGCTATGAATATGTATGCCTGTATCGTATCGCGACAAAATATTCTGATATATCGATGATATCTGCTTACCACCATACCAGCTCTGAGCCTTGTATATACTGCCCACTGCTGAGCACGAGCCTCCTCTACAACTAAGAGGGTTTAGGTCTTAGCCCACCACGCTGGCCTAGTGCGGGTTGGCAGACTTCAGATACCTTCGAAATTCTTATAAGGAACTTCTCAGGTATGCAGGTTGCCTCACGATGTTTTCCTTCACCGTTAAAACAAGCGAAAGATATCTGCGTACATAAAGTTATTGTATCGTGTATTTATTTCCTTTCTTTTAGTTAATAACTTATTGCTGTTACATTTTTGCACCGAGTTCGGTTTTATTGATTCAGTTTTCGTAAATCCTTTTGTAATAAACGTTTGAGTGCCCATGAATCATGATCTTTGTTAATTAAGTACTTATTCTAATGGAGTATACTGCCTTGGTGGCGTAGTTTTATTATGGTACGACTGCAAAGCTGAGGTCTCGGGTTCGATCCCCGGGTCGGGTAAAGTGATATTGGGTTTTTTTATTCAGGATCAGCTCGGAGTCTGGAATTTGTGCTCGATATGGCGATAGAGTCGCCCCCTAGCACATCATGGGACGGAATATGCACGGCGAAAAGTGGGTGCACTAGTTGCGCCTCTGTATACCCCTTCGAGGATAAAGGGCGTGAGTGTGTGTGTGTGTCTAATGGAGTATGCTAATTAAAGCTTAAGAATGAGGCTACCCACTAACTCCAAGTTTACTTACTATTATGATGACTGTAAAACTCACACAAAGGACATGTCCAAAAACGGGCTTAAATTCTAAACAAGATACTTTATACATATCTGCATAGTACTCCCAAAAACTAGGCCATTCCAATAAATCGTATAATTTTAAAGTCCTCCGATTTAGAGATTTATGTAATTTTATGTTGCTGAAAAACTACACTTAAATGTACGCTTTTAATAAAGTTAGTTATAAATGGAGGGGTCTAAAAATATTTTATTAAAGGATCCAAATCCATATTTTAGCACCTTTTATATCCATAAAGTTTGAGCCTGGTTAGATTTTTTTTTATTATTGCATTGAATGCCGAGACGAGCATGCCGTTCGCCTATAAGCGATACGACCACCCATAAACAGTAGCAACACCATCCAACACCTTGAGTTACAAAGTACTGTGTGGCATTCCACTGCGCTCGTCATCCTGAGACATAAGATGTTAAGTCTCATTATGTCCACTTACTTGTTACACTGGCTACAATGTCCTTCAAACCGAAACACAACAGTGCATGCATACTGCTGCTTGGCGGTCGAAATAGACATTGCGGTGGTACCCACCCAAACGGACTCTTACATATGAGAGACCTACCACCAGTAAACCCAGACCCAGCACCCATACAAAAAGCGGACATCTCCTTTTTCAAATACCATGAAAGCGACACGGCTGTTTCCATAAATGGAATAATACCAAAATAATATTCATAACAGAATGATTCCACGTGTCGGTGAATCAGTCGCGTGATCGCGGGAACCACGTAACGTCACCGTGACGTCATACCGAGGATGCTGCGTCGTTCCACAATTACATTTACATAATTATATTACAATGGTGTTTATTTTTAGTTAGTTTTTTAAATTGATGAAATGTAACGATTTATGTAATAGACTTAAATGCCAAAAAGAAAGGTTTTATGTAACTTTTATTTCAAGCATAGGCATTTATCCCCAATGGGATTAAAGTGCCTACATATAGTGCTCGACCCGTTTTACTCATTTCTTATGGTTAGTTACTACTTCTACTGGACGGCGAAAGTTTAGTCGAGTAGATTAATACAGACACGTTTAATAACTAAATTACTCGCTACTCGATTAAATAGCGCAGTCTAAACTAAACTTTAGAGGTATAAAGAATGGCCTTATCAAACACAATTTAGAATTTACATGTGAATTAAAATTCTCTTAAGTGTTAGATGATACATATTGATGTTTTTAAAACATCTATTCGACATCAAAGGGTAATAATTATTATAAAACACTCATATACAGGGCCATTTTTACATTGTATTACTAAATGAAACCACATATTCGTCTTTACATCTTCTAACATCTTGCCAAAAATCATCCATGAATAACGAATATTATTGCCAAAAATCCCGGTTGTAGTTTTCAATTTTTTTGAACATTTCGTAATTTAGTGCGAATATGGTTTGTGCGAAAGTGTATTTCTGAATGAAAGTATAATGTTGCCGCTGCGACGAATTATCTTAGAGCAGTAGTAGTGGCATAAGGTCGTGTAAACTTAAAGTTACTTTTTATTGATATTTATTTTGTTCGAAACTTACACTTTTTATTTTACATCTATGGTTAAAATAACTTAATGGAAAGCGTTAGTTTCGACGAGATAAGTATGTGATTTCATTTATTAACGCAATGTCAAAATGACATCATTTATTATGACTATTTGAGAAATTATACCCACTTTTTTGAACACACGAATGCTTGACAGATTGGCACAATTAAAGTTTAAAAGGCTGAAAACAATACATTCAATTTGTTGAAATAAAACAATTTTGCGGTATTTATCGCGTTTTTTTTACTTATATTTCCTGTTTCTTTTTTTCTGGAGAAAATATACGTAAATAACATCAGATATAAAATCTGAACAATAGTTTTATTTCAATGTCCATCATTTCGTAAACGTAAGAAATCATTATACATTCAATTTGATAAAAAAAAATGTTCGCGTTAATACTGTTGAACAAACACTAAGGGCCCGTTTTTTCAAACAGGCAACTTTTCTTAAGCTAGTATGCGTGACAAATGTGTCATACGCTATCGCTGCATCATTCTGCGTATCCTTGTGTGCGCGTAATGGTACCAGGTATTACATGGTTTCTATTAAAACGGGGAGAAAATCATATCCATGAAAAACAACAAAAAATTATTCACTCGAACTCATTTAGTGGGAAACTGTTGGCCTCTATTTATTTCGACGCGTTTGAAACGTTCAGTGTCTATCTAGATTCTAGGTATATAACTAATCAAAGGTATTGAACTATTAAATAAACCAAACTTAAGCTATCCTTTAAGAGGTTGTCGTTTCTAACAGATTGGTCTAAATATCTAGGGAAAGTGTATGTTCAGTTGTGGACTTCCAAAAGCTGATGATGATGATCTCGCCGGCACAGCCACTGAAACTCCTGTAAACCTGGATACCTGGAACCGGCAGTGGTACGCATTTTATGACACCGAACAGTGAAGCTCGGCGAGTATCTAATCTCTAATCTCGGAGCACTAATTAGTAAATCAATCAAATATTAGGATAGGATGTTGGAAATATATTTTTCTACATATGTATGTCATAGTTGCGATTACATCGCGTTAGCTGCGCGTTTTACTTCCGTTCGAAGTACGTCGTCAGCACGTTTTGAAAACGTTTGCATAAGCGGTAAGCCTATTCTAATGACGTATTTGTAGTCCCGCGGATGACATAATAAAACAAAATAAAAAATGTTCATAATTAGGTGTCGTTCGCGGCTCTCTCGAGTGAAGCACTTTTTCCGGAGTAAGAGGGTAGATAGGAGTACATTGGTGTATTGTGCTACGATAAAAAGTAAACATTATACCTTTGATTAATTATATACCTACATAGAGTGACGCGCTACAATGAAACTAAAACAAACAGGCCAACTTTTCTTAAGCTAGTATGCGTGACAGCTGTGTCATACGCTATCGCTGCATAATGATACTAGTTATTACATGGTTTCTATTAAAATGGGGAGAAAATCATATCCACGAAAAACAACAAAAATTAATTCACTCTAACCTTGTTAAGGCCGAAAAAGACAAAATGTCTAAATATTTAGATTTGGCTCACGAGGTTACCGACATGTGGGAGGTAGACTCCACAATTATTGTTCCGATTGTCGTTTCTGCTCATGGGTTGATACCAAAGAGTCTCGACCAACACCTCCAGAGGCTCTCAATTGGTCGTTGGGCCAAGAGCCAGATGCAGAAAGCAGTACTTCTGGACACGGCACGCATTGTGAGGAGATTCCTCACTTTGAATCCCTGACCACCGGTGGCTTGGGTCTTGAGCCTCACCATCGGAGGGTGATTCACTTTTTTATATTTTTATAATATGTATTAATGTTTTTTTTAGTATGTATATAAAAATGTAAAAAAAGGAAAATTGAAAATAAAGAGAAATATTAATTCACTCGAACTCATTTAGTGGGGAACTTTTCGCCTCTATTTTTTTCGACGCGTTTGAAACGTTCAGTGTCTATTTAGGTATATAATTAACCAAAGCATTATACACACTTTTTATCCTCTATGGGTAAGTAGAAGTCGAACCAGGTGACCCACTTTTCCCCAAGTGTGTTCCGCCTCTCCCTGTGATAGGGGGCGAGCCTATCGCCATATCGGGCACAAATCCCATACTACGAAATACTGAGCTTTAAAAAGTAGCCTATATTTGCTAATAGACATTGTCTATCTATATGCCTTGTATTCAAAGCCGTTCAGCGGTTTCATTCGTTTATTTCTTACATCCTCTTTAATACTGAGGTTGAAATACAACAACCTTAAAACCATAAAACAATGAATTGCGAATTTGGAACACTAATCGACCACTATACGTTATTATTGCATATTTGTGTTTCAAGGAAGTGTATTTGCGTCAAATGGGGTTTTTCGCAACGTGATTAATCTCATTGGTGACCTAGAGCAGTCTCCTTAGTCAGTTTTGTTTTTTAGGGTTCTGTGGTTTTGTACCAATTATTTATATTAATAAATAATTTTAATTACAAACAGTATTAGTTTATATCTTGATACACTATACTCCGTCCAACCATTATTTTTAATACAGCAATGGGAATCGAAAACAAAATAATTGACCACTTTATGGACGCCATTTTTTGCCATAGTGAAGCGACTTGCTCTTCAGCTCTGATATTAATTATCGATCGATATTCGTTAAGCCCACTGATTGTGTAACAAAGATAATTCAAAACTTTTTCATTGAAAAATAAAATGTTGCAGTGTGAATTAAATATTTTCTCTATGACCCGCCTGATTGATAATAATAAATACAGTGGTTTATTTTAAAACATAAAATATTATATACATTTAAACGCTTGTTTATAAAACAATACAAAATGTTGAGCAAAAATAACATTTAAACGTGTTTAATCGATCAAAACTTCTTCATAAATTAAATCGATTGTTACAAGAAATCGAATCGGTAACGCATTAGTACATCCCCAATTGATTAGAAATCGAACTGTCAAAAGTTAATTAAATGGTTGGACGGAGTATAATTTAGACATTAGTTATTTTTTATTGCAAGAGTAAATACAACACATAATCACGCTTTCTATCCCCGAAGGGGTAAGCAGAGGCGCAACCAGTGCACCTCTCGTCATGTTTATTACTTTTTATGTGACAGGGGGCGATTCTTTCGCCATATCGTTCACAAATACCAGCCTCCGGCCTATATTGAGCAGAAAAACTCAATATCACTTTGTCCGATCCGGGGATCGAACTAGAAACCTCAGCACGTCATACCACAATACAACTACACCGATTCAGGAAGATTTTTTCTTAAACTACTTTATCACCTATAAGGTAGTTTCCTATGTTCTATTTTGTACATTATTTTATATGTAACAGAAATTGATACGAAAAAGAAATTCTTCTGTGAAATTAGCAACAAATTAGATGAAAATAAAGCAGTTATTCATATTTGAAATACTGTCGAAAGCAAAAGCGGCGGCGTGGTGGAGATATAGCGCTATCTCTTTCGCACGCACGCAGCGTTATGGCCGGTGACACCCGGTAAAGTCACAGTATGATATTACTGTTATTTGAAAACTACCCCTTACCAAACAAAGCTTTACAACTTGCTTATTATTGCGCCAATTTTGAAAATTCTTTGTCAGTTAGATTTTGGATTGCATACTTTTTTGATAAAAGTATTAAAAAACGTAAAAAGTCCAGGCTCAAGGTTTGCCATCGGGCAATGGAGCGCATCATTCTACATGTTAAGTTAACAGATTGCGTTCGAAACACCGATTTGCGCTCCAAACTCAAATTGCCGATGTAGCTCAGAAAGCCGCTAAGCTTAAATGGAACTGGGCTGGCCACATTAGTCGTATGCCTGACGAGCTTTGGGCCAGGATTACCACTTTGTGGAGCCCCGACACTGCTCATAGGCGTAGAGGTAGACCATAGAAGAGATGGCGGGATGAACTGGACTCATTGGACAGCAATTGGTTTAATGTAGCGCAGCATCGCGATTCATGAAAGGATCTTGGGAAGGCCTTTGCCCAACATTGGGACATTATAGGCTAATACAATACAATTAAAAAACGAAAATAAACCAATCAAATAACTAATTTGCAAGCATCAAAAAGACTTTATTCTGATTGTTCAGTTTTCGCTATGAGCCCGACGGTAACGGATGAGTTTTATAAGAATTGGTCATTCAAACTATATGAAGTGTAAATAAAATAAATTAATAGATTTTTTATATTGATACGACAAAGCGACCCCAATGCTCCTGGTGGTAATCCATTTACCAGGGTGTAGAGTCCAGACAGAATGACTGACGAGAGACGATCTTCGCTACTTGACACTATTAAGCCGTGGGCTTCGAATGTGGCAGAAAACCACGACATGACTCCGTTTCGTTTTATTTTATTTTATTTGCACTTTATACACGAATGTACAGGTGGACTTAATGCCGTAAGCATTATCTACCAGTCAACCTTAAGGTGGTGCAGAGATAATCATGGTAGGTGCATTAAAGGTATATATTAAAAAAAAGTGTTCAACTTCAAAGATAACATACATAAACATAAATACACGACAAATACACAATCAATAATACATCCTACTAATATTATAAACGTGAAAGTTTGTAAGTATGGATGTATGGATGTATGGATGTCTGGATGTATGGATGTTTGTTACTCTTTCGCGCAAAAACTACTGAACGGATTTCGATGAAATTTGGCACACGGGTAGATTATGTCCTGGATTAACATATAGACTACATTTTATCCCGGGATAATATAAAGCGGGACTTTTATCCCGGGAAAACTCATTCACGCGGGCGGAGAAATAAAAACAAATAAGTATAATAATACATACATTTATTGGGATTGGTTGAGAGAAAAACACGTGAGTGACGTATTAGTCTCTTGATCAATCACAAATATCAAAATTAAACGACATCCTCTTACGAGTTGCGTCTATTTGCCATATTCTAAACCCACTGGCCTGTTGAACGATGTGTTGAAGAGCGATAGTAGTCTATGTATACAGAAGGGCGGACTGCCTCGGTGGCGTAGTTGTATTACGGTATGAGGGCAATGCTGAGGTGTTGGGTTCGATTACCGGGTCGGGAAAATTGATATTGGGTTTTTTAAATTCAGTATCAGCCCGGAGTCTGGAATTTGTGCCCGATATAGCGATAGGCTCGCCCCCTATCACATCATGAGACGAAGTGGGTGCACTTGTTGCGCCTCTGCCTACCCTTCGAGGATAAAAGACGCGAGTGTGTGTGTGTGTATACGGAATCCTACATGCATGAAGATTGTTTTTTAGAGCAACCGCAGACTGCGGTCTCATTCATCGGAAATGTTTATTTATTGCCTGTGATGTAGAAATACTGTCACTCTTCTGAAAAGTATTAACGTGTCTGTTAATGAGTAATTCTGGACTGTCTATTCAGGACTTATTCTTATTGTTAAAATCTGACACGTATTTGTTGTTTTACGGCCTTATTCATAAATAGTTTATAAAGCTGTTTTATTTATCGAATGTTTTGTCTTCTTTGAACGAATTTTGAATTCAGTTTGAAGGAAGAAGACAAAACATTATATAACTAAAACAGGTTTATAAACAGTTTATGAATAAGGTCCATAGTCTGTAAAGACCATATTATGTTATAACTGTGAATGTTTGTTGGATGTCTATCCATAAACATTGTTGGACTTCTGTTCACCATGAGGTTCTGGCTTCGATTCCCAGCTCAAGCAACAATTATTGTGATTTTTTAAGACTTGGAAAAAACCCTTGTCTGCGACTAGTTTTTGTCCCCTTAGACCCCATCAGATAATGGGTCGTAAATCTCGAAGTGCAGCAAAATTGTTGCGTCTCTGCCTACCCTCTTAAAAGGCATGACGATTCCACTGAGACTAGTTTTGAATGACGTAACGTGTAATAGTCAATGATTTATTATAAACGGATTGACTGCCTTTGTGGCATAGGTGTATTACGGTATGATTGCAATGGTGAGGTATCGGGTTCGATTCTCGGGTTGGGCAACGTGATATTGGGTTTTAAATTCAGTATCAGCCCGGAGTCTGGAATTTGTGCCCGATATGGCGATAGGCTCGCCCCCTATCACATCATGGGATGGAATACGCACGGCGAAAAGTGGGTGCACTAGTTGCGCCTCTGCCTACCCCTTCGGGGGTAACAGGCGTGAGTGTGTGTGTATTTATTATAAAGTAAATATTCCAAAGTGTTAATTATGACGCAAGATAGACGTCCTTTGTGGTAAACCTTGACTCCAACGCTATAAGTGCTAAAGTGCGATGAACTATCGCCCATCACAGGTTAAACCAATTCCATATTTTCAAATTCAGAATTATTTATTATTTTTTTATTAAAATAATTATCGAAGAGCAAGCCGCTTGCCTGAAGTAGTGGCAACAGCGTTCGAACACTGAATAGGGTAGATTTTTGTTTATTAAAAATTTAAGAAAGTCAGAACATAGCGCGAAGACAGTTATCAAAATGCGCTCGAAATAAAATAAGTTACAAGCAAGGTTACAAGCTTTTTAAATGAGTTTAAAGTGGTAACGTCAAAAACAGAAAAGAAATGCGCGTAAACCGGCGTGACGTCACCGGTTGTAATAAGTCGTAAGGATGCGGGCATAAGAAAGAGATAGATATCCCTGTTACGCGCCGCTTTTTGTTGTTTCCAATACTTTAAACAAGAATTTGATGTATAAAAGATTTCTCTATCAATGTAACTCTCCCCTCTTCAGCTTTGACATCACGTTAAAAAAGTTTTTTTTTATATAGCCAACGAAGGTGGACAAACCGACGGCCTACTAGATGGTAAGTGGTCATCGTCGTTCTTGGAAATGCTGACATAGTCAACCATCAAAAACTTTTTCTAATAAACTTCTTTTGGATTTGAAATCTTTCTTTCTATTATTTTTATCATTCAACAATGACTTATAAAAGATTAAAATAAATAAAATAGTGTAAATGTTTGAACCTGAATTATACATTTTTTTTTACATATGGCACTTGTGTTCACATTTTGCCAATGTCAAGTTTGGGTTGTCTTTTTTTATTATCTGTAGTATGTCGAAGTAAAGCAGTGGCTACCTTACCAAGACTTTATCGAGGAGTTTTGGCGGCAACAAAAAACACTTGATTAGCACAATTATTTCAATTCACTTCATTTGAGCTCTTTAATAGAACTATATTGGATAATATACCACCATAATTATGCAATATAACACTAAGTATCATCAAAATAATGAATTAAAACAAGAGCACCTCATGACACTTCCAAGTTCCCGCCGAAACTCCCTCAATTATACATACTTTTGATTGTAAACAGTTTTGAAAGTCAAATTGTTCGATGACAAAAAAAGGTTATTGACTGCAATGAAAACGTTATGTCTTTAACACATTCCAATGGTTTTAAAGTAATATCAATTTGTCTATTGCGAGTTTTAACGTTTATTTGTGCAATTATATTCGTTTACGCTTTAGAATTTCGTTTAGACTAAAGTTTACGAATTTTTTTTGGTCAATAACTAAGTAAATTACTTTTTGGGGTCTATATTAATCTCAACGTCTTGTTGTTACTATAACAACGTAAATGCTGTAAAATAAAGAAAAATGTTTCAGTGTCTAATAAAAGTAGCAATTAATGTTACTGTTACCTTTATTAAAATTATAAGTGAATTAATGGGAGAACGAATGATTGAATGAATGAATGAATATGGCGTTTGTTTTAATTTTTCTGACCATTACTTTTACATTTCATGAAGAAACTGGCTAATAGTGAAAAGTCTTCTTACCTTATTTTTACCATATTTAAAACAAACCGTTTCTAAGAATTGATCAAATCAGTCCGACGCACACACGATAACAGGAACTCGGAAGCTGGGACCAAATTCCTAACATGGGAAATAACCATAAAATTCCTGATGCTATAAACACAGGGAAACAGTTATATCCCGTTGAATAATTTTGTTCCATTCTCAGAATATATAATGATGTAGTTCCATTGAAAACTAATTAGATGCGGAAAATTTGTTAAAACATTGGAATTTATCCTTCGATAATGTATCTTGGTTAATTAATTACATTGTAGTTGGAACTATTGGTAGTCTCGTGAAAACGTGTGAATTTGCTCAGAGATGGTAATTCCGCTCCGTTAATAAGGTAAGATTGCTCCAGGATGAGTAGTTGCTATCAGCATACCCAGTTGCGTGGACGATAGCCTAGTTGGGAATGGAATGGTTCAAAACCCAAGGCACACACCTCTGACTTTTCGAAGTTACGTGTGTTTTGTTTATCAATTATCGTTCGCTTTATCGGTGAAGGAAAACATCGTGAGGAAACCTACATACCTGAGAATTCTCCATGAGAATTTCAAGAGTATGTGAAGCCTGCCAACCCGCACTAGGCCAGCGTGGTAGACTAAGGCCTAACCCCTCTCAATAGTAGAGGAGGCACGTGCTCAGCAGTGGGCAGTATATAATACAGGGCTGGTTGCATTACTTAGAAATAATAAACTATTACCTATATGTATATACAACAGTATAGCATATAACGTTTACAGGAGGGTCAGTCTACCTTCTCCTTCCCCACCTTTGGAAACTTTAAAAGATGACGTTAGCTACAGCAAACGTTGAAGTAGGAGAGATGTTTCGTTTCAAGGTAAGTTCTGTTTTTGAGATGTGTTTTTCGCTAATGCCTTCAAGAAAACAAACAAAATCTCATCACACCTTTATCCTCGTATGCAGAGGTACAACCAGGACACCAATTTTTCACCATTTGTGTGTTCTGTCCCATAATGTGATAGAGACTGTGTTTATTGCCTCAACAAGCACTGATTCCAGACTCCACATGTCTTGAAGACCGTCTTTATTTCAAAGGCTTGGACATATTTTGAATAGTGACGCAACGCATTGTTACGCTGTGCTTTGTGATTTAAAGTTCTGGGTGGTACTATTTATGGAGGCGCTTATTAATGACTGGCTCGTCTCGTCATTGACTTGCGTAAGAAACATCTCATGATGACGAGTGCAGTGTTATACAATGTTTTATCATGTCATGTCATGTCATGTTCTGAGTAACGTTGATACCATGTATGGACATTGGATAGTGATCCTTTCCTACTGCCTTAGTGGCGTAATTATATTTACATTACGACCACAGCGCTGATGTCCTGGGTTCGATTTCTAGGCCGAGCAGTGATGTTGGATTATTCTATTCAGTAGCTCCTAGTTTGGAATTGTATTTGATAAATGGCAATAGACCTGTTGCCTTGAGGCGTAGCATAGTTGGTGAAAAGTATTTGTTAAACCTCTAAAATAATGTCATTCACGATGACGCGCGCTACCAATTTTTGGGCGGGGATTTCACGGGTTCAGGAGACTTAGGTTATTCATTGTAGTATGCATGTGAATTTATAAGTATTTAGTATGTATTTGCGGAACTAAAATACAAGCAAAATGTTGCACAATTGGACTATAAGCGCTTAGGGGTATTGGAAGAGTGCGTCATCGTGGATGGCATTATATATACCTTTGACAAACGAGAAAAGTTTGATACTATGTATATTTCCTAATGGTAGGAGGTTATTTATATTCTCCAAAGAGTTCTAAGATTATATAGAGTGGATATTGGGAAATTTGTCATACAAACATTTTGAGCATGTGCGTCAGTAACTCAAATTACCGTGAAATAGCAAAACACCTATGTAAAATGCATTAGAACACACTTTGAGATGACTGTAATGCGCAAATTGGCGTATTTTCTTGCAAAATATTGTTTTACTTACAAAATTTTACCTTATGGCGTACCGAGACGTCTTGTAACAAAGACGTGTCTGTTAGGGCTGCGACTTATTACGAATTGGTAATAATTTTTGGATGAAAAATTTGGTCCAGCCCCCTTATTCTCTATGACAGTGTTAACTCGTAACGCGGCCGCGTTACGTTAACTTTGTATAATTAGTGTTAAATGGTATTCTGTATCCCAATTTCCATAGTGATAAACGCGATGAGCTACGTTACACGCTTGTTACGAAAGATGAAAATAACGTGTGTCATAGAGAATAAGGGGGTGATGTCCGGTCTATAACAAACTATACTGTTTAATGTCTTTAGTATGCATCCAGATATCACCGCACACAAGGTGTAGCTCGTCATAGATGCCCAAGTAAGTGTGTCATTCCAGGATCAACCTGTGCATATTCAGTTTTGTACGGGCAGGGATAGTGTCGACAATCAAAGGATTATCTCTAGTCAATCTAAACTAGACGCCACGTCACTAATTACCAGGGGCATTGGGGTCATTTTGCGGTAAAAATTAATGCAAATACATGTTAGACATGATAATCACGCGCGGGCGGCTGATAACGTTTTGCGTCCGGAGGGTGAACGTCTTAACACGTGAGTTTATTTTGGCAGATAGGTGAACGTATTAGGCGTTATCAAGGTCAATGTCGTTCGTATAATAATTACGTAAAATAAATTATTTTTAGTCATTCATATAGCGATATGGATTTGAGGAGAGATATTCAACGTACATAATATTTTGCAAGTTAAATCACGTTTTTTTAGTAAAGTACCTACTCGTGTCGATAGAGTTTTAATAGTAACAATATTCTATCTTAAAAATGATGCAAACGTTTATAATTACAATGACTTGTTGAAATAAGTAAATGATTGGATGCCATTTATTCAATATTCTTTGATGACCGAATGACATATTGAAATATAAAATACTTTAAACTTATTTTTTATGATAGCGAAAGTAGTTTTTGTTTTTGCCGTCCTATTATTAATTCGATTAAAACAGTTTTTATTAGACGTAGAAAACCTATTTCAAATGTTCCGTTTAGTAACTTTATGCGTACGTGACTCACGGAATTTTCAATGTCAACGACAGTCAAAATAACTGTTACTTTTGCCTTAATTACGACGTTGTGGTAGCAATTCTTATGGCATTTACTTTTATAAGTCCCAAAGAACCTGCCGGTTAAATATTAAAAATGTCAAATCCAAGATAAGCAGTCCAATGAGTCAGAACGCTGATTACGCAATAGGCTAAAGAACGCGCGGCCTTCTGCCACGTGCCGCGTATTTTCGCAAACGCGTGCTTTGTTACCCGTGTTGGACACGTGAATTGTGACGTAACACGTGACGGGACTAGGAACTGTTTGGTAATTGTTTAACTATAAGGATTTTTTTTTAAATTTGTAAGACGTAATTTTTTACCGGTCTAAATATTGGATGGTTTTTTTTTAAACTAACACAAATAGTTGCCTTTAAGCTATATGTTACACAACATAACACAGAAAACTTAAAATTGTTGCCTGATCCACTAATCGAACCCAATCCACAGCCCATGTAAATTAAACAGTTGTCCGAACTATATAGAACCCAGCAGACACAGTCTATATCGTACACAATTAGATCAATGAGGCTAGGAAGATTGTTTTAAATATGACGTGGTTGTTACAGGTACTTGACCCCGAGTGTGCTACATCTAATAACAATAACACCACAGCTTCAGTTTGAACAGGTGCAATCTATTATATTCCATCATTATTGACATTAAAGGCTATTACACCTTATGCGCTAAATCTCACTAATATTTTTATACAATGAGACTAGCTAAGCACCACGTTAGCAAATGTTGGTGGCCTAGGTTGGCAATATTATTGAAATAATAAACGAAAATAAATCGCAGACTGTCTGAACCATGTTCCTTTTTTAAAAAAAATAATTTAATAACTACAGTTACCAGATGGGGGCTTTCTCCTCAATGCAGATGTCCGCTTTTTGTATGGGTGCTGGGCTTCAAAATATAACCAGGCCCAAACTTTATGGATTAAAGGGGCAAAAATATGGATCTTAGATCCCATAAAAACAAAATTTGACCACCCATTTGTAAAAAAAACTTTTTAAAAACGATATTTTTAAGTGTAGTTTTTAAGCAAAATAAAATTACATTACTCTCAAAATCGGAGGACTTTATTATTACCTATACGATTAATTGCAAAGGCCTATTTCTAAATGCTGAGGGGGACTTATGGTGGGAATAATTTGATAGCTAAACATGTTATAATTCTTGCCAAAACAGCCCTTTTTACCAATACAAAGGCTCGAGACTGTTTTTTTAGGTCTCACATTCCACTAAATTGACTTTTCTGACACCTCTTCACCTTTTGTTGGCGGCAACAGTGTTAAAAACTGGAAAAGTCTATGCGCCGTTGATGACTGGAATAAGTATTGTATCCACCTGCACCTCTTCCAATCTGTCGGAACATCACAACTCGTATTTCAGGCCTTTGATTAATTATATACCTAGATAGACACTGAACGTTTCAAACGCGTCGAAAAAAATAGAGGCGAACTGTTCCCCACTAAATGAGTTCGAGTGAATAAATTTTTGTTGTTTTTCATGGATATAATTATCTCCCCGTTTTTATAGAAACCACGTAATAACTGATATCATTATGGGCGCACACAAGGATACGCAGAATGATGCAGCGACAGCGTATGACACAGCTGCCACGCATACTAGGTTAAGAAAAATTTGGGCTGTTTGTTTTAGTTTCATTGCAGCGCGTCACTCTATCTAGGTATATAATTAATCAAAGTTACAAGAATGTTGTGAAAAAGATTTAGCTGAGACACCCCATTTCAGAGAGCCATTCCTGTTAAAATTGTGCTAGATAAAACCCGCACTCTGTGTTGCCTAATCTGGGATATAAAACCAAGATATCGGTCTATATTGTTATTGTACTGTTACTTGACCTAAGCGGTCGGTAATAATATTTGTAATTACATTTTTTCTTTTCACCGTTAAAGCGAACAATAATTGATAAACAATACACACGTAACTTCGAAAAGTCAGAGGTGAGTGCCTTGGGTTTTGAACCTCCGGACATTGTCTCGGCAGACCGTTTCATTCCCAACAAGGCTACCGTCCACTGTCGCTTTGATGGTGAAGGAAAACATCGTGAGGAAACCTACATACCTGAGAATTTTCCATAAGAATTTCGAGGGTGTGTGAAGTCAGGTGGACTAAGGCCTAACCCCTCTCAGTAGTAGAGAAGGCCCGCGCTCAGCAGTGGGCAGTGTATAATACAGGGCTGATTGCATTGCGCTGCATTGAAATTTATATATTCTTTTGAATGTCTCGGTGGCGTAATTGTATTACGGTATGACTGCAATGCTAAGGCTTCGGGTTCGATTCCCGAGTTGAGCAGTCATATTGGGTTTTATATTCAGTATCAGGTTGGAGACTGGAATTTGTTCCCGATATGGCGATAGGCTCGCCCCCTATCACATCATGGGACGGAATACGCACGGCGAAAAGTGGGTACATCAGTTGCGCCTCTGCCTACCCCTTCGGGGATAAAAGGTGTGAGTATATAATATATGTACGTTTTTTTTAACAGGAAAACATTCAGGAACCTTCTAGATGCGTAATCTGTTTGTTTATGTTATAAAATCTGTTTGTACGACTAAACCGCATGCAGGTGAATTATTTTCCTCTTAAAACAAAAACATGTAGATTTTATTAGAAAAGCCACAGTCGACACTCATTACTTCCGAGGAATTACATAATACGGTTTTACTAGACAGACAGTGTTGAAGGAAAAAAATCTAGTATAAAACATCCCTATGGTAAATTTCTCGTTAGAATGACGGTGTTCTTCTAACTAAATAACTAATGTGGTTATGATGCATGAATGAAATGAACAATTTTTTTAAATTTTATTTAAAACACTTTGAGTCATTTCCAACCGTCAGTCTCATAGTTATTACAAATTTTATTTAAAACACTAAATCCTTAGTTCGTAAGAGGTCTATGTGCATGTTCATATATCAATTATATACTGGTGGTAGGTCTCTCATATGTAAGAGTCCGTCTGGGTGGGTACCACCGCAATGTCTATTTCTACCGCCAAGCAGCAGTGTGCATGCACTGTTGAGTTTCGGTTTGAAGGACATTGTAGCCAGTGTAACTACTGGACATAATGAGACTTAACATCTTATGTCTCAGGAGCGCAGTGGAATGCCATACAGTACTTTGTAACTCAAGATAATGGATGGTGTTGCTACCGTTTATGGGTGGTCGTATCGTTTACCATCAGGCAAACGGAATGCTCGTCTCATCATTCAATACAATAAAAAATAATAAAAAAAATTAGCTCCTGTTGGGAGACGCTTCTAATCTGTACCTAAAATTATTGGCACGCGCTTTTTCGCAGTTAAGAAGTATAGGTAACGTGGTAGTGAACACTACATTATGGATGGACATTACACTGGATGGTATACCTTTTTAAAGGCAGCCGTGTCGGATACCATCAGCAAAGTGGTCATACCTTTCCATAAAAAAATCGTTTTTACAATACAATGTCATAATATTACTATCAGGGGATTCCTAAAACGCAACCATTTGTCTTTATTAAAACTTGTATATATTAATTTAATATAATTATGAAATAACATTTAATTAAACTAATTGATTGATAAAATAAATTGAAACTAATTGTAAAGTTCCAACGCTAAGGTGAGTGCCCTGTAGGGTCGAACGGTACGATGCACTGTTTAGTGTTTTTATATGAAGGTCATTTTAGCGTCATTGGTCTAGTGGCAACGTTCGGCTGTGAACTGGGGGTCCTAGGATCGATTTGGGTTGAGTAAACTTTTGTGATTTTTAAACTTCATATAGGTAGTGCTTAGATAATAGGCTAGTTCTTTATGTCACTAAAAAGTAATAAAGAATATAATTTTCGTAAAGTATTTTTCAAACTAAACTTTACTAAAACTTATGGTCGATTCTAGAAGCGCCCATACTAACAGAGTTACGCTATACCTTTGAGCACAGACGTTTCCCCAAATAATATGCCAGACCCCTTTCTAGGGAATTCTCTCCGGATACAGCCGTCTCGACGCCTGTTATGTACTTCACTGGCTGAAAATCCCGCTTTCCTGCTGCAAATAAACTAACGGAGAGTTTTATTCGCAGGACATGTCCAAAAACGGGCCTGAAATTTTAAACAAGACAATTTATATACATTTGGATAGAACTCCTGAAAACTAACCTTTTGCAATAAATCGTTTCATTTTAAAGACCTCTGATTTTGAGATTTATGTAATTTTGTTTGGCTTGAAAACTACACTTAATATGAACGTTTTTAAAAAAGTTGGTTATGAATCGAGGGGTCTAAAAATATTTTTTTAATGGATCTAAGTTCCATATTTTGCCCCTTTAATATCCCTAAAGTTTGAGCCTGGTTAGATTTTGGGGCCCAGCACCCATACAAAAAGCGGACATCTCCTTTGAAATAAATAACACTGGCCACTATTCCAAATTTAATTCATCCCAATACTTTCCGTTAATTTTTTTAAAAATGGAATGATTTGAAATAAGAATAACAGCCAGTTTTAAGCAATAGTTAATACACATTTACATAAATAGATTATGCGTAGGTAACATTAGTAATTTCCCTATCGACATCAAAATAATTATGTTTATTAAGGTGTTATAATAATTAATCGTAGGCATCGAACATATATTGAGGCATTGATTTTTATTATAAAGTTGATTAACCTGACGTCAAGTGAACTTAAGGTTTTATCTTAGATAGTTACATCCACGTTTAGCTTTTCACATTAGAGCTAATAGGAAACGGGACACTTTCAACAAACTATTAAACTTCGGAAAATTCCATTTCCCTGAATCGAACCCCACACACGGTGATATCACTACAACGCGATGACAATGGCGTTACGCAAGCACGTCTAATGTTTTATTTTGATACGAGGTCACTGATCCGAGATGTGTCGGGTCAACGACCGCTAGACACTTATAGGAAAAATTTGCGACGCGTTCTTATCGTGTGGGGTTAGCGACATGGGGTCTTTAAGGGACCGCTGTTGTTTGGGAGATATATCCCTTTATCTTTTTGTTTTGGGTTGCTAAAAATATGCACTATTGTGTTTTGAAGATCGGAAGTACACATGTGTGAGTTATTTGATACAGATAATTAAACAATGATTTTTTTTGGGTTCCAAGATATCTGGTAAGGGGAAATTGATATTGAGCCATCAATAATAATAATACCAGCTCTGTATTGTTATATACTAGATTTGGCTCGCGGCTCCGCCCGCGTGAATGAGTTTTCCCGGGACAAAAGTTCCGCTTTATATTTCCCGGGATAAAAAGTAGCTTATGTGTTAATCCAGAACATGATCTACCAGTGTGCCAAATTTCATCGAAATCCGTTTAATAGTTTTTGCGTGAAAGAGTAACAAACATCCATACATCCATACTTACAAACTTTCGCGTTTATAATACTAGTAGGAATATGTCACTGCTAGAAGCGATTCCTCTACTATTAACAAGATAGTGGGGTCTACTACTATGGAGACAATCTGACTATACAATGGACTAAGTACACATCAAATATAAGTATATTTCCAAGTCTGAAACTTGCATTATGTGTTGTAAAAATTACAACATATCAATGTCAACGGCCCACATTATCTAACTAAGGGGAACCACGCGGTTTCGGGTGATACGAAAGGTCATATAGACATAGTTACTAGATTACTTTCTTTGCCAAATATTTGCAGTTACTGCTATCAGTAAAAATGATTATTAATTTACATAACATATTCTACGTAAAACATGAAAACTAGCCATTATTAATATGACAAATTGGTAATGTCTATGAACGGTATTCATATTTTCAAATTTAGATCTAATTTAAATATAGAAGTACTGGCTGAATAGGTATATTGTTATAAAAACAATAGCTGAGATTAGAAAAATGCTTGTCTAGAAATTGGCAAATAAGAAAACTATTTTAATTAATATTGACGATAGCAAAAAGAACGTTATAATTTACTATAAAAATATTATCGCTGCGAAATTGTAATAAAATATTGAATGTAGATTGCAAATAGTTTTTAACCTTCGCAGATTATAATCAAATGTTGATACAGTTTATAATGACATAACGTAATTTATGTATTATTGTAATATATGTAAATTGTCTATTATTCCAAACAGTTCGTGACATATTTGCAAACCGTGAAATTTACTGCCTAATTAATAAACGAAGATGGCATTTCGTTTACACAATTTGAATAATATTTGTTTACCAGTTGTATTGATGCGTTTATTATAATGAGGCTTGTAGAAAAAAAAACATTTTAAAATTCTAATAATTTATTTTTAAAACGGAATAAACAAACCCCGGGCTTTCACAACAAAACATAAAAATCTCCACATTATGCCAACGACATTGAGACGTCACCACACCATCTAATCACAAAGTCAATTTATGAGTTGTAAATTAAAAAGTTACATCTATCCTATTTGCCCTCATTTGAGTACATTCCATTTTCGCACACACACACGCACATTTTCAGCGTATCTGTACATGCGGGTTTGTGTGCGTCCCGTGTATCTACACCGACGGAGCGTCGCGTCGCGTGCGAGTGTGTGTGCGCAATACAGAGGGTCGACGACCGGCGAATTTTCGGCGGTACGAAATAGGTGGGTATTGCACAATTTGGCGTAGTACATGGTGACCAGTTTAGGTTGAGCCGTGGGAATTTTCCGTTACATATAACGTTAGGACCAACGTATATTGGTTTATTTTTTAAAAGGCTCGTTATAGCTTAAAGTACTTAGTATTGACGTCAACAGGCCATTATACAACGTAGGACGAACCAACCTCAACATACACCTAAAAATTAAAAACAACATTTGATTATAAGGGTGCTTCTTTTGAAGGAAAACCTGTAAGTCAGTATATAAATTAAGAGTAAACTCTATCCAGGGTTGAATGATGAATTAAGGTTTCCACGTAGAGACATCGTATTTTGCTATCTCACCCTTCCATCTTCCGAGATATTGCATTCAAAAAAGGCCCATGAATTCGGTTTTCTATGACTGATACGGACTACAAAGACACTTTAGTTATGATGTCTCTTGACCTATCTTAATGTAATGAAATGTAATTAAACTTGTTAAATTTTGACAGTTATTACAATAAAACATGAAATGTACTATAGGTATATGGTAGTAATGCAAAAAATAATTATACATTTATTTGCATTCATACAAATTGCAAATATTTGTTTCGATCAATAAAATTGTGATATTTTATTTACAAGAACAGAAACGCGACGGCCATGTTTGATGTCACATTTATCATTTACGTCACTTTTGTTTTTTTAAACATGACGCCACAACTCAAATGTCACGTGACTGTTTTCGCGTGATATTTGGACAATAAAAAAAATATTGTACATAAAATATAGATAAGAAGTTCTTCTTTGTTTATAGACGTGTATTACTTAAAAAGGTGATCGACTTTGGAATCAAACATTTAAAGGAATATGGACTCACCAGTCCACGGGCTAAATATAGTGTAATAATATTCAAAGTTTCCCAACAGTAAATATTAGTAAATATTAGATTTACCGCGGTTACTAAAGCGACAGTTCAGTCAAGGTCTGTTGTTGCAACGTTGTTTCGCAAAGCCCAACGGAACGCAACGGGTTGCGTCAAATGTTATATGAAAATAAATCACTGATACATTACACTGTTGATATTAAGATATGCGAAAATGTGACCACTTTTTGTCGTTTATTAGTAACCTTAGATAGGTTAGGTATTTGCAGCAAGAAATACTTTGGTTTCCGTTAGTTTTACAAGGTGGAAACAATTGTTGTAACAAGAAATTCTAAGAGATTTTCGCAAGAAAAGTGGACAAAAATTTCTTTCCGACTCTTAAGCAATTTACTGTTCGTTTAATTTTTGCTATGTGTACTTCAGACTTAGCAAAATATTGTGTTTTTATGAATTTCCTTATAAAATGAGATAATATATACATACTGCTAAGGGAAGATCTGTAGATAAGAATATACACAACTTTAATTGTTCTATGAATCGTTTATGATTACTTTGATGCACGTATTTGAAATTCAGCTAAAATGCAAATACAATTCTTCTTTTACGTGTAATTAGAAAATAAATAAAAATATTGGAAAAACACATAGCCTATAATCATCGCACAATAAATATAAATCGATAGACACCTCACTAGTCAAAATCGGTTCAATAGGAGCGATGCTAGAGTGGAACATAAAATGGATACATACATACATACATAGGGTGCTAAAATCATTACCCTTCCTGGCTTCGCCGTAGTCGGGTAAAAGACGAAATATTTCTAGACTTTTTTTTTGGCATTGAATGACGAGATGAGTGTGTCATTCGCCCAATGGTAAGCGATACGACCACCCATAAACAGTAGCAACACCAATCAGCACCTTGAGTTACAAAGTACTGTGTGGCATTCCACTGCGCTCGTCATCCTGAGACATAAGATGTGAAGTCTTACTATGTCCTGTACTTACACTGGCTACAATGTCCTTTCAACCGAAACACAACAGTGCATGCACACTGCTGCTTGGCGGTAGAAATAGACATTGCGGTGGTACCCACCCAGACGGACTCTTACATATGAGAGACCTACCACCAGTAAAAGACACGCTGAGCTTCAGTGCTTGGTGCTAAAATGTGTGCTGATGATCCTGGCTTTGAGGACGGGATGTCAGTGTCATACCAAAATGCATTAAGACCTTCGTAATTAACAATAACTCGATACTTTTTCTTTCGATATGCGTGGTAGTCCCAGTAGAATTAAAGCTATAAAAAGAAATATTTTTGGAACATGATCAAGCAAATCTCGAGTTTGTTAACGTATCCGTTGTCAGATTGACCGTGGATTAGTATTATTTCACTGACGGGTCGTGTGTTGGTCATATATTCGCATAACCGATCATACTTTGAACTTTAAAACCTCATCCGAGAACTTCACACTATAAAAAATAACAGTATTTTCTAATTGCTAAATGTCTACAAGAAACACACACTTTCAAGCCTTTATCTCCGAAGGAGTAGGCAGAGGCATAACTAGTGCACCCGCTTTTCGCCATGTGTATTCCGTCCCATGATGTGGTGGGGGGCGAGCCTATCGCCATATCGGGAATAAAATTCCAGACTCCGGGCTGATACTGAACAGAAAAAAATCCAATATAGCTTTGCCTGACCCGGGATTCGAACCCAGGACCTCAGAGTAGTATTGTACAGCGCACGCAATACTACTACGCCACCGAGGCAGTCTACAAGAGACACTGTATTTTTATTACTGAATCAATATAGAATTACAGTAAAGTTAATAAAGTTCTAATCAAATGTTTAAAGATTTTTAATTAAAGCAATTTGTTTCTAATATTTAATCACAAATACGTTAAATGAACAAAATAAATGATGGTTATACTATTTATACCAAAGTATTTCTAGCATACGCGTGGGCTTAAGGCCATTGTCGGCCATTTCTGCCAACGAACGGACTATGGGTAGGCTAATGGCCAGCTTGCTATTCGATCGCCCACACGCATAGAAACAGTCAATAAAACGCGCAGTCTTCATCCGCATACTTTGGATATTTTAAATAGGTCAGTAGTATAAAAAAGTAAAAACAAATCTTTTAACCGTTGATAAAAAGAGATCTTTCTGGAAAACATTTCGACATAAACGTCTCTAAATAACCGTAGGTGTGAAATCGTTGCCCCCAGCATTGACCAGTGTAAGTTGACCTTCGGAAAATTACGCGGCGCCCTACGATGCTTTGGTTTTGTGCGAGAGAGGGTACTGTGCGGGTCATCGTTGTTGGTCGATAGGGAATTTTCCTTAGAGAAAAACGCCCGAAAATATTGCCGGTCGTTGAACTGCAGGCAAGGTCGGTGTAGCAAGGTCGGCGGCCGCAGTGTCGTCGCCCCGCCACTACCAAAACATTACATTGATTGGCAAAAAATGGCCGCTGGTGTCATATCAATTTTGCTATTACGTCATTATGATTTTGAATTTAGAATGTTGTATATTGGCTGTAGACAAATTGCATAGATAATCTATTTTTTTATTTTAATTAAGCTTACTTTCAAATTTATTCTTTATGTTTTTATTATTTTCTCCAAGACCAACTTTTGGTAATAAGTGTACGATAACTGCTTTAAATAAATAATTTATGTCGTAATTGGGTGAACTTTTTAATTGATATTCATTACAGTTGAAATATTTAATGTAACAGTAAACATTTACATGACCTGAAACTTATAGCATAAATTAAATATTTAATTATAAATTAAATATTGATTATTTAACGCTTACTTATAACACAAAAATAAATTTAAAGTGTTTGAGTTGATCAAATAAAGCAAATAACCATACAATATATTTTTAAACCTAAATTGTATAATCAAAATAATCATCAATTATGGATAGTTGGTGGGAAAAACTCCAGCATTTTAAAAAATTAATGAGAGTATAAAATGTCTACTAATTTTACCATATACTTTCATAAAAATTCCTAAACGTTTTAAATTTAAAACATACCATGAAATGTGACCTACTAACAACTGTGTGTTTTCTATTAACATGTTCATTTAACCGTAGGTCAATGTCCCGGTGAAAAACGCGGACTTTCAACTCTGGCATTTTCGTTAACAGTCAATCTCGGGAAAATTCATTTTCTAGGGCCACGGCGAAACGGGCTGAAGTAAATTTTTATTAATTAAGTCGGCATTTTTTAAACGATTAGGCGTCTGTTGGATCTAGAAGCATATATGGGCTGAGAATGGGAGGTCCTGGTTTCAAATAATGGGTCAGGTAACAGTGTTGTGTGTTTTTACCCCGCCCGAAGCTATATCATTTTAAGAGGTTGATTTCGACTAGCCACAAAAAATTAAACGACATCCTGCAACACGATGAAAAGGTCGTGTCGTCACCACATGGCGTGGACTGGGTATGGATGATGTAAAGGTTTTGGACGGATTTTCGTGTACAGTGAGCCACATAAGTACCTGAACAAATTCAAAATTTCAAATTGCCTTTAAAGTTATGCGTCTGAATCAACGATCGTTTTTTCTTCACTAAAATAAACTTGACGGGGTTAAATATATTTTAGATAAAGAAAAAATAATATTTTGACTAGAGTTAACGTGTAGAAGCGTTTTGAAGTTTTAATTTGTTCAGCTACTTTTGTGGCTGACTGAACAAGTCTATTATCAGATACCACTCAATCCAAATCCCGGGTCAATATCTCCACGGGCATAGAACCCATGACCTCTCGTTTCTCAAAAATGCTTTCTCATTCATACATATACCAAAACACGCCGAAGTGAAGCATGAAGATACTAAATTCAGCGCAATCCATCAATGAAATCATTCGGAATGCAGTCATCGCTATTTTAGGCGTCTAGCGTTCTATTAGGATTTTGAACTTATGCGCTCACGCTTTCTTGACTATGCGGTAGGCAGATAGGCAACTATCCACACTTATATTTATCCATTCCATGATTAGCGAATCTGTATTCTTGCGTACTAGCTTTTTCTCGCGGATTCACCCGCGTGAAAGAGTTTTTCCAGGCTAAAAGTCGTGCTATATTTTCCAGGGATAGAAAGTCTATGTCCTTCCCAGTGTCTCAAGCTATTTCTATACCAAATATTGAACTCCGTTCGGTAGTTATGAGTTTATCGCGTTCAGGTAGATGCGACGGGGGACTTTGTTTTTAATATAATGTAAATATGTAAGGATAGGTATTTTTTTTTCTAGATGATCTTTTATAAATGGTCCTATAGTCTAGTGGCCGAGCATTTGGACTGTGATCATTAGTATTTGAGTTAGATTTTCAGCCCAGGTGATTAAAATCTGTGCTAGTGTTTCGATTTGAAAAACACTTTTTGTATTCTTTTTTTTTGTATGTCCCTAATGGCCTGTAGACTGACGTAAGTCGGCTTTTCTGGCCACACCGGACTTTAGGGTGAGCGCTTTAGGCGCTCGCAACCCTTTAATTTAAGTGACCATGTAAGGATTAGATGCTGTTTGTCCAGACGGTCTTTCCTTACTAACAAGTATTAATTTATTTATGTGACGAGTAGCATTTATCGACAAGCGGTGAAATCGGTCCTAAAATTTTAATTACAAGTTGTTGCTCGCGGGTTCGCCCGCGTGAAAAGCCTTTGCCGCTACAAAAGTCAAGTAAAAAAATACGACGCCAGCGCCATCTATTTAAAGAAACAGAATAAAATATCCATTATTTCCCATGGGAGAAAATTACCGGGATAAAAAGTACTCTATGTGTTAATCCAGGACATGATCTACCCGTGTGCCAAATTTCATCCAAATCCGTTTAGTTATTTCTGCGTTTACTTCTAACAAACTTCCAAACATTTTCACAAACGTTCGCATTTATAATATTAGTAAGATAAGATTCTGTGTAAGTGGACGATAGCCTAGTTGGGAATGGAACGGTCTGCCGAGACAATGTCCGGAGATTCAAAACCCAAGGCACACACCTCTGACTTTTCGAAGCTACGTGTGTATTTTTTATCAATTATCGTTCGCTTTAATGGTGAAGGAAAACATCGTCAGGAAACCTGTATAACTGAGAAGTTCTCTATGAGAATTTCGAAGTTATGTGAAGTTTGCCAACTCGCACTAGGCCAGCGTGGTGGACTAAGGTCTTATCCCTCTCAGTAATAGAGGAGGCCCGTGCTCAGCAGTGGGCAATATATAATACAGGGCTGATTGCATTGCAAGATTCTATATAGTGTATAAGCAATCTTCAAAATCAAAAACTTCCACCGCTATGGGTAAGTGGAAAAGATTTTTGGTGAAGTGACGTCACAACTATTTGCTTAGGGTTTGTGTTATGAAAGTCATTTTCCGTGAGGTCGTTAAACTTACACTGAACTTCATACATATACATATACATTTATTGTCAATTACAAATATTTGTTTGTAATTGACATTGTAGGACTAAAATATTTCATAAAGTTAGTAATATAAGGCTGAGCAGATTATATTGATAATTTTATAGATTTCTTAAATGTTAAGGATACTTTTTAGTATGAGAAAAAAATAAAGTACTTAAATTTCTCTTCATGTTGGCTAAATATATATCAACATTAAAAATAAACATGTCCACAATATATTTAAAATTAGAACATAAATTCAAATAAAATATTATTATAAACATAAAAGTTATAAAAAATAACAATTAACGAAACATCATTAATTAATCCCCCGAGATTTGAACCTGGAAACCACGAATTAACTTCGTGGGGTCGGCTCAACGAACGAAGGTTCATCGGCCCATTTTGAGTTTTGTAATAAACCGATACATTTCAGTTACAGCCACGTTTTTCACTCGAACATTGACCCCCAAAATTGTGCTATTCGGGGAATGAACCCGGAACGAATCGAAACTAGGCCTATTTGCTATAATAAGCCTAACATGATATGCAAACATTAATTTAAGTAGGTTTATGTTAGAACTGTTTTATTTTGTTTTCCTTTGAGAATTGATTTTTTAAGCATTTTAGTTTTATTTCTTCTTTGAAACATTTCTAGGTTTTCCTTAACGGGTTAAACAATATTTTTGATCCTATAATGTGTCAGGGGATGAGGTTAACATATGTTGGTATTCCCGAAGGTTCTACGATCTTCTTAATCCCATAATGTGTTAGGGGATAAGTGTATTGCTATTTCAAACTGAAAAGCCCACATTGGGCAGTTACTGACGAGGTATTTGAAAATCTTACGGATTTCAAAGACATAACCAGCTTCACGATTAAATTATTGAGGTAATCTTTATGATATATCTCACGTGGGCCCATTACTAGGATCAACATTAGGCTAATGGTTTATTGGTTTATCCGTGCACCAAATTTCATCCAAAGCCGTTCAGCAATTATTTTTTATTTTTTTATTTATGGTATTGAATGACGTGACGAGCATGCCGTTCGCCTGATGGTAAGCGATACGACCACCCATAAACAGTAGCAACACCATCCAGCACCTTGAGTTACAAAGTACTGTGTGGCATTCCACTGCGCTCGTCATCCTGAGACACAAGATGTTAAGTCTCACTATGTCCTGTAGTTACACTGGCTAGAATGTCCTTCAAACCGAAACACAACAGTGCATGCACACTACTGCTTGGCGGTAGAAATAGACATTGCGCTGGTACCCACCCAGACGGTCTCTTACATATGAGAGACCTACCACCAGTAAATATATACGAGGCATTAACAAACGTCATCAAAATCTTAAACTTATATAATACTAGACTTTTGCTGGCGGCTTCGTCCGCGTAACTGAGTTTTCCCGGGAAAAAAGTAGCTTATATTACTAGCTCATAACGTAGCTTTATATTGGTCAAAGATTTATTATAATCAGTCTAGTAGTTTTTGAGTTTATTCGTTACAAACATACAAAAATACAAATCTTTCCTTTTTATAGATTACTAGCTTTGCGCGCGGCTCCGCCCGCGTGAAAAAGTTTTCCCGGGATAAAAAGTAGCCTATGTCCTTTCTCAGGCTCTAGAGTATCTGTGTATCAAATTTCATTTAAATCGGTTCAGTAGTTTTAGCTTGAAAGCCCGACAAAGAGACAGAGTTAGTTTCGCATTTATAATATTAGTAAGGATTAAGTTAGTATAGTATTAGTATAGATTACACATGCGTATACACGACTTTTCTCGAAGGTGTAGGCAGAGGTAGAGCACCCATTTTTCGCCATATGTGTCCTATGATGTGATAGGGGGCGAGTTTGTCGCCATATTAGATATTTATTTCAGACTTCGGGTTAATACAGAGTAGAAACCCCCTATATCAGTGCAATTTACACTAATGTAAATCAATTACAAACACTTAACTAATTCAATCTTAATATATATAAATCTCGTGTCACAATGTTTGTCCTCAATGGACTCCTAAACCACTTAACCGATTATAATAAAATTCGCACACCATGTGCAGTTCGATCCAACTTGAGAGATAGGATAGTTTAAATCTCAAATTATACTCGCAATTTTAATTTAATGCTAATTATTTGTCTGTTATTATTTGACAGTCACAATTATCTGTTAACTCCAAATGATTCTAACAGATGTCGATACCTTTCGACTGGGTTGAGTAAGTAATCAATAGATGGCGCTGCTATGGTAAAATGATTCTAACAGATGTCGATACCTTTCGACTGGGTTGAGTAAGTAATCAATAGATGGCGCTGCTATGGTAAATCTACGAACGTGTCATATAAGCTACGGGTAGATTATGTATACTTTTTATACCGGGAAAATATAAAGCGGGACTTTTATACCGGGAAAACTCATTCACGCGGGCGGAGCCGCGGGCAAAAGCTAGTAAGATTATAAATTCCATTTGAATGCTATCGAAGTTTTTATTCAGTTAATCTGAGTTAGTAGTTGTAGTACAAACTTTCAAATTGTGTTATTTAGTTTTGGTCGACGTTCTATGAATGCAGTACCATACCAGCCGTGAATTATCACTGCCCACTGCTGAGCACGGGCCTCCTCTACTACTGAGAGAGGTTAGACCTTAGTCCACCACGCTGGCCTAGTGCGGGTTGGCGGACTTCACATACCCTTGATATTCGTATCGAGAATTTTCAGGTATGTAGGTTTCCTCACGATGTTTTCCTTCACCGTTATAGCGAACGATAATTGATAAACAATACACACGTAACTTCGAAAAGTCAGAGGTGTGTGCCCTGGGTTTTGAACCTCCGAACATTGTCTCGGCAGACCGTTCCATTCTCAACTAGGCTATCGTCCACTCTAGTTTGTCAATACTATACGTCAAACAAACTGTCGATTCCCACATATTTTAGTTTACCGTTACCATGATTACACGTTTACTATTCGAAATTAATAACCTGTATGCTCCTGCTGCCGTATTTTAGTTTCAAATACGCTCAATGGAGCGCTGTTCAAATTTCAATACAAAAAATATTTTAATGAAACCATTACGTTGACTTACGATGGTGCGTAAACTCGTCCTCGGGGTACTGTACTTGGAAGTATTTTCTGCTGCCAACCAGCAGTGTGCACTTAGTGTTAAGTTGGACATGTGGCAAATGTAATTAGGCGTCCCGCAGACGCTATCGAATTGTCGGAAACACTTCTATGACACTGATTGTTGTTTCAGCATCTTCAGTAACTATCGGCAACAAGATAACGTTTGCGCAGTGCCTAAGCACTAATGCAGAATGCCTGAAAAATCTACTTCCAAAATAGTGTTAACGAGACCTCTGCTCGCGGCTCTGCCCGCGTGAAAAAGTTTTTCCGGGATAAAAATCTTTTCCCGGGATAAAAAGTAGCCTATAGCACTCAGGAGTAATGTAGCTTCCTATTAGTGAAACAATTTTCAAAATCGGTCCAGTAGTTTTTGAGTTTATCCATTACAAACAAACAAACAATCAAATCTTTCCTCTTTATAATATTAGTATAGATAATCTATATAAACCATCCGGATACCGACCATCGTACGCAAGGTGTTGAAATTCGATATAGTGACCCACGTAAGTCGCGTTACAGGATTAGCCTGTGTACATCCAATTCAAACACACACACACACACACGCCTTTTATCCCTGAAGGGGTAGGCAGAGGCGTAACTAGTGCACCCACTTTTCGCTGTGCGTATTCCGTCCCATGATGTGATAGGGGCGACCCTATCGCCGTATCGGGCACAACTGGCTGATACTGATTAGAAAAATCCAATATCATTCTGCCCGACCCGGGGATCGAACCCGAGACCTCAGCAGTCGTACCGTAATACAACTACGCCACCGAGGCAGTCCGATTCAAACAGACCGGCATAATTGAGTCGACTGGCGAAGGATCATCTCTCATTATTCGACACTCTGTCTGGACCCTTATCCACTTACCAACAGGTCCAATGGGATTACTGTGCCGTGGCCGTAGAAAAAAATATTGAAGCCAGCGTTAACCTAGCCATTATGAGACAACATCTAATGTTGATTGGCGTACTTCAGTGATGTTAAAAAGTAAATTGTATAACAGAGGTTTTGATTTTGATACTGGCCTTTATGTTCGTTTATATTTAGAAATATGAAATAGTGTTTTTGACTCAGTCAGTAGTCTGATTCGTTTCTCTTGGTAATCATCATCATCATCAGCCACACGCCGTCTATTGCTGAACATAGGCCTCCCCCAAAGATTTCCAGACGGACCTGTCAAAAGGACCTGTCTCTCGGTAAAATACAATGTAATGTAACATACGTATTCGAATTGCTCCACTGTTAAAATAAAGAAATCTTACTCAAACATAGTTTATTTGAAACCCAACAAATGACACTCAAAGATGTGTCATGCAAAATTCCCATAGGTCTTGCTTCTGTTTACGGATTACGTGACGCTTACAGGCCCGTAGCTCGTCTCGTCAGTTCTATAAAAAAACAGACAAATCTAGTGATAACCAGTAGCCTTACGTCACTGTCACCTTATCTCTAAAAGACAGTAGGCTTGGGCAAAGTCGTTCATCTTAATCACGCTCACAAAATCTTTCAGTTCAGTGAACTAGTTCCTAAAATAGTTCATTATGATTTTGCTCTTAGAATAGATTAGTTAAAATATTCCCGGAGAGTGCGCAATTGGAGTTCAATTGAACTTTCAGTACAGGTGAACTAGTTCATATTATAGTTCACGACAACTCATCAGTTATGAAAGGAATTGAATTATTTTATTATTTAAATACATAAAATGTTTTCATTATTTAGTTTCTATAGAATTCTACTACCATTTCGGAAAGCAGTTTCCAGAGAAGAACGGAAGAGAAACTATAATTCATACTATAGACTGGGCTCATCAGGGTCTTAAGTAAAACATTAAATATTCGTGAATTATCTCTAGCTACAGTTCATGTGAATCAGTTCAGACATCTTCTAACTCTAATCAGGAATACGTCAGAACTACGTCAGATCTGCAGAGGTTAAACACCTATTTCGCGTGTTAGTGAACTGAGGCCCAGTTTCATTATTTTATTACAAACGCAAACATGTACGGTTATGATGGATTACTAATAGTTTTACATCGGTTCCGCACGTGACTTCTCTCACGCGGATACTGGAATATGTTTTTTATTAGTAGTTCCTAGAAGGTTGATGTGGTCAGACTTGGGTAATTAATTTTTTACATATTTTCTTGTGACAGACACATAGGCGTATATAGAGGGGGGGTCGGGTATTTCGTGCCCACCCCAAGGAATTTGCGCCAACTACTACTATACTTTTTTAAAACGAAGTAATTTTATTTTTTAAGTCTAGGACACTGAAGGAAAAAGACTCTAGCTACGTCAATGGGCAGACAAAGTGAGTGTGTCATACATAGTACTAAACTTTTTTATATGGCTCCTGCGACCATTGATGAAAAAAAACCCCTATGACTTATCACCGGTACCCACATTATTAACTCGGTGAAATATAGGTCCTAAATATACGCCTAACTCTTCTTATATAGAGCTTACCTGTGTTTTATTTTAGTTAAATATTAACAAACATAATTAAACTTATAGATATCACCAGATCGGCAAACCAATCTACAACACAAAAAAACTGATTTTGAGAGATCACAGCTATATTTATGCAAAGTGAATGCATATATCTATGCAATGCAATAAAAAGAAAGAAATTTGACTGTGTATATTAAAGCTAGTTTTTTTATGTATTGTGACTCTTTTGGCGATATATTGTTGTTAAATATTACGATAATACTTTTCATACTGCTGCCATACATTAACCATAGAGCACAAGGCATGACATCATGGGTTAAGAACCCGCACAATCGTACCGATGACCGCTTCTGATTTGGGCACATGTGTTTGTTTTTTTGCTAATTGACTGATTGCTTGATTACTGTGGCCTTATTTTTGTGTTTTTTTCAAGTGCCTACGCATTTATATTGAATACTGTGCTCAGGTCTTGGATTCAATCCAGTACAAAATATATTTCATTTTTCTGTTCATTATTAGTTACCATACCAGCCCTGTATTATATACTGCCCACTTCTGAGCACGGGCCTCTTCTACTGAGAGGGTTAAGGTCTTAGTCCTCCACGCTGGCCTAGTGCGGGTTGGCAGACTTCACGTACCTACGAAATTATTTTAATTAGGGGAATTCTCAGGTATGTAGGTTTCCTTCACCGTTAAAGCGAACTATAAATAATTGATAAAAAATATCAGTTAGAAGTCTGAAATTGTGGCGTGTAAACAGGCTTGTCACTTATTACATACCTACCATAGGTGGCGAAACGTGTAATGCATCTACCCACCCTTAAAAACGGAAAGCGCGTAATATACATTTTGAACTTGGTTTTTATTTTTATGGTTCAAAATGTGCCGATGAATAATTTGGATGGTATCCAGGGTTTGACATAGCTGGCAATATCACTATGGTATTTACTATTAAAAATAAATAAATATGTGTAAAGTGGCAGTAGACTATTGTATTCCGTATGGTGAGGACGATACCCGGAGAATCAATCACCATTTCGAATGTTTTTTTTTGTACTGTGGGAGCTTGTGGGCGGTGAAGTTTATTTAATATTAAGTGACAAGATCGTGTGTCGACCATGCTATGAAAACGTACAATATTATGAAACAACCATAAAATTTTGTTTCAAATATTTTTTAAGCCATTTTCTACTGCTATTTATTTATTTATTTGCACTTAATATACAAATGTATATCGGCGGACTTAATGCCAAAGGTCCTCTCCCAGTCAACCTTAGGATGGTGCAGAGATACATAAGGTAGGCGCATCAGGTACTTAACTTGATATTAGAGATACGAAGAAACGTACATAAAAGTAAACAAAGCAATCAATAATACATATGTAAATTAAATACATAACATAATATAAATAACATTATAAATATAATAAATACATATAATACAAATTATAATTACATAAATATATATGTAAATAATATAATATTGTATGTTAGTGTGATAATTCTTCTGCATCGTTCAACAATAGCTGCCGCACTCTGCTTTTCTCTCCTTTTGAAGGCAAACCGAGAGGTGGCCGATCTGATTTCGATGGGGAGGGAATTTGGAGTGAGTGCCATTCTATGTGATTTAATTTTTACTATTACCGCCTTTAATCTCTTCTGAAGGATAAATGCGCCGACAAATCGTCAATTAAAAACGGCGATAGCATAGTTGGGAGTGGAACGGACTGCCGAGACAAATGTCCGCAGTTTAAAAACCTAAGGGCATACTCTGACTTTTCTAAAAAGTTATGTGTGTATTCTTTGTTAATTATCGCTCGGTTTAACGGTGAAGGAAAACATCATGAGGAAACCTGCATACCCGAGAAGTTCTCTATAAGAATAGAAGAAAGATATGTGAAGTCTGCCAACCCGCAATAGGTTAGCATGGTGGACTAAGGCCTAAACCCTCTCAATTGTAGAGGAGGCCCGTGCTCAGTACTGGGCAGTATATAATACAGGGCTAGTATGGTGTGGTAAAAGCCACACACAGTATCGACTGATCTGAGAATCGAACCCACGACCCAGTCCAGTATACGTTACTATCAAGAATAAAATGTATGTAACAGCTAAATATAATTATGAACTACGTCACAGTAATTGTTTAGCAAAGTTGCTATAATTTCTGATGGATGTAGCCCAAAAACAGTGCATTACTCCGTGACCCGCGCGCGGTCACCGCCCGGGAAAGCGGCCGGAAACGCGTGGAAAGCGACGCGTGACGTCATCCGGTTAGCTAATCGATGGTGATAGACTTTTCCGTGATTATAACCTAACCGATACATAGTTTTACATGTTGTGGGATACTTTAACCTGTTATGATAGTAGTTGGTGTTATTTTTATTAACTAGAAGTTAGCCTCGGTGACGTAGTTGTATTACGGTACGACTGCAATGCTGAGGTCTCGGGTTCGATCCCCGGGTCGGGCAAAGTGATATTGGGTTTTTCTATTCAGTATCAGTCCGGAGTCTGGAATTTGTGCCCGATATGGCGATAGGCTCGCCCCCTATCAAATCATGGGACGGAATAAAAATGGCGAAAAGTGGGTGCATTAGTTGCGCCTCTGCCTACCCCTTCGGGGATAAAAGGCGTGAGTATGCGCGTAGAAGTTAATGAAATGAAATAATTTATTCGAACCCATAAAATGTTATACATTATTTAGATTCCGTCAATATTAACTCTACCACCAGTTCGGAAAGCAGTTCTCACTAGAGAAGAACGGGCAAGAAACTCTAGTGTTGCTCTTTTCAAAATCAGTTCAAGGTATAAAATACAATGCATTATGTAGCGAAAAACAAATATATACAATTCAGTATTTGTTTACTTATGTTTAGAGCAGTTCATTTATATACTCGCAAAATAGGTAATAGAAATTTAAATTCCAACACGAGTGCATAACTATCTCAGGAATCATGTAATAATTTGATCTGAAATCTTCAAGATGTCGTTATTAATCTAAGTTTAAGATATACACCCAATACTTATATATAGTAAGCGAAAAGGGCAGACCAGTCCACACAAGCAGCACCCGTTCACGAGTATGACGCATGTGCCAGCCAATGGTTATGTTAGTATTTTTTATTTGAATTATTTGACTGCTAATGGCGTAGTTGTATTACGTGCGTGGTATGACAACTCTCTGAGGTCACGGATTTGAACCCCGGGTCGAGCAAAGTTATATTAGATTTTTTGCTCGGAGTCTGGAAATTGTCCCTGATAGGCTCTCCTTCGTTCACATCAGGGAGGAATCAGGGAACACATTTGGAGAAAAGTGGGTGTCTTGGTTGCACCTCTGCATACTCCTTCGGGAATAGAGGCGTGATATTTGTGTTATCTATTTTACACACTTTACACAATTGTGGACAGTTTAATTTCAGTGAACATTTTACAATGTAACAATCAATCGACTGGTGGTAGGTCTCTCATATGTAAGAGTCCGTCTGGGTGGGTACCACCGCAATAACTATTTCTACCGCTAAACAGCAGTGTGTAAGCACTGTAGTGTTTCGGTTTGGAGGACATTGTAGCCACTGTAACTACTGGACATAATGAGACTTAACATCTTATGTCTCAGGATGACGAGCGCAGTGGAATGCACAGTACTTTGTAACTCACGGTGCTGGATGGTGTTGCTATTGTTTAGGGGTGGTCGTATCGCTTACCATCAGGCGAATGGCATGCTCGTCTCGTCATTCAATGCAATAAAAAAAATCAAGCATGGAGTAAAAGTATTTTTTTTTTATATTTTTTTTACCCACCCAGACGGCCTCTTACATAATGAGAGACCTACCACCAGTAAACATGCCGTAATTAACATGTAACATGCCGTAAGGCTCACCCCTTACAAAGGTATTCAACAGTATAATATAATCTGCTGTTTGTGTGTGTTTTAGTTTCTTTCCATACAAAGGTTACCTTGAAAAGATCGCTTGTAGCCACAAGGCAGCCCATTGTACACCATAGATTTAATTAAATTGTATCATTATTATTTGATTTTCTGTTTAAAAATCAAGGCCTTAAAATGCCCTTAAAATGGTTGTAATAAAGAGTATTTCTATTGTTTATAATCTTAGAACTCTTTGACCCCTTATTAAAGGGACAGATTTAAGCTAAGAGAAGTGTCGGTACTTGTATCTCCCTTCAGAGATAAGTTCGGAACTTATTAAAACACCACACTTCACTTTCATTCATCCGGTCGAAGACATCTCCAAGTCCCGAGGTCACGTTACGCAACGCACTCCGCGTTGCCATGGCAGCCGCATCCGCCCAGGGTCAACGACACCGACACACTTTCCTACACTGAAACTGAAGTTGTTGAACCCCAAATATTTATGCGTATTCACGTCAATTTACTTTGTAAAGTAGGCTAATAAGTTACATGGAACTTATGGTTAAACAAAGCTTAGTGATTGCTATTTTTATGAGATAGATTTATAGGCCCAAATTAGGGCTTTTATAACAATGGGCGAAGGGCTAAATGATTTAAGCGACATATTTTGCGACATTGAGTTTTATACATATACAGAATCAGCACATTTTTCCGTGTTTCAAAAAATGTCGCTTAAGTCAATTAGCGTTTTAATTTCGATCAGCGATGACTGAGGTCTCGGGTTCGATCTCCAGGTCGGGCAAAAGGTTTTTCTGCTCGATCAGCCCTGTCAAAGGATAGCATAACTATCAAAATGTGTGATAACACCTCTGCCTATCCCTTGAATATACGGTGTGATGATGCTATATCGATCAACGGAGACTCTATGTAATTTAACGGTAGCCAAATCTATGTACTTTTTGACAAGACATATATACTAGCTAATTTCCAAATACGTAGGAACAAGCTACCCTTACTGCAATTTTGTGCCACAACAGTGGTGGTTATCCTTTTAGACATGTTTTTTACGGCTACGGCCATATGATCCCATTGCACCTAATGGTAATTATAGTGGGGTCCATATAGAGTGTTTTAATTCATTAATCTACCTTGAATAAAAGGACTGCTTCGGTAGCGTAGTTGTATTACGGTACGACTGCAATGCTGGGATATCGGGTTCGATCCCCGGGTCGGGCAAAGTGATATTGAATTTTTCTATTCAGTATAAGCCCGGAGTCTAGAATTTGTGCCCGATATGGCGATAGGCTCGCCCCCTATCACATCATCGGACGGAATAATGGCGAAAAGTGTGTGCATTAGTTGCGCCTCTGCTTAGCCCTTCGGGGATAAAAGACGTGAGTGTGTGTGTGTGTGTGTGTGTGTGTGTATGAATAAAAAGTTTTGTTATGGTTTAAAGCAAATTGGAAGCAAGTTTCGACTCCAATAGGGTAGCCTCCTGTGTTCCTTTTTGTACGTTACTTTATATGTTACAAAATATAATACGAAAAAGAAATTCTTCTGTGAAACCAGCATTAAAATTGGTTAAAAAATAAAGCAGTTATTCATATTTGAAATATTGTTCTAAGCAAAAATGGGAGTGTGTGTGTGTGGGGGGGGGGGGGGGGGGTTATCGTGCTATCTCTTTCTCACGTAGCCAGCGTTATGGACGGTGGCACCCAGTGACGTCACAGTCTGCTATTACTGTTATTTGACAACTACCCCTCCCATCGAATTTCAAATTTACTTACTTTTTATTGCGACAATTTTGAAGATTCTTTCTTCGTTAGACTTTGGATGACATACCTTTTTTGTTAAATGTATTAAAAATATTTAGTCAACTACCTTATTGGATTAGAGTTGCGACTCCAATTCATACAAAATGTATGGCGAAAGATTTTTGCAATTTTTGACCTCAAAAGATTTCAAACCTCTAATGGTCTCATAAAGTCTTTTGATTCTTATAAGCAACTGGATCTATTGGCACCAAATTTTTTTTTACATAAATTGACCATTTTCTGGCTGTTTGTATTTTTTTTACATCTGATAATTTGTTGTAGCTATAATAGTTAAGGTAGCTGCTCTTACAACCCCGTCTCAAAAATCCACCTGTATAAAAATAGCTGTACAATTTCCCGCTAGATGGCGCTACGTGTACTTTTGATTTAAACATTGCGAATTCATTGAGGTTTTATATTCGATACATCATACACAATTTATGATTTTCGAGTTCATTCACACTATTTGTAGCAAACCTTTAACAAATCCATGAAGCTTGAGTACAATTTAAAATTGTGTGAGTATTATTAAAAATACATACTGGACATCTCCCATATGCAAGAGTCCGTCTGGGTGGGGACCACCGCAATGTCTATTTCTACCGCCAAGCAGCAGTGTGCATGCACTGTTGTGTTTCGGTTTGAAGGACATTGTAGCCAGTGTAACTACTGGACATAATGAGACTTAACATCTTATGTCTCAGGACGAGCGCAGTGGAATGCCACACAGTACTTTGTAACTCAAGGTGCTGGATGGTGTTGCTACTGTTTATGGGTGGTCGTATCGCTTACCATCAGGCGAACGGCATGCTCGTCTCATCATTCAATGCCATAAAAAAACCTGGAGTAGTTTCGGATAATAATTTGTACTCAATATTATAATAGTCTCGTCAACTCTTACAGTGGATGATAATAAAAATATATTAGTTCTTTATCGTTAAAGTTTAAACTCACGCGCGCTTTAGTCAATATTAGAGTTTGAAAAAGTTATGACGTATTATTAAAATTAGTTTTCATTTTATCATCATAGTCATTTAGTTCCGAAGGTTAAGTGTTATATTCTCATGATTATATAAAATCTTTAAAGGCCCATTTCATAACTTGCGAGTTAATGTTATTCATCACGTAAATGTATAAGCCGACTAAATACAAAAGTCACGCTCTAATTTATCATCATCATCATCAGCCACACGACGTCCACTGCTGAACATGGGCCTCCCCTAAAGATTTCCAGACAGACCTGTCAAAATCGGCCTGCATCCAGCGTGTTCCTGCGACCTTTATCAAGTCGTCTGTCCACCTTGTAGGTAGACGGCCGACGCTGCGCTTGCCGGTACGTGGCCTCCACTCGAGAACCTTTTTGCCCCAACTGCCGTCATAATCTATGCTCCCAATTAAATGTTAATAAAATCATTACTATCTACATTATCTGCTAAAACTGTCAAATAAAATTTATTTGGAACTTGGGAAACAGTACCTATTTACACTTATTCCCTTTAGGTTAAAGGTTATTTACTGTTCATGTCTTGGTACCTTTGTACTAATGCTTTGTACCTTCATTTAAAGCTGACGTACCCATGAGTAAGATTATAAAAATATTTATGGTTTGCAAAAGACATCTGAAGTTTGATTGTTTCATGTAATGCGTCGTAAACCACCGAAATGTATTAAGGTGCGGTTCCGAACACGACTTCAACGTCAGACTAAAAGTTGTAGTTGACAGAAAGCAGTCGCTAGGCGCAAAATTATTATGGAAGTGTTGTATTGTTACACCAATCAATGTTGTTGCCACCTCTCCTTAGTTTTCACTGCGCATACTACGTACACATAAATGCTTATGTAGAAGACCCAAGGTTTAATTTAATTGATATGTACTCTATTTCTTCTACGCTATCAGTATTTATAATCGGAACGGCACAAATATTTCAATTGGTTTTGCTGACGTGCTAGTCTCAATATTCAACTCAAGCACATGATATACATGTCAAAATTACTCAAAAACAAGGTTGGTCGATTTTAGAAATAGCGGTCTTTTAAATTAGGAGTTGAGACTTGGAACCGAAAATTGGCATTAAAGCTAGCGAGATTAAAGTTTTGAAATGCATTTACTTGTGCTATTTATTTGTCTAGTGTACAACAGTTCTTAGATTATTAAGTTATACGAAATTCTAAACGATTGTCGTATCAACGTGAGTTTGGAACAGCACCTTTCGTTCTTTAATACATTACAGTAAGACTGGAGTCAACAACCGGCCGATCTTCGCTCAACCTCCAAGCGGCGGTGGGCGGCCCCACAAATAACTAATTTGCATATATTATCTAATTTTGTAACGCGAAAATTGACTCCAATATGGAAAAATGATTCAATGTTTTTATTTTGAAAATTACTAATCGTAGATATATGTTCAATAAGGCTTTTGGAGTCATATTTGTGATGTTCATGACGTCATATGGTGGTAAAAAGAATAAGAATTTCGAATATGTGAAGTCTGCCGCCCCGCACTGCGCCAGCGTGGTGGACTAAGGCCTAAACCCTCTCAATTGTAGAGGAGGCCCGTGCTCAGCAGTGGGCAGTATTATATTACAGGGATGGTATTATTATTATTGTATATATAACGTTCATCCCGCATAAGTTTTAAAGATGAAAATTCGAAAATATACAGTCTTGATTTTCATAATAGTGAAATGCAGAGATTACACAGAAAGATTCCTTATTATGGAGATTGAAACCAAGAACTTTTGTGCCACTAGGTTTCAAATATTTGTATTTTAAAAGCAAGAATCTAGAACTTTCCAACTTAACGAAATATGTTTACTAATTGTCTGAGTCTTTGTTTGCACTGCTTGCACGATATTGGGAGGATATTTTAATCCTGTAAATGACATATAGGTATACACTTTGTCTGTTTTAATTTGTAGCAGTATCTGGCTCGAGAGATTATTTTTTGGGCTAAATGACACCCAAAAGGTCCTTTGTCGTTGGTCGTTTTGATTTATAGACCAAAATCAAGCTTGAAAAATAATTTTATGATTATTTTCCGTCATTAAAGGTTCCAAAAATATTTGAAAGTTAACATTGGAAAACATTCACCAAGTTTGGTTAGAGTTTGCTCGTTTTCTTGTAATCGTGATTTATTTGTAGATCAATGGCTCGAAGGAACATTTTATTTTATCCAATATTAGTTTTAAAAACGCCTAGAAAGTTATCATTGAAAATATTCACAAGCGTTTCGTCCAATGTTGGCTCGTTGGGCCATCGTTTGCACGGCGGGCATCGAGACGAGAGGGCAACGACGTCCGGCCTTGACGTCCGTTTCGTGAGTCGACTTCGATGATTGTTATTCCGCACTCGTTGATGTGGACAGATAAAGCCGAGGAGTCGTTGGGTCTTTAAATACATATTTTCATACATTTCTAGACTTATTATAAAATACTTAATACTTTGTGTGTAAAAGCAATCTCCGGAGTTATTGATCTGTTTTTAGCAAATCTGTCTGTTGATCTAGTGTGAAATCGTGGATCTATGATTAAAGAAGTAAAAATTTGAGAGCAGCCCATAATTAAAGGGTGCTTAAACATATTTTTTTATACAACCTCCTGACGTTAAGTATATATCTCTTGCTTGATGGTTAACTGTAGTGTGCCAATAATGTCTTTAACTAGCATAGACGCCAACGACCAAGTGGATCCCCTGGTGTTAAGTGATATCCACTGCCCGAAACTATCCTCAATACCAGAAGAACCATGATCAATCCTACTAATAATATTATAAACGCGAAAGTTTGTAAGTATGGATGCATGGATGTTTGTTACTCTTTCACGCAAAAACTACTGAACGGATTTCGATGAAATTTAGCACACGGGTAGATTATGTCCTGAATATGAACATAGGCTACTTTTTAACCAGGAAAACTCATTCATGCGGGTGGAGCCGCGGGCAAAAGCTCGTGTCTTATAAATAGAAAAAAAAACAGCCAGTACTCAAATTGATATAAAAAAAAACACACAAACCGATTATAAAAGAAATATAAAATTATTTTAGTTCTGAAGTCGTCTCCACATAAGTCTCTGTCCGCCCTTGAGCGCGGGCGCATTGTGGCAGGTCGCGACTGCGCATCGTCCTGTACAGTTATACACGAGAACGCTGTTCCTTTATACGCAAAGTTTTATCTCATCATTCGATTAATTACAATATTTCTTTATTTTATGCTTATATTGCAAACTATTTTTTTTAACTAAGTTAACTGAAACAGAACAACGAAGCTGTAATATTATCTTTATGATCAGTCCTTGCTATATTTTAATTTTTATATACTGATGGAGTTTTGATGCGTCAGTAATCACCATTTACATACACACCTTTTATCCCCGAAGGGTAGGCAGAGGTGCAACTAGTCCATCCACTTACATTGATATTAAGGTATGTTATGCTGTTAGCGATTTTTCATATTTTTGATGAAAGCACTTTTTCTTACAACTCTCCCCGAATGAAAGTCCGTTTTAGGTATAAAAATTAGCCTAAAGAGTTGCTACTATATAAGTCAAAGAAAATATCAGATAAGTACTTCCGCTGTATATTTTATTTTTTTCCATTTATTAGAGGAAATCAATTTAGTCCGCTCTGTACCTACTTATTTTTGTTGAATCACGATTTAAAAGGCTTTTTTATTGCAACAGGATGACGAGACGAGCATCTTACTCGCCTTATGGTAAGCAACACCACCGCCATTAACATTAGCAACATTATATAGAACTTCGAAATACAAAGTAGGTAATGCGTGACACGCAGTGCTCTTCACCCTGAGGTATAAGATGTTAAGTCTCAACCTTAGATGTCCGCTTTTTGTATATGTGCTGGGCCTCAAAATTCAACCAGGCTCCAACTTTATGGATATTAAAGGACCAAAAATATGGACCTTGGATCCATAAACAAAACATTTTTGGACTCCTCCTTTTATAACTAACTTTTTTAATAACGTTAAAAAAAACTATTTTTACGGATTTTATCGCGGTTTTTTAATTTATATTTTCTCCCGACGAAACCGCGATAAAATCCGTAAAAATAGTTTTATTTAAATGTCTAACATTCGCGTAAACATAAGAAATCATTTTTTAATAACGTTTGAATATTAGGTGTAATTTTTAAGGAAAATAAAATTACACAAATCTCAACATCGGAGGACTTTAAAATTAGTATACGATTTATTGCAAAGGCTTAGTTTTTGGGAGTACTATCCAACTATATACATATAAAGTATCTTTTAGAATTTTAGGTCCGTTTTTGGATATGTCCCTTATTATTATTAAGGCTATGGCCACACTAACGACATTAATGGATTCATCGACCACAACTCATCCCGAGAATTTGACAACAGCATTTCACATTTAAGATATGATCATAACACAGTACATTCATGCCATAATTAATGCAATATTGAGTATTGACACAAACCTTAGTTAATAATACCTTAACATAAATAGGTAGGTATGTTATAATATATACAGACTAAAGGCATTGTAAAAATCAAGCTGTTACATTCCGGCAGTGTCATTCAGTTCGCGTCGTATTATTTAATATGGATACATGTTGGAATTGTTGTTTATACATGTGGTTAAACAAGGCCGTTGCGCAACGTGATTCACAATACAAATGTAATTTTTACATTCGCAAATATTTATTAAGGACTAGGTTTTGCTAGTGGTCGCCTTGAATACTTCTGGAATAAAAACTCCAGAGTGTGTTTTTATGGCATAAATAGCCTATATGTTAATGTAATTCAGGAATGGTCTATCTGTTTGCTAAGTTACATCCAAATTAGTTCAGCTGTGTCAGCGTTTACTTGTAAAAACATCTTATGTGTAATATGAATACCTCAGATCAATTAACGCACGAAGATCGGAAATAAAATAATAATATAAAAGGATATGATATTTAAAAAAAAATAAGTCGAACGTAGCACCAGTCCTTAGATTGTCTAGTCACTAAATTTATATAAGGACAAAGAGACCTTCAGGCGTTAACAAAAGCTTACTTACTATACGGAATAACTATAACTAAAGTTTTAGTTAGTTTGAAATTAGGTAACCAGGTTGTCGATTAAATAGTCTATTCAATGACCCCTCATAATCTGAGGCCTTTGATAAAAACAGAGCATTATTCCAATAATGATAACGACATAAAATTTAAAATCTTTAAATGAGGCATGAAATAAAAGTTAATTAATAAAAAAATATAAACAACAATGATTATATTGTTGTTAATATACTCTACATTATTCGTAAACAGTGAGGCAATAAATCCAACGCAAAAAAAGCATGACACAAACCATCATAAACTAGTAATTGTGTGAATAAATAGGTATGTTTTAAACTTTACCATTTCTGTACCTTAAAAAATACAAAAAGCGCGCCAAAAATAAACGTCAAAAAATTCAAGATGGCCGACAGCGTCGCGACCTCGGCGAGCCAGGAAGTGCATGTAATACCAACGAACTCTTCAATGTTACCCACTTCTGATGTGGATCCTGGTGTATGTGCAAATATGCGTTTTGTTCAGGGCTGGTATTATTAAATAATTATCATTGCCACAAACAATTACGAAAAATATACATTTCTTGTGTAGGTTTTAATGTTTTGCATTCGCTGTTTGCATTATTCACTTTTCAAAATGTGTCATTCTGTGACTGACAATCTTTGAAACGCGTTATTTTTTGATTGAGGATTTAACCTCTATTCATACGCATAATTACAGACGTAACGGCCATAAATCGTAAGAGCTGAATTTATTATAACCTTTCTATTATATAAACGGCAGCCCTGCAATAATTGTGTGTGTACGCGTAATTGTTGACCTTTTGGAAGCGAGATGTTCGTTAAAAAGTCGGTGTGTTGACTCGCATGCGTCAGCCATTTTGAATGTCGCCCGTCCGACCTTGGTCTTCGAATAATAACGTAATTTTCAGTTTTATTCATACTTACAGCTTGTAATGAAAATTTATATGTAATTTTGCATATTTTTCATTTTTAACAAATCGTATTCTTGAAGAGATTAATATGACAGTTTTGAATACAATGGGCTTTGCGAGCGATGCCCTGGGCCATTGTGGAGTTAAAAAGATGTGGGTTTTAAGCATTGTATAACTTTTGAGTGAACTTTGGAGTGAACTTTAAGAATTTGGTAAACAGATAACTATAATTCATACCAAGTCAGTTTTTTCTTTGTGGATTATCACTCACTTTAACGGCGAAGGAAAATATCGTAAGGAAACCTGTATGCCTAAGAAGTTCTTTATAAGAATTTCGAAGGTATGTGAAGTCTGCCAACCCAAACTAGGTCAGCGCGGTGGACTAAGGCCTTACTCCTCTCAGTAGTAGAGGAGGCCCGTGCTCAGCAGTGGGCAGTATATAATACAGGGCTGGTATGGTATGGTAATAGTAGTTTTTACATGATTTTTCTTTTGCCTCAATGCCAATTAATAATTTTTTCGATAAAAAAAAAAGTGTGTGTGTACTTATGTACACGCGTTAGAAGTTATACTTCTTTGGCGTAACAAGATAAAAATCTTTTTAAACATTTTATCTTTCGCCTTATTCTACGTTCAAAAATAAAAAATGTTGACTATAGCTAACTTCAGGGTGTCGGTTATTCGGGACGGTGTGCGCGCGCATCGTAAAAATTTACTCTCATCATTTTTCCCTATCGCGCCAAAAGAAGTATAACTTCAAAAACAACGGTCATGAATTTCTAAAATACTTCAGACTCAAATAGCATGTCATGTTTTACAGGGGTTTGCCAACATCGCCCCCTGGTAATCCTACGTCCTCAATAAATCCAAAATAGCAACATATTTGCATATCACGCAAGAGGGAAGTTGTAACTCCGAGGTTATTTGCTCGGAAGATACTCGTGGATAGTAAAATGAGTTTATTTCTATAATTAAACGTTACATTTCATGATAGTGATGTCATTGGTTCGAAACTTCCGCGATGAGACGAGAAAAGGGCTTTCAGGTTACGAGATGATTTTTTGTCCAACACTGGTTATTATACTGAATTAAAGAAAAAAATTACGTATTATTTACGCACTTGTTGATTATGAGAACTTTATATTTCTGTAACGTAAGATTAATGTAAAACAAAAAGTAAATATGGTAAAACTGATGATGTGGTGGAAAAAAATCACCAGACCTATTCTATTTTAATGAAGACTCGCCACAATACAATTTTTGTAGACCAGTTGACACCTTTCTGTAAGATTTGGATTGTTTAAATAGGCGAATATTATTTCTCAAATATCTATATACATCCCTTCCTAGCCGATTTCGACCACGGCGGCCATATCTCAACGGAGATCAGCCACGTAAGCAAGAGATATTATAGTGCACAAGTGTGTGAGCAATACACAGGTGCACTCGCTATTCCTTCACACTCATAGTTCGGTGAGACGGCAATCCGACACGACCGGAGAGAGATTAGGCGCACGACCAACGGCTTTTCGTGCTTTCCGAGGCACGGGGCTATCACACCGCCAACTTCCTGACTCTGAGCTGTGACTGAGTAATTTTAAAGATAGAAAAATCCAGTCACAATGTTTTTGGCCCTACCTGGGATTCGAACCTAGGACATCAGCGAGCAAATCGTAATCGTAACGCGTACGCAATACAACTACGCCACCGAGGCAGTCATCTATATACATAATGAAACTTGGAAAGGTGTCTACCTTACCTACCTACCAGTGTCTACTGGACCGTTTATATAGCCCTAGTTTAATTCGTGGTAATTTAATACGTTGTTATAGAAAAAAAAATTTCCCCTACGCCCTATGTCTATGGTGTAATAATGAAAGATTTCGGAAACCTTTCGTATTTTAAAATCTGGCACACCCTGACTTATCCCTTTGAAAAAATAACTCTAATCGTTTTTTTTTTCTGGGTACAATTATTATATCATAATATTATAAGCAATCACATTTATTACTCTTACTTATCCAATGAATTCAATGATATTTTTATCAACCTTATCAGGTTTCATAATCGTTGTTTTTGTTTGTAATTATAATTATATTATGTACTACATTGTTTATGTAGAAGTCAGTAATGGGTATGCAACGTGTGGTCTTATTCGGAACTAGCTTTTGCGCGGGGATCCGCCTGCGTGAAAAGGTTTTTCCGGGATAAAAGTCCCGCTTTATATTTTTCCGGGATAAAAAGTATGTTCTTTCTAGGATCTCTAACTATCTCCATACCAAATTTCATCGAAATCCTTTCAGTAGTTTCGGAGATGTGCAGTAGCAAACAAACAGAAAAACAGACGGACAAGCAGACAGAAAAGAATTATAAAAATCGCTGATTTGTTTTCTCTTATGACTAAATAGTCACCCCTTTATTTTTTATCATATTTCTTTCAATGTCCAGACACACCAGATCTACTGCTTTATAATAATATAGATAGATTTAGCTACGTATGCTCGTTTGCCCCCTATATCATAAAAAAATGCCTCATTCGTCATTAGAGAGCATACTTTATCAAGTCGTAAGAGTGAATTAATGCAGCGTGTCTTTTATTCATTTTACTTGAAACATCTCTAGAGATCTTTTAAATAATACTATGAATATATTGCTAAACATGGCTTATCTGTGTGTTCTGTGTGCTGTGTGTAAATGTCATCCAAATCCATTGAGCGGTCTGCGTTTACTTCTAACATCCAAACATCTTCAACTACCGCATATATAATATTAGTAGCATAACAAGGTGATCAAATCCTGGACTTTGCAATAAGATTTTATTTATCATCGAAACGTGATACGAGCATGATTTTCCACCATCTTGTAAACGTGAAGACAGAACAAACGAGGATATTTTAGCGTTATGCGCAGTAAATGTATGTAAACAAGACTTGACTGACCTTCGCAACGTCTCCCTTTAGTAATGAGATGCGATGCAGATACGATTTTTAATTGTATTTATAGAATTTATAGGTGTCTGAGTTTTGGACGGAGAAAAATCTCTGCCAAATGTCCATTAGGAAAAAGAAATTGAACGAAATTGTATGATGTCTAAGTTTTTGTGATTTATTTAATTGCAAAAATGTTGCATCATTCATAATTGTCGTTAACAAAGAACAGTGTGTTGCATTACAAAATGAAAACGTTGTCGCAGAATCACATGTCATGCTTAAACTCTTGATTATGGTTAAGATATATCTTTCAAAAAATGGCTAAACTCAGTTTGCCTGCCACACGTGTTATATTAACGTGATTACCAAAAATATCAAAGATTAATCTTTGGATTTATTTGTATTAACATATTCTCGTCAAAAGTATGTCCAGCCCATGTAAAACCTATATGAGGTTCAGATCACCAAAATGTATGAACTTTCTTTTAATATACTGGTAGGTCTCTCATATGTAAGACTCCGTCTGGGTGGGTACCACCGCAATGTCTATTTCTACCGCCAAGCAGCAGTATGCATGCACTGTTGTGTTTCGGTTTGAAGGACATTGTAGCCAGTGTAACTACTGGACATAATGAGAGTTAACATCTTATGTCTCAGGATGACGAGCGCAGTGGAATGCCACTCAGTACTTTGTAACTCAAGGTGCTGAATGGTGTTGCTACTGTTTATGGGTGGTCGTATCGCTTACCATCAGGCGAACGGCATGCTCGTCTCGTTATTTAATACAATAAAAAAAATATGTATATAGAAGAGATTTTCATAATTAAATTCAAAGTAAGTATTACGTTATATTCGCCATAAATATTAAACTTGTAAACGATTTTTCTCAAATACATATTAGTTACCAAGTATTTGTAAGGACCCTTGATTATTATTAAAACAATTTTTATAGTTGAGAAAATATTCACTTTATTTTTACTTATTTCTATACACAATCCCGTGGATCAATATGATTGTACTAAAGTTTAATTTTATTTAGAGTTTTAATCCTAGTATAGAGCTAATATGGATTTCCTTCACTTGTCTTCCTTTAATCATCACGGGTACGCCAAAGAATAGCGACTAAGTAATTGAACCAATGATGGTCACTACTCACCATTACGTGATAAAACATTATGTTTTAAAATCTCTATCAGAGCAGTGCGCTGTCTCCGCGTTTATAATCAATGCACATGCACCGGATGACGCGCGTTGTGTAAATTTAGCGTGCCAGGTTCACGGCCATCGGCTCGGCCGACGCGCCGCCGCCATGTTGCTTTTGTTGCAGTGCAGTTCCCGCCAGATTGTACGCGCCAATCTACCAACGCGAAATGTCACTGTGAAGATTTTGCAACCAAGTTTTATCAGTTGTGAATATTATAATGTAATCAGAAAGAATTCTACGCCTGCAATACTTGTATAGTCTGTACTCTAAGAGCCATTTCATATGATTTCTCACTTAAAAAACCTAAACCTTAATATAATAATATACGACCCTTACAATGTCAACTATGTCTATAACTGGATTTAATTTCGTGTTGTTGAACCGATGTATTTATGTAGCGTAGAATAGTCTTCAATCTTGCTGGTGTTTGAAGATTGTAGGATGTTTCATTTCATTTAATTTTGCTTGAAGTTGTCCTGACTTCATGTTAAGTCGTCATTTTCGCCCAAATAGGTAATAAACAAAGTTCATTTTTTTTAACGTCATAGGACTTTACTTTGTCTATATAAGCTTCAATCGATTTCTCTGAATATACCTAATCTAACGTACAGCTGGTCCAGGCACAGATCGACTCATATAATAACATAAAATTATTCGTTTTATTAATTACCTACTAGACTATAGCACTCAGGAGTAATGTAGCTTTCAATTAGTGAAAGAATTTTCAAAATCAGTCCAGTAGTTTTTGAGTTTATCCATTACAAACAAACAAACAATCAAATCGTTCCTCTTTATAATATTAGTATAGATGTCCAAAACCCCAAAGCGGCATAAAATGTCACACCAAAAATATTTCCAGAACATTTCGACTAGTACATATGTCATGTCGAGTACAACAAGCCAATTTATTGTAAGTGCCTCGAGGTAGGTTAAAAAGACATAAAAGCCCCTGGGGTCGACACTCCTGGAAGGGAAAGGGTTCAAGCCTCAAGGTTCCGCAAATGGCATTGACTCCAAGATTCAGGGTCACGAATGGCTAAAAAACATATTCATGGATAAATTATTCAAGGTTTCCGTAAGCTCTTTGTTCCATGAACGATGCACCTAACCTAGGTAGGTCTCTTTTATATGAGAGTTCGTCTAGGTATGTACTATCGCTATGTCTATTTCTGCTGCCAAACACCAACAAGCTCTTTTGTGTTCCAAATGGGCGATGTAACTAATGTAATTACTGGGCATGATGAGACTTAATATCGAATGTCTGAGGGGCACGTGCGCCACGCAGTGCTTTGTAACTCATGGTTATGGAGGTCTTGCTGCTGTTCATGGGCGATCTTGACGCTCAGTATTAGACGAGGGGCTTGCTATTCACACACATTATAGACTTTTGTAGAAATGCTATGAATATATTAATCAGTAAGAAACAATGAAGGTTGTGAAGATTACTCAGTAGATCTGTTTATCTAAATAATGAATAGACAGATAAACAGACACGCTTCATATGCTTGATACAGTTTCCGTTATTACCTTCTGGTACGGATATCTAAAACTATTAATGTTCTTTGTAACTCGGAACCGATTCCTTAATGATCTTTGTCATGCGATTAGTCGCATCATAAAAATTTGACATTCATCAACTGCATCGGAAATCGTAAGTATAAAGTTACATAAAGCTGGTGATTTCCTCCGGTTGTTTTGTCCCTCGCCGGTACAATAGCAATCAATCTCTTTTCTGGACCGTGTCGGATGTTGGTACTGTCCTAAAATAATAAATGAAAACTGGGGCGGATTTGGGAGAGTCAAATAGCAGAATTTTACCCCTAATTTGGTCGATAATTCGGGTCTTTTCTAACCTTTAGAGGGTTTTAGAGCATTCGTCCAATGCATTGTTATAATTTTGCTTGACAGACTTAATACGCCTTCCAAATTACCGAGAATTATGAGGTACATAAGTTTCTGTCGTCGTTGAATCGAGCGTTATATACCAATCAACACCTACTCTTAACAAGTTGTGAATACCTCCCTCAAGGGCTGCGTTTAAACTTGCGTTTTCCGTCTCAGCAGTGCGTTCTACCATCGCTACTTATGATATGTTATTATCATACCCATTTTAACGCCCAAAAACATTCCAAATGCCAACCCGGCGCGCATTTTGGACGGCGCGTGCCGGGCGGATTTTATACCATCTTCGTAAAGGGGTGCGAGTTTAAAAATAGAACTGAGAACGCAACGGAAATTGTTCCCGGGTGAATCATGTAGTTACCAAGCATTAGGTATTAATGGTAAATATATTGTACATTTTGCAGTGTAGATATTTTGGAAATTGTCGACATTTTGCAGGCAACTAACAAAGGGTTCTCTTTGTTAATATTGGTTCTGGTTGCTTTAGATGAGAGATGATACTGTCAAAGAAGAGGTTATTAATATTTAATACTAACACTAATATAATGTTATTTTATGCTGTTGACTTGTAAATTGTTTTAAATCCTTTGTTCTACCCCGTTTGGGGCTGTTTTAATTCGTTTCCTAAATGTTAGATTAATAATAATAATCATATCAAAACTTGTATTATCTATATACTGCTCACTACTGAGCACAGGTCTCCTCTACTGAGAGTATTTAGGCTTTAGTATTTACGGAACCTTGAGGCTTGAACCCTTTCCCTTCCAGGAGTGTCGACCCCAGGGGTTTTTATGTCTTTTTAACCTACCTCGAGGCACTTACAATAAATTGGCTTGTTGTACTCGACACGACACATGTACTGGTCGAAATGTTCTGGAAATATTTTTGGTGTGACATTTTATGCCGCTTTGGGGTTCTGGACATAATTAATAGAACGAATAATTGATAATAATCAAGTGCGGATATGATTATTTTGTCATTGTCCAAATCTTTGATTAATTATATACCTAGATAGACACAGAACGTTTCAAATGCGTCGAATAAAATAGAGGCGAACTGATTGCCACTAAATGAGTTCGAGTGAATTAATGTTTGTTGTTTTTCATGGATACAATTTTCTCTCCGTTTAATTAGAAACCTTGTAATAACTGGCATCATTATGCGCGCACAGAAGGATACGCAGAATGATGCAGAGATAGCGTATGACACAGCTGTCACGCATACTAGCTTAAGAAAACTTGGCCTGTTTGTTTTAGTTGCATTGCAGGGCGTCACTCTATCTAGGTATATAATTAATCAAAGGTCCAAATATGTTCTTAGAAAAAGCAAATTGCTTCATAAAATAATGCTTATAATATTAAATTTGTTTTGCGCATTTCAACTTTACGATGAGAGAACACTTAGCGTGCATATATTGAAGATACAATCTGTATGTAAATGTGTTTGCGTACTTCGTTTGTGGTATTTTGCAATGTTACGTTTGTACAACATCTGAGGATATTTAGTTTTAAAAACTATAGGACTTGGTATACATCTTATACATATTTTTGATTTTTCTGTTAGATATTAAAACTATTATAAGAGCCAGTTTTTACATGTAACGCTATCTACCAATAAATCTGACACATTATTGACTTTTTCTATATTCTGTTTATATATTTTCTCTATTCGAGGCAGATAAGTTGCGAATAGGCTAGCAGGGACGTTTTCAGCATATGGTGGAATCAGCGAAAAGTTGTCAAAATGTACTTAACACGGTAAAAATGGAGCAAATAATTCTTTCTTACTGGAAGCAAGAACACGCTGGATGCTGAGCATAGGCCTCCCCTAAAGATAAGATACATAGGTAAGGGAGTACCCCAAAGGCGTAGGCAGAGGCGCAACGTATACACGGGCAGTTAGTGGTGCGTACTGCGTCTCATGATGTGCGAACCTATCGGCATATCGGGCCCAAATTCTAAACTCTGGGCTGATACTGAATAGAAAACTCGAATATCACTTTGCTCAACCTGGTGATCGAACCTGAAACCTCAGCATTGCAGTCCTACCGTAATACAACTACGCCACCGGGGCAGGCAGATAAGATACAATTCGGTTGAAATAAAATTAATTTGGGAAGTCATTTCCAAACATTCTTTGTTTTCCATTAGCGTTAACGTAGAAAGGTATCTCGGCTACGGTTTATAAAACGAATTAACCACTTTAAGCAACTCTACCACTTCCAACAAACAGGTTGATCCCATCATGGTTAGGCGCGAAAAAAAAAGGCGTCTCGCAGACGCTGTCAAATTGTTTTTTTTTTTTTTTTTTTTTCTTTTTTTCTCTTTCGCGGTTTGCGCATCTGCCAGTGTCAAAGTTTTTGGAAGTTACATATATAATATTCTTTCTTTGTTATCCTCAGTAGTAGTAGTACTATGTCGAAGTAAAGCAGTGGCTACCTTACCAAGACTTTATCGAGGAGTTTTGGCGGCAACAAAACAAACACTTGACTAGCACAGTTATTTCAATTCACTTCATTTGAGCCCTTTAATAGAACTATATTGGATAATATACCACCATAATTATGCAATATAACACTAAGTATCACCAAAATAATGAATTAAAACAAGAGCACCTCATGACACTACCAAGTTCCCGCCAAAACTCCCTGTCAAATTGTTGCCGAGAAACACCACACCACTATGAAATTCATACCTGAAGTTGCTCGATAACCTTATAGAATGGATAGACAAGTGCTTTGTCTCCCGTTGGTGGCACTGACACATATTATAAACAGCCAGACCGGATAAAATGTTTAAATAAACTCTCTGATCGGACACAGTCGTATGAATGTTAAACTCGCATATTTATCACGAAGAAATGTAATTAGGTATTGCTTTGTATAACAGACAGGACGAGCAAACTGCTCGTTTCATGGTGCCACGTTCCATACACAATAGTAACTTAAATTGTGCGTATTGCTCGAAAACCAAATAAAATTGAAAAATTATGTTTGTAAATGTAGGCGTATGCACTCTGTACACCGTTTAATTATAATTATTTATTTGTGTTCTCTTCTCTAATTATGATTTTTTTAGGTGTAGAGTTTAGTGTTTTTTAAATTCCTTCAATTGGATTTTATCTCAATTTAACGGATATGTGTGTGCATTAGCTTATATAACTAATCTGACTTTGTATGCAAGACTTGAAAAAAAAACATTATAAAGATTCAATGGACAAATGATGACAAAAAAGTAAGCCCGGAGTTTCTTTCTGCCTTTCTTCTTTTTTTTTTTTTTATAGCATAGAATGACGAGACGAGCATGCCGTTCGCCTGATGGTAAGCGATACGACCACCCATAAACAGTAGCAACACCATCCAGCACCTTGAGTTACAAAGTACTGAGTGGCATTCCACTGCGCTCGTCATCCTGAGACATAAGATGTTAAGTCTCATTATGTCCAGTAGTTATACTGGCTACAATGTCCTTCAAACCGAAATACAACAGTGCATGCACCTACCACCAGTAGTCATCGCTTAGGTAGCTAGTGAAAGGCTGGTAGGTTAGCTAGGTTAGGGCCTGTAGTGTCCTCACCGGCGAGGATCGCGACGCGTTCCTTCCATTATTTTTATTATAAAAATGATTGTTTTTTTTTTTATATTATTTTTATCTTCTCTTTCCTGCCAGCCCGAGCTTGGCTTCTTTATTTATTTTTCATTGATTTTACTCCCTATATAAATGTCTGTAGTTATGTAAGTGACTTTTTGTAATAATTATTATTATTAATTTAATGTATCTTGACTTATCATAAGTGCAACTATGTTCGCCTACGTGATGAATAAACTATTTTATTTTTTTATTTTAATTTAACACCACTCTGAGATTGAAATATTTTCTGCATGTCATTGCACTGCGATCTAATCTCATGATATTCGATGTTCCAAGTTCAATGTCCAGTTATGAACATTAATATTGACTACATTATCCATTTATTTGCTCTTATGCGACTTCAGTATGGTTCGGCGTAACAATTTTTTTTGTCAATATTAAAAAACTGATTTGGCTAAGCATTCACGGCTGCCTTCTTCATACCAACTCCTCTAAGGAATTCAATCCCAATAGAACTGGGAAACTAGATAAGGAGACAATAGAAAAAAATGTACTAAACTGAAAGGAACAAGCTTATATCTTACCCCAGATGAAACCAATACCACATAATAATAAACGATAATCAAATCTAATAGAACGATGTTTACAGTATCGGTTTGTTTGCAGATTTTGATCAGATAATGGCCGCCGCTCGTCGGGACCTTGACACCGTGGTAGGGCGGCCGTATATTGAACTTGGGTTTAGGCACCCTTTACGTGTTGCATCGGGATGACGAAATATGTCATTTCTGTTCAAAGAGAGTTTGTAGTAACTTCGCTTATGAAAGAAAATATTGTTTTAGGTGTTAACGGTCAAGTATCGTTGCTATAATATTTACAGGTAGGAAAAAATACGATAAATCTCATTGGATTTAGTTTTAAAGTAATTCAATGCTGGCCTAAATACTAGAACTGAAAAAAAAACTTAAAACATTACCATATTCAAAATTTGAAAATGGAACAATGAATATATAACAAGAGCTCGTGCATACATGCACATTAATTATTCTTCTGGTGGATCAATTAAAGATCGATTACAGTCTGATGATTTACTTGCTCGTTTGAGTACTATGGTATAAAAAAATAAAAAATCGCTAGTCGTGTGCGTCCAACTTTACCTTCATCCTTGAGGTATGACATTGCATCTCGACCTTGGCTCTGCACTTTAAAATAGGATCTTTGCACCCATAAATACTGGCGCTATAATGGCGCGGCTATTGCCTCGGAATATATGCTAATTATTTGATTTCCTTGTTTACACGTTTGTTTTTAAATTTTAACTAGGTACCTTTTTGGATCTCAGGATGGCCACTATTATTTGATTTGAATATCGAATGAGATATGTCGGTAATGTTTGCACACACGTCACATTAATATATGATTTGTCTTATTTTTGCACCAGTAGTGTCTTTGAGTGTGCTTCTAGCAGCAGTATGTAAGTTCCTGGAAGGCCAGTCTTATCCATAAAGAGCCTATTGAGGTGACGTTTATTGTACATAGCATGGTACATGGTTCCTTATGATTAATAATATATGTTGCAATAAAAACTGATGCGTTTTAACTACAACCACATGAAACGAGCCCTTAACACTTATGTTTACAAAATCCATAATAAACTTAGTAATAAATCCTATTATCATTTTTTTTATCTAATTATTTCAGTGTTTGCGCGTTATGGCTTTATCGTTGTTTTCTATTGAAGGCTATTGCTTCGACTGATATAACTGAAGGGCGTTAGGACAGAGATACGTCACAATCACAAAGAGTTTGTTTATTTTCGTTTTGTATTCATTTATACTACGTGTTGATCGCGGAATCACCCATCTAACTCATGTCTCGGGATGACAGTACTGCTGTGTACTTTTCCGGCATAAAAAATAGTCTCCTTCGGATTTTTGTGTACTATACTACTGTCTATAAAACCTTTTAAATTAATTAGGGCTTATACAGACGTCTTTTATACACGCCGAAGATAACCTTAAACGCAAGTCAAATACGCAGCAAGCGAGATGAGGCCTTATTGTATTGTTATAAAATAATAATATAGATATTTCCAATACGTGTAAGTGTTTCAGTTTAATATTATAAATAATTGAACAAAAATAAATATTCATAATATTCTCTATAAAGTCATGCCAAAATAGACGCATTCCTGTTCGCAGATAGTTCACAGAACTATCATTTTAATTGTTAATAAAAACAAATCACGTAAAAACAAAGTGCGATAAATTCATCATATGTCGTAAACAAAAAGGCAAATTAAAAAACAATCCTTCCTACCTGAGTATGTGTTCAATGAACTCTATCGATAAGTAAGACGTGATGAAACGTCTTTATTATTTTATATACGTATTATCAGGTCTTATAATATTGTAGAGACGTGTAACAACGTCAAAAAAATAAGAGATAATCCTTCCTACCTGAGTAATTGTTTATTGAACTCTTTCGGTATGTAAGGCACGATTATACGTCTCTATTATTATATATACGTATTATCACGTATTATATTGTAGAGACGTATAACAACGTCAGCATAAATTAAAAGACAATCCTTCCTATCTGAGTATGTGTTCGTTGACGTCTATCGATAGAAGACGTGATAATACGTCTCTACATTTTTAGGCCATCTTCTGGGCAAGCGTGCTTCACCTTAGGCCGCATCATCGCTTAATATCAGGCGGATAGCGGACAAACGTGAGCCCATATAGAATTTAAAAAAAAGAGATCAGTCACTTACTGCAACTGTTCACGCGGTTGATGGCACAAAGCTTGCTCGTACAATTTGCAATCACGTGCATTAACGTCACTTTTTAAACGTAACCATTAGGAATTTGATTTTGTTTTATTTAACGTTTAAATCCCTTATTTAGCACAACCTAGCTTAAAAACAATTATCACCTACCAAGCAATCAATGATAGACAATACTGCTACAGACTGACTACAAAATTTTTATCAATCTCACAAAGTCGCGTGACATCAAGCTATGACAAAAGATGTACAATAGACATGATGTAAAACACATCCCGCGACGCGCAGAGGGCAGGCGACCAATAACTCCTGATACCGTTATCATTTCATCAAATGATAATAGTTGCATTGATGTCTAGCCCAGATATGCATAACAGGATGACATTCTCAATGTAAAGGGCTTTGATCCTTGTTTCAAGAACTACGTCATTGTGAAAAATAGTTTTTGTTAAACTTAGACTGTAGGCAATTTCATCCACGTTGGATTTACTGGTGGTAGGTCTCTCATATGTAAGAGTCCGTCTGGGTGGGTACCACCGCGATGTCTATTTCTACCGCCAAGCAGCAGTGTGCATGCACTGTTGTGTTTCGGTTTGAAGGACATTGTAGCCAGTGTAACTACTGGACATAATTAGACTTAACAGCTTATGTCTCATGATGACAAGCGCAGTGGAATGCCACACAGTACTTTGTAACTCAAGGTGCTGGATGGTGTTGCTACTGTTCATGGGCGGTCGTATCGCTTACCATCAGGCGAACGGCGTGCTCGTTTTGTCATTCAATGCAATAAAAAAAAACGTTGACGCACGCTACCAATTTACCGACCTACTATGCGTGCCGGCGTTCCGACTAAAACCTCGTGATAGTCTTCGTAAACGCATAAGAGGCAGATTCGGGGTACCATAACGCATTACCTCAGCTATGGGAATAACCTCTGCGGTGGGCTTATGAGACTTATCAGTGTCTCTCTCGTGTGCAGTGCTACGCTTTGGAGTTCAAAGTTATGAGTTGTATTGTTTATCTGTTTTTTGTTAGCGATTATGACACCATCAAGCGTATAGTTTACTAGTCTAGTCATAATTGCGAAAAAAAAATGCAAAATGTTATATCCTATTTGAAAGACCTTTTAGCATCTCTTATTCAGCCAATACTTTAGGTATTATGAAGCCATCCAATAACATATATACTATTACCCCACAAAAGCACACATTAGGACTATATAAAGATATTCCACAGTGAACAAGGAACGAAGTGATCCGTCAGAGAACCAAAGTGACCGACATAGCTCTGAGAGCTAGTAGGTTGAAGTGGCAATGGGCTGGCCACATATGTCGCAGAACAGATAACCGCTGGAGTAAGCGTGTTCTGGAGTGGAGACCGCGTCTTGGCAAACGTAGCGTGGGACGCCCTCTGGCCAGATGGCGGGACGACTTGCACAAGAGGGCCGGCCGCGACTGGATGCATAAAGCAGCAGACCGGGCTCTGTAGCGTATCTTGGGAGAGGCCTATGTCCAGCAGTGGACTGCAACGGGCTGATGATGATGATGACGATGAAAGATATTCCACACGAAGGAGCCTCCTAAACTAAAACCTCGTACATTCCAAGCTAATTGTTATCACCGATTGCGCCTTCGCCAGATAAAAAGTCGGTCGTTTCGGCGCAAACACACGCATCCTTAACACAATGACACAGTTCCGATAGCGGGGAAGTGAGGACGCTGATAACGAAGACCTTGGGTTATTTCGTCAGTCGTGTTACGTAGCAAGTTACACAACTTTGAAATTATGTTCTCTTTGCATAAGTTCTAGCGTTTTCCCTTTTCATATGTATATTCACGTATCACTGTAATGATTTATTGGGTGGTCTGTTGTATGCGATGGACCTTTTAGGTATCAACGCAATGTCTATTTCTACCGCCAGTTTTCCAGATTATAGGACATTGTAACTAGCGTAATTACTGGACATTCTGAGACTAAAAATCTTATGTATCAGGGTCAAGTTATAGGGGACGAGCCTATTGCCATTTACCAGGCACGATTCCAAACTCCGGGCTTATAGTGAAAAATCATTGGATTTACCCGACCAGGCGATCGAAGCCGAGATCTCAGCACGGTGGTCGTACCACAATATAACTTTGCCAGCAACGCAGTCTGATAATGGAAGTTTGGTTACGCTTGAAGCTTTACCTTGCTAAAACCTGAAATAAGTTCCTGAAGTTGCCGAACTGTCAGTTTTATAGTGTAGTTGGTCCATGGGCCAGTGACAGATTTCCATGACCAAGTTCCTCTGAAACGATAACTGGGGAGACGCATCAGAGAATAGTATCATAAAGCCTCGTGAACGTCAGCTGCGGTTCCGTGGGGGAGATGAGCGGTGGTAGCCTCATAATCACGAAGAAAAAAAATATATTCAACCCAACCCAATCCAAACCCGAACCCAAACCAAACCCAAAACGAAACCCAATCCACCCAACCCACCTCGACCCAATCCAAACCCAATCTAAACCCAATCTAATGCCAACCCAAACCCAAAAACTCAACCAAAACCTAACACTTAAACCAACCCAAATACAATCCAACCGAAACTCATCCCAAACCCAATCCAATCCAAACACAATCCATCCCCGACCAAAACCTAATCCAAACCGAACCCAAACCCAAACCCAAACCCAATCCCAAACCCGACCGAATCCCGACCAAATCCCAACCGAAACCCAACCTAACCGAAACCTTAGCCAAACCCAACCTAAACCCAGCCCAATCACAACCCAAACTAACCCAACCCAAACACAATCCAACCGAAACTCATCCCAAACCCAATCCAATCCAAACACAATCCAACCTAAACACAATCCATCCCCGACCAAAACCCACCCCAAACCCATACCAAACCGAACCCAAACCCAAACCCAAACCCAAACCCAGCTGCTAATTGATAGTTTCTGATATAATAGCTCTACATATAATGATAACTAGTCTTTATTCTGGGATTCCCCAATCAAAGTAGGTAGTCATTATTAGTAGATTGTTTATATTATGTGACTTTCATGTGCAAGCTACTTGATAACGTTTTTATCAGCAGAGGGTAGGCAGATGTGCAACTCTATCGACATGTATATTTGTGTATTCTATGCAATATCTCTTTTGGTTATTTGACTTAGATACTCTCCAATAATTTTCGCATTTAATATCCATCTTTGAAATTGAATTTATATTGTTACATGCAATTTGTGAAATATCTTAATATATATAAATCTCGTGTCACAATGTTTGTCCTCAATGGACTCCTAAACCACTTAACCGATTATAATAAAATTCGCACACCATGTGCAGTTCGATCCAACTTGAGAGATAGGATAGTTTAAATCTCAAATTATAGTCGCAATTTTAATTTATTGCTAATTATTTGTCTGTTATTATTTGACAGTCACAATTATCTTAACTCCAAATGATTCTAACAGATGTCGATACCTTTCGACTGGGTTGAGTAAGTAATCAATAGATGGCGCTGCTATGAATGATTCTAACAGATGTCGATACCTTTCGACTGGGTTGAGTAAGTAATCAATAGATGGCGCTGCTATGGTAAATCTACGAACGTGTCATATAAGCTACATTTTAAGCGGGACTTTTATACCGGGAAAACTCATTCAAGCGGGCGGAGCCGCGGGCAAAAGCTAGTATATGTATAAATATAACAATAAAAGACCTACGCTGAGTTTCTTGGTGCTTCTTCTCAGGTCATTGGGCTTTTCCGAAGCATTAGTAGAATCTATTAGTTGATAAAAACATTGTAAAAAATGACGTGTAAAAGTGCCTTTAGGGGCCTAAGTACTTAATAAATGATTTGACTTTGAATTTTAAAGCCTTTTCCACAACATCGGATTAATTGCTACTCGTCGAATATACCTATAAGACGACCAAATATAAAAGTTATGTATGTCTATTATGCTTCCAAATAAATGGCAATCAAACATTTAGACATGGTTGTTTCATAATTCAGGTAAACTCAACGGTGTTATTACACTGGACGAGCATCGTCTTCGCCTCACTAAGAATTAGTTTGCAATTGACTAGCGTGATAAGAGTCCTAACTTTACCTGACCATGCATGAAAGCACCTGGCCTTAGTGGGTAAATAGACTTCTGCTCGCGGCTCCGCCCTCGTGAAAAAGATTTTTCCGGGATAAATATATTTCCCGGGATAAGAAGTAGCCTATAGCACTCAGGAGTAATGTAGCTTCCTAATAGTGAAAGAATTTTCAAAATCGGTCCAGTAGTTTTTGAGTTACAATAAAACAATAAAATTAAATCAACAGTTAACAATAAAATCTTTCCTCTTGGTAATATTAGTTAAGATTTTAAGCGCAGTTAGTTTTTTTATCACATCATATATCCTTACTGTCTGCCTCAGTGTCGTAATTGTATTAAGGTACGACTGCTGTGCTGAGGTCTGTGGTTTACCCCCGGGTCGGGCAAAGTGATATTGGGATTTTGTACTCAGCCCGAAATCTGGAATTGTGCCCGATATGGCAGTAGGTTCGCCCCCTATCACATCATGGGACGTAATACGCACAGCGAAAAGTGGGTGCACTAGTTCTGCACTTGTAATTCTAAATGTAGTACTTGCAAAATGGCGGTTTCATGAAAAACGCGGTTAAATGCATTAAGTAACACAAATGCTGCATTTTTGGTTACTACTTCACGAAGTTTCAAGTATTTTTTATGATTTTTTTTTAACCCAATCTATACTAATATTACAAAGCTGAAGGGTTTGTTTGTTTGTTTGAACGCGCTAATCTCAGGAACTACTGGACCGATTTTGAAAATTCTTTCACTAATAGGAAGCTACATTACTCTTGAGTGCTATAGGCTACTTTTTATCCCGGAAAAACTTTTCCACGAGGGCGGAGCCGCGCGCAATGCTAGTGGTTAAATATGTGCCTTATGATGCCATTTTGCTAAAAAAAGAAAATGCAAAAATGTCGATTACTGCATTCCTTATTACAACGGCAGAGTTGCGCCTCTGCCTACCGGCGTGAGTGAGTTTGTGTGTATATTTCCATACATCATGTGGATATGATAGGTTACTTGTGGATGCACTAGTGTCTACCTAACCTTCTACGATAAAAGCTTGAGCTTATGTGTTAATTGCTAACATTGTAGTCGAGACATGATTGCAAGAAGGTGATTGTTCTGCATTACGTTGTATGTATGTATGTTAAGTTTATAGTGTGATAATGCTTACCTTGAGTGTTATCTTTTACGACACATTAAACCCAAGGGAAAATAAAAAGTAACGTTTTATTTTCCAACGCATGTTTATTAAGATAACGTCTGACCTAATCTCGGAGGACAAAGGAATTTCTTTTATAATTTGCATTTACATTACAAATATTTTTCTACGATACGTAGGTTTACATCTGCCGTGAAGTTGTTTTTGTTAACGATAATGAATGTTTATTTACAGTTTTTTTAACTTCAGTTGCAAGCTATGAACTATCTTCTTACTTATTAAAATGCAAAACATTATTATTATCCACTTTAGAAACCAAAATCACATAAAATATTGATTTAGGTGGGATTTTTGGAAGGCCGTAATTGACTTAGTAGAATATACGTTTTAGATAACCGGATGAACCCTATATTTTTTTTACCTACACTAAGACTTCGTCAGTATTAGTGGAGTCTGGCCAGTGACTCGTGGCACAAAATAAAGGCGACAAATAAAAAATATATGCCTTATAACCCGTGTACACACACACATACACACACTCACACCCTTTATCCCCTAAGGGGTAGGCAGAGGCGCAACTAGTGCACCCACTTTTCGCCGTGCATATTCCGTCCCGTGATGTGATAGGAGGCGAGCCTATCGCACTATCGGGCACAAATTCCAGACTCCGGGGTGATACTGAATAGAAAAACCCAATATCACTTTACCCGACCCGGGGATCAAACCCGAGACCTCAGCTTTGCACTCGTACCGTAATACAACGATGTCACCAAGGTTTTTATTTAAGATCGATTATATATTTTAAATAAATATATTACTTTATGATAAACTCACGTCTTTAACCTTCACGGGGTTACAATTAGTAGATTTTTTTGAATTTGCCGCCATATTTCTGTGTCACGACTCGCTGGCCAGACTATACCACAATTACCATAACTTTATTATATAGCAACGGAATGCCGAGACTATATAAATGTGTTATAATCATTAGGTATAGAAGCAAAAGGTACTTCGTAGCTATAATTCCCTTCTATTAGTAGTTAGTAAAGAAAACAAGCGGCGATAGCCTAGTTGGGAGTGGAACGGACTGCCGAGACGAATGTCCGCAGGTTCAAAACCCAAGGGCATGCACCTCTGACATTTCTAAAAAGTTATGTGTGTATTCTTTGTGAATTATCGCTCGCTTTAACGGTAAAGGAAAACATCGTGAGGAAACCTGCATACCTGAGAAGTTCTCTGAATTTCGAAGGTATGTGAAGTCTACCAACCCGCACTAGGCCAGCGTGGTGGACTAAGGCCTAACCCCTCTCAGTAGTAGAGGAGGACCGTGCTCAGCAGTGGGCAGTATATAATACAGGACTGATTGCATTGCATTGTAAAGAAAACAAGGTGATAAAAGAACACAATCAATGTAATAAGCTATAAATATACATCCGTTGCATCACGCTGACAACGCGACGGCGAGTACGCAAGGTCAGTAAACACGTTATCAGCCTCGTAAATCACGTCTGGGCTTTGGAGAAATGGACCTCCGGACACTCACGCTGATACTGAGCGGTGAGCAGAGAAAGTCTGAGAATTATACTCATGAAATCTTCCTTCTATATTTGTAGAATAACAAATAAATACGCTGCATGCAGGCCGCTTTGGTCAGTTTGAAAATCTTTAGAGGAGGCCTATGTTCAGCTGTGGACTTTATGTAGCTGATGATGTAAGTTTATAGACGCAATTTTGTGGTATTGATCGCACAATGTTTGGGAATACTGAGCCGTCTGTAAGTTACCATACCATACCAGCCCTGTATTATATACTGCCTACTGCTGAGCACGGGCATCTACAGCTCAAAGGGTTTAGGCCTTAGTCCACCACGCTGGCCTAGTGCGGGTTGGCAGACTTCACATACCTACGAAATTCAAAGAACTTCTCAGGTATGCAGGTTTCCTCACGGTGTTTCCCTTCACCGTTAAAGCGAGCGATAATTCACAGAGAATACACTCGTAACTTTTTAGAAAAGTCAGGTGTGCGTGCCCTTGGGTTTTGAACTTGCGAACATTCGTCTCGGCAGTTCGTTCCACTCCCAACTAGGCTATCGCCGCCGTCTGTAATTTAATGAAATCAACTACATAGGAAGATATTATATATTAGATTATTTCACTCTCGCATCCACCACTGCAACTCGATCGACAGGGCATTTTATGACACCGAGTGGTGAAGCTCGATAAATCTCTGGGAACACTAAACCTAAAATAAAACAATAGAAATATAGATAGTTGAAAATCTAAGTCACCTTTCTACTACTAAACCACCCACATATCACCAAGTTTATATTTGTTTCATTATGTTACTGTCTCGGTGGCGTAGTTGTATTACGGTACGACTGCAATGCTGAGGTCTCGGGTTCGATCCCCGGGTCGGGCACGGTGGTATTGGATTTTTCTGTTCAGTATCAGCCCGGAGTCTGGAATTTGTGCCCGAAATGGCGATAGGCTCGCCCCCTATCACATCATGGGACGGAATACGCACGGCGACTAGTGGGTGCAATAGTTACGCCTCTGCCTACCCATTCGGGGATAAATAGGCGTGAGCGTGTATGTATGTATGATGTTACATTATTATATCTGCTCAGTATCAGCTCGGAGTTTGGAATTGTGCCCTATAAATGGCAATAGGTTCGCTCCATTACATCGGACCGAACATAGGCGACGAATGAGAGTGTACACCTCTGCCTACCACTGGAAAGGGAAAAGGCGTGATGTTATGCTACTTACCCATGATGGAATAGTTATTATTTTATAAAATGATATCACTATATAACGTCATCTATACTAATATTATAAAGTGGAAAGATTTGATTGTTTGTATTGAATAATGCGTATCACTTTGGAGAATTGGACGGATGGGGTTAAAATTGGTGGTTATAAAATTGCGAATTTGCGCTACGCAGACGATACCACTCTTTTTGCGACTAGTGCGCACCATATGGAAGAGCTGCTTTACAAAATGGAGCAAATAAGCCTTCAGTTCGGATTACACATAAATCGCAGCAAGACCAAAATGATGATTGTGGACCGAGCTAACAATAATTCGCCAGAAGTCACTGAGATTGCGAACTGCAAAGTGGAACAGTCTTACATATATCTTGGCGCTCTGGTCGCAAACAATGGTGGATGCATGGAGGAAATAAAGAGGCGTATGGGAATTACTAGGACTGCAATGGACAAAATGAAGAGAATATGGCGAAACAGAAACATCACCAAAGCCACGAAGATCAGGCTCGTACAAACTCTAATATTGCCCATATTCCTTTACGCCGCAGAAACATGGATGCTGCGAGAGATTGAAAAGAAGAAGATAGATGCTCTGGAAATGTGGTGTTGGAGAAGAATGCTTGGGGTATCGTGGACCGAGTTTCGCACAAACGCTTCGATACTTCAAGAACTCGGCATCAAGCAGCGTCTATCCGCCTTAGTACAGTCCCGCATACTTGCTTTTTTCGGGCACGTTTCTAGGCGAGGCGACCAGTCCATAGAACGTCTTGTCGTCCAGGGCAAGGTTGAAGGCACTCGGCCGCGGGGAAGGACACCCATGCGCTGGACCGATCAGGTCAAATCCGCCGTGGACCGTCCCGTACATGAGTGCACAAGAATAACATCCAACAGAGAGATGTGGCGGGAGATCGTAAGGCGCATTACATCTGCACCAAACAACACTACATGACGACCACGACCACTCTGTCAAGAGTGTTACGACCAAGAAGAAGAAGAAGAAGATTGAATAGGCTCCGAAACTACAGGACTGATTTGTAAAATTTTTTCACCAATATGAAGCTACATTATCAGCAAGTAACATAGGCTACTTTTTATCCCGGGGAAATATAAAGCGGGACTTTTATACCGGAAAAACTCATTCACGCGGGTGGAGCCGCGATCAGAAGTCTATATGTAATATAATCATAATTGTGTTTACTTCCATCTATTGTATTTAAGAAATGAGATAATTGCATATATTTCTAGGATATGAATTTCTTGAGATGAATCATGTTAAGATTTTCCTTATTATAGTTAACTGGATTCTGCTTGCGTGTGCAGTCTTTCCTAGGAAATAGTCCTAATGTGTAATTTCCAGGATAAAAGTACCCTATATATTAATCCAGGACTTGTTCTGTGTGCTTAATTCCATCCAAATCTATTCAGCGGTTGCCAATAATATTATGACATTATGAACCCTTGCATTTTTATTATAATTTAACAATAGACCAATTACATTTATTAAAAACATGATTCCGAGACATTTACAAGAAATCCAAATATTGACAATGCTACTACTGTCTTTGTCTCCTTGCTCCACTTACATTTCTTTCGTAACAAAGATTACTAAGAATGTGGACAGACGGTTTTGCAAACGTTACCTTATCAGTATTTATACGAGGAAGATAAAATTGTGTTTATTTTTTCCAGTAATTGGCCTTACTTTTATTTGTTCGTGCTGATTTGTGGTAATTAAAAATAGAGCGGCCTTTATTTCTATGTTCACGCTTTTATAAAAGGGATAGGCAGAAGCGCAACTAGTGCCCCCGTTTCGTTGAGCGTAAAGAAGAAAGCCTCATAAAGGATTAAAGTACCTTAAAACTCTCAAGGATAATGAAGCTTCTTATTCGTCATCAGCCACATGGAGTCCACTGCTGATCATAGGCCTCCCCTAAAGATTTCCAGACGGACCTGTTGAGAGCAGCCTGCATCCAGCCAGCGACGCTTCTTATCAGTGAAACAATATTCCCAATCAGACCATTAGTAACAGAAAAATTTCTAAACGCGAAGCCGTTCTCAATGCGTTAGAAGGTGACACCACTTGTCCTTTTGGTTGGTAGATATGGACTTTTGACTAGTAATTTTATTTCATTAATTAAAGCACGACTTGATAAAGGTCACCGGAACACGCTGGATGCGGGCCGCTTTTGACAGATCCGTCTGGAAATCTTTAGGGGAGGCCTATGTTCAGCAGTGGACGTCATGTGGCTGATGATGATGATGAATTAAAGTACAATGATACGGCATTTACACACACACACTCTCACGCCTTTTATACCCGAAGGAGTAGGCAGACGCGCAACTAGTGCACCCACTTTTCCCCGTGCGTATTCCGTCCCATGATGTGATAGGAGACGAGCCTATCGCCATATCGGGCACAAATTCCAGACTCCGGGCTAATATTGAATTTAAAAAACCCCATATCACTTTGCCCGACCCGGGAATCGAACCTCCTCAGCATTGCAGTCATACCGTAATACGACTACGCCACCGAGGCAGTCACACGGCATTTACGTATATTACATTACCCTGTTATTATTTACTCAAAAGTCGTGTCAAGCTCGTAAAAAGACAAATTGTTTAGTATATTCATTGATTAAAAATTATTTATAGCATTATCAATTATAACCATACAGTATTTTAAACCTTCCTGTTAATGCTTGTGTTTGTTATTTTGAACACTAATTAAAACTCCAATGTTAATTTATGATTCCCTGAATAGATATTTTATTGAATGTATATCAATGAATGTGTATTATTAATAAATCCGATATTGTACGTAATTCAAATACTACGCACGCGATCACTTGTCTCAGCAATAAAAACTGTTAGTGCAGAACATTGGGCAGCTCCATAAAACTCATCTATAGGTATTGGCCACTTGCATTCATTTTCTTGAAACTTGCCAAACCTCAGTGGTACACAACCTAAACTGGTGGTAGGTCTCTCACATGTAAGAGTCCGTCTGGGTGACTACCACCACAATGTCTATTTCTACCGCCAATCAGCAGTGTGCATGCACTGGTGTGTTTCGGTTTGAAGGACATTGTAGCCAGTGGAACTACTGGACATAATGAGACTTAACATCTATGTCTCACGATGACGAGCGCATTGGAATGCCACACAGTAGTTTGTGACTCAAGGTACTGGATGGTGTTTCTACTGTTTATGGGTGGTTGTATCACTTACCACCAGGCGAACGGCATGCTCGCTCGTAATTGAAAACAATAAAAAAAAAAAATTGTAGCCCTTGCCTTTATCAACTTGCCTACGCTTGCGTTGGCCTAAGCTCGATCAACACGCAATGCTGACAGACGTTTTGATCTTGTACCAAAATATTGAAATAATATTTATTGTGATGGTAACTTTGTGCATAAAATTAATTGTAAACTAATACCATTTATAAATTATATAAACGATCGTAAAACAGTGAGTAATTTAGGCGGAATTGAAATTTTTATTGCATTACCGACGCCCTTGAAAGGTCAGCGGCTCGGCATAAACATCTTAAGGTCTTGCGCACACGTACGATTTTAAATGCGCATAATCGATGAGTATTTCCATTATTCGCAGTTAGAAGCTGTATAATATGTATCGGATGTATGCAGAAAAACACTTGCACCACTTCTTTTTTTCTTTAAAATTCGAAGTTCCGGATAGTTGTATCTTCTTCCTTCGTTCTTTTGCAAAGAAAGGCTTATCATGTGAGCAAAGCCGCGAGCAACACCAAGAAAACAATATAAGAAAATAATGTATAACACATATTAAAAAAAAATTATAGTGTGTGACAAATAGCTATTAATTGATTCGTAACGTGTTTCCGTTGTATGCGCCGGCGCATCGATTAAGGAAACATGAAACTTGTTTATGTATCTGTGATTCTTCTGCCGCGCATTAAATTTTGATTAAAGAATTTGTCTCACATTTTCCTCTGCTCAGATCAGGAGTTGGAATACCATGAATAACATATCGATAAGTCTATTGTAAATATATGTAATTCGCATACATTTTTTGTTTTTTATTAGCGTTAACGCCTATAGAAATGCATTTTGGTTAACCCTTGTATTGGTATTGATAGAGAGATGTTAATCAAACATTACTAAGGATGATTATGACGGAACGCTCGTATCTTACGTCTACTTATGTTCTACACCAATACAAATAATCACGCCTTTTTTCTCTGAATGAGTAGGCAGAGGCGCCACTAGTGCACCCACTCTCCGCTGTGCGTATTCCATCCCATGATGTGATAAGGGGCGAGCCTATCCCTATATCGGGCACATTTTTCAGAATCCGGGCTGATACTGTAGAAAAATCCAATTGCATTTTGCCCGATCCGGAGATTGAATCCGAGACCTCAGCACTGCAGTCGTACCATAGTACAACTACGCCACCGAGGCAGTCATGTTCTAAACACTATAATTTATAGCGACTACCTTTTGCCCGCGGCTTCAGCCGCACGAAAGAGTTTTTCGTTGATAAAAGTCCCGCTATACATTTTCCCGGGATAAAAAGCCTAAAACTTTCCTTGGGTTTCGAACTATATCCATAGCAAATTTCATCGAAATCCGTTTAGTATTTTTTGAGTTTGTCGCGTACAAAAGTTGCCACCCCTTTTTACCGCCTTAGGGGTTGAATTTCGCAAAATCCTAACCTATGTCCTAAAAGGAACCCCATACAAAATTTGGGACTCCTAGCACTTGTAGTTTCTGGCATTTCGTGCTGAGTGAGTGAGTGAGTGAAGTGACCTTTCGCTTTTATACATATAGATTTTAATGTAAAAAGAAATATAGCTTGTTTAAATATTTTTCTGGTATAACTTGATGCCTTGTGTAGTGTAACGGACACAATCATGTTTGAGGAAAACTTTCAGTGCTTTTGAAACTTTTACAGAAATGCTCTAGTTTTCTATGATTTCTAAAAATAAAATCTGAAGCTCGATATCGTATAATGTGATTTTTGAAGATCTTGGCATTAATAAAGTCGGCTGTTGCGAGTAATTCCGTAATATCACTAGGATGAATAAAGAAATATTATTTCGAGTATGGGGTGTTGAAGAAACGGAAGTTCTATGCATCTTACAACTCTACAATTTTGGTTATAACTGTATATTCTGGCTGTTATATCTAATAAAATTCCTAAAACTGCCTAATAGACAATGCACACCTCTATCCGATCTAGAATTATATGTATTATCAAACCAGAAAAATACTGCTTTGGGGGCTTCTGCTTTTGTTTTAAAGTTAACATTGTCAGTAAAATAAATTACTTCAATATTTTACCACAACATGGCGACGTTTTTTCTTTGTCGCTATAACTATACCATACCACACCATACCAGCCCTGTATTATATACTGCCCACTGCTGAGCACGGGCCTCCTCTACAACTGAGAGGGTTAAGGCGTTAAGTCCACCACGCTGGCCTAGTGCAGGTTGGCAGACTTCACATACCTTCGAAATTCAGAGAACTTCTCAGGTATGCAGGTTTCCTCACGATGTTTTCCTTCACCGTTAAAGCGCGCGATAATTCACAAAGAATACACACATACCTTTTTAGAAAAGTCAGAGGTGTGTGCCTTTGGGTTTTGAACCTGCGGAAATTCGTCTCGGCAGTCCGTTCCACTACCAACTTGGCTACCGTCGCTATAACTTAGCTGTGAAATATGAAGGGTTTTTTTCATTCATCCCTTAGGGTTACTGACTCATAGCAGTTTGAGAAACCCATTAAACACTGGCTAGTTCAAATTCCTTACCGAACATTTTTTTTTTTTTTTTTTTTATTGCTTTGAATGACGAGACGAGCATGCCGTTCGCCTGATGGTAAGCGATACGACCACCCATAAACAGTAGCAACACCATCCAGCACCTTGAGTAACAAAGTACTGAGTGGCATTCCACTGCGCTCGTCATCCTGAGACATAAGATGTTAAGTCTCATTATGTCCAGTAGTTATACTGGCTACAATATCCTTCAAACCGAAACACAACAGTGCATGCACACTGTTGCTTGGTGGTAGAAATAGACATTGCGGTGGTACCCACCCAGACGGCCTCTTACATCATGAGAGACCTACCACCAGTAAAATGACATGAGCATTTAATGTCGCATATGATCTTAAAAAACAATGAACAAAGTGACTGCCTACTTTCCTGTTAAATATACCCCGGGGAAAATCCAATACTAGGGTTATCGCGACGGTAAAATTAAGGCGTATTTTATATATATATATATTTTTTATTGCATTGAATGATATTATATACGCTTTAATAAACTCTTTTGTATATTATGTAATTGTATTTCAAGTAAGTAAACTGTGACACAGGGCTTCATGGTGAGTATATCAGGTACAACGTAGTTGAAAATAATTATGTCACCCTGCCTTACTGGATGCTACTAACTAAAGGAGCCACTTTAAGAGTTTTAGATAATATATTCGATGGTAGCAGGACTCATCATCATCATCATCAGCGACATGACGTCCACTGCTGAACATAGGCCTCCCCTAAAGATTTCCAGACGGATCTGTCAAAAGCGGCCCGCATAGCAGGACTAAATTATTTAAATTAGGACATGTCAAACTTCAAAATGTCTTGCATATAGATAATTTCATCCACGATGACGCGCGCTACCAATTTTTGAGCGAGGATTTCGTGTGCCCTCAGAATGTGGCATAAACATGACACGACTCCGTTTCATTTCATTGTAATTGGTTTAGAGACTAATACTTGACTGACGTAGTCTCTTGATAAATCACAAACATCAAAATTAAACGAAATCGTCTTACGAGTTGCGTTTTTTTGCCACATTTTAAGCACACAAGAGACACATTAGATCTTAGTGTGCGTGCACTTATAGGTATTTAGGATATATTTACAGAACTAAAACACAAGCGGAATGCCCACTTAGACTGTAAATTATTTGGAAATATGTGTGGCGCGTCATCGTGGATGACATTATCTATAGCTAGATTTTGCCCGCGTAAATGAGTTTTTCCGGCATAAAAGTCCAGCTTTATATTTTTCCGGGATAAAAAATAGCATATGTGTTAATCCAGGACATGATCTACCTGTGTGCTAAATTTCATCGAAATCCGTTCAGTAGTTTTTGCGTGAAAGAGTAACAAACATCCATACATCCATACTTACAAACTTTCGCGTTTATAATATTAGCAGGACTATTGATTTTTATTACATCGATAATCTAAAAATAGAAATTGAAGACAGTAGTCTTCGCTGGTGGTACGATCCGATCCGCCCGGATAGTGATCACTGTACAAGGAGTTATACCCGCCATACTTGATATCAAATTTTTTTTTTTTATTCTTTATTTATTTTTCATTGATTTTACTCCCTATAAAAATGTCTGTAGTTATATAAGTGACTTTTTGTAATAATAATTATTATTAATTTAATGTGTCTTGACTTATCATAAGTGCAACTATGTTCGCCTACGTGATGAATTTTTTTTTCTTCCCGGAATCGAACAATCATCTCCCCATAGTCGATACTTTACGCCACTCCATGTACCACTAGGTTGCAGAAGTGTCACGTTACACGATAAAAAATCAGGAAACAGCCCTAAAGTGGTTTTAAATTAACAAATAGGAAATTATTTCAAAGTCGACACACAAGTCTAAGCGGTTTTGAGCACCTATTGACGCACTTGTGACGTTGTTGTGGCTTTGATGAGATCAAGTTCATGATTGGCGAAAAAACAGGAAAATTGTTCTCGTTTTTTTAATTTAATTTTTTATGACAATTTTATAGTAATGTTATTAGAATGAATTGAATTTTTGTTTGACAAATGTTGAGCTATATGCATTATATTTGGAAAATATCCAATAATATAAGTATTATTTACTGGTGGTAGGTCTCTCATATGTAAGAGTCCGTCTGGGTAGGTACCGCTGCAATGTCTATATCTACTGCCAAGCAGCACAGCAGTGTGCATGCACTGCTGTGTTTCGGTTTGAAGGACATTGTAGCCAGTGTAACTACTGGACATAATGTGACTTAACAGCTTATGTCTCATGATGACAAGCGCAGTGGAATGCCACACAGTACTTTGTAACTCAAGGTGCTGAATAGTGTTGCTATTGTTTATGGGTGGTCGTATCGCTTACAATCAGGCGAACGGTATGCTCGTCTCCTCATAAAATGCAATAAAAAAATCCTTACATATCACTACATATTAAAAAAACAAAGTCACTCAGTCGCGTCTCTCTGAATGCGATAAACTCAAAAGAACGTATTTCGATGAAATTAGGTATGGAGATAGTTTAAAACCCTGGGAAGGAGATTGGTATTCTTTTTATCTCGGAAAATCTCAATCACGCAGTCGAAGCCGCGAGCAAAAGCGAGTATATCATAATGGCGGATAATGGAATTTCTTAAAATGATAACAAACACAAAGACGGCGATACGCTTGCCCTCTATTGCATGGGACAGAATAAATTTCGAAAAGTGGATGCACTAGCGTCTCTCCCTACCCCTTTGGGGATAAGATGTGTATGGGTGTAATAAAGACAAAAAACGTTAGGGTACGGAACCCTTGTGTGCTAGGAAAAAAAAGCGCGTATTCCCACCTAAAAGGCCGGCAACGCATCTCTGTGCCCCCTGGTATTGCAGATGTTCATGGGCCGCGGTGATCACTTACCATCAGGTGAACCGTATGCTCGTTTGCCCGCTATAGCATAAAAAAAAAAAAAAATAGGACTAATCGCACATGACCGGTCTTTTGTTCACTGTAAATTGTAAAAGAACTTTTCTGACCTACCAAATAGTGTTTTCAATTGATTTTTATTTCTCCCAACTTTCGGGTCAGTGTTAACTGTTAACGAGCGTAACGAATTTTTAGCACCTTCGTTAAGTTTTTCTAGAAAGCCAGAACTAGCCTGTTATTTGTTGAGTGAATGTATATTTATGTTTTTGTAATATTATAGGAAAACATTGAAATGCGCTATGTAGGTACAGTCGGCCACATAAGTAGCTGAACAAATTCAAAATTTCAAATGGCCTTTAAACTTTCGTGTCTGTATCAACAATAGTTTTTTCTTAATTGAAATTAACTTTACGGGGTTTACTTTATTTTAGATAAAGAACAAAATATTTCAGCTGAAGTTAACGTGTAGAAGAATTTTGAAGTTTTTCATTTGTTTAGCTACTTTTGTGGCTGACTGTACACATTGTTTTTTCAATATTTTATTAGTGTTAAAGTATTCGATATCTCGGTAATGTTCTAGTATCCTTACATCCTCCTTATCCTTATTATTCCTTACATAGTATAAAAAGTAATATAACTACAAAAAACTACTGAACGGATTTCGATAAAATTTTGTTTGGAGATATTTCGAGACCCTGAGAAGGGTTTAGGTTTTTTATCCTGGGAAAATATACAGCGGGACTTTTATCCCGGAAAAACTCATTCACGTGGGTTAAGCATAAGCAAAAGCTAGTCAACAACAAAGTCCTCCCGTCGGGTCTGTCTGTCTGAACGCGCTAAACTCAAAAACTACGGAATGGATATTGAAACCGTTTTCACCAATGGATGAAGTGATTCAAAAGGAAGGTTTATATTTTTAATTCATAAATGTTTTGTAAGACAAAAAAAATGTAGCCATATACAGGGTCATTTTGACATTGCGTTAATAAATGAAACCACAAATTTATCTCGTTGAAAATAACACTTTCCATTAAGTTATTTTAACCACAGATGTAAAACAAAAAAAGTGTAAGTTTCTAACAAAATAAATATCAACAAAAAGTAACTTTAAGTTTAAACACCCTAGTGCCACTACTTCTGCTCTAAGAGAATTCGTCGCAGCGGCAACATTACACTGTCAGTCCGAAAAACACTTACGCACACACCATATTCGCACTAAACTACAAAATTAACAAAAAATCAGAAAACTACAACCGGGATTTCGGAAAAAATATTCGTTATTCATGGATGATTTTTGGCACGATAATAGCAAATGTAAAGGCAAATATGTGGTTCATTTCGTAACGCAATGGTAAAATGAAAGTGTATATGCTTTGCTACCCGTACGAAGCTGGGGCGTGTTGCCAGTAATATTCTGTAGAATCTGTTGTATTATTTTTTGTGCATTGAACTAAGTAGCCGATGCAGTCGTTTATTTTGTTTTATTTACAGTTTTAATAACGTTTAAGCAGGACTTATTTACGTAAATATTTTAAGCATTTTACGCATATAATTTTTTTTACCGAAATCCTAGACATTCAGGCTCCTATCCATCCTAGGCTTTGCTACAGTGTTGAATTTATTATATAGCTCCGTTTTTTTTTATTTCTGTTAATCCTAGGATTACTAACGCAATCCAGCGACGTATTATTTTTTTTATTGCATGGAATGACGAGACGAGCATGCCGTTCGCCTGATGGTAAGCGATACGACCACCCATAAACAGTAGCAACACCATTCAGTACATTGAATTACAAAGTACTGTGTGGCATTCCACTGCGCTCATCATCCTGAGACATAAGATGTTAAGTCTCATTATGTCCAGTAGTTATAGTGGCTACAATGTCCTTCAAACCGAAACACAACAGTGCATGCACACTGTAGCTTGGCGGTAGAAATAAACATTGCGGTGGTACCCACCCAGACGGCCTCTTACATAATGAGAGACCTACCACCACCACTATACGCGTCCGTAAGTAATTAGTAATTAAAAGTTCATAATATTGTTGTTCTTGCCTGCAATAGCGGTTATTTCATCTTGCCATCTTACCTTCGGACGACCCCTGGATAGAAACTGCAAAAGACAGGAAAAGATGGTATTCTTTGGAGGAGGCATTTACCCGCAAGGGGTCCTTACATCTTCATCATCTTCAATAAATTTTAATAATGTCATTTTAATTTTAATTTTAATTTATATTGCCTATTGATTTGTTTTCATAAATTTAATAATGTAAGTAATGAGTATGTAAATTTATAAGATTGATTATGTACATTTAGAATAATTGTATGTGCATGTATGGAATAAAAATGCTTTATTATTATTATTATAATATTGTTGTTATTATATAGATTTAAGACATCAACAAAAATTGTAACAATAATATTTCTTACATGCTACTTTTGATTATATTTATTCGTCTTGTCACTTAGCTGTAATTTTGTTCTCGTCATTTTAAAATTATTATTATACTCGCTAGAAAAGAAATACATTTTATTTATAGACAATCTTTACAACTACATTCATTCGTCTCGTCATTTGGCTGTAATTTTTTTTCGTCATTTACCTGTTAAATATTCTTTTAGCTTCAACGTGCTTTTTCTGCTTCAATAAAAAAGATACCAATCCCCGCTCCCCCAACCTCAATGAACCAATTCCCCACAATGTTCTAGCAAGTACGAGTTTTTAGACTGGTTGTGAACGGTATGGGACCTACCTCAAGGCGCGGCTGTGTGCAGCAGGACGAACCAACGGGTATTTTGAGACCCGCTACGGTCAGCAGAAAAGTGTGGGGTATTTAGTCGGTAAGTTATGGAAGGTTTTTTATCTGTTTCCGAAATTGAGGTGATTTGTCGTATTTGTATTGTTTAGGTTAGGAAGTGGAATTAGGAAGGATTTAGAATTCCTAAAAAAATTAAGTGTAAGTTTGGTTGCCTAAAAGGTATAACAATAAAGGTTTTAATAACATACTAATTTAATTTCGGTTTGTTTTTGTTGCTAAATTAAATGTGAATTATTGTTTTGATGCAATAAAAAAACTCGCTCTTATTGCTCATTAAAAAATACTCAAACAGTCCACAACAATGCGTTGCACAAAACGCGTCACAACAAACAACAGTTTTATTACCTCAGCTCCAAACATAACAAATTACAAAAGTTATCGATCATTAATCTTAATAGAAAATAATTAGCGGCTTATCTAAATTCTTTAATAGATTGCACTGCTGACGCTACAGACAAAGCATCCGCGCCATTGACTTTCTTGGAGCCATTAACCGAATAACCCATTGCACAAAGAACTGGCGCTTTTCAAGGTGAACACACACATCCACACATCTGCAATACAAACACAACACGATGCTGTTCGTACACACAGAGACACAACACATGCATACCACCCCTGCAATGAACATGTGATTCAAAATAAGAACTTGCCATCTGACGTTTACTGTTGTGTAAATGAGGTTTCATTTGATTTTGAGCTTTATGGATATGAGGGTACGTTTTTTGGCGCGCAACAATAAGTATGTCGAGACGAGAAGGGTGCACCCACACATACGCACGCAGACATGTAAACTGCAGTCTGCATGCACACACGCACGCGGCGCGTTAGAGATTTGTATACAAACTTTCATTGACCTGCGCTATAAAAATATAACTGAAATTATAGATTATTGGAGTTTAAAAAATATACATATAAAAATGTGTATGATTCTGGGTAAAAATGCACACAGATGTATGTATTCACATCCTGTCGGGACACGGATGTACGTGTGTGTGGTGTGCACAATATTCTTTTGTGTAGTGTTTTGCAATGTACAGTAACGCAACATATTTATTTTGCAACGATTTGTACACTGCATTTACAATAAGTTATTATACATTGTATAACAATGAATGTCATTTATTACAAGATTTTTAAAATTGCCACCGAAGGTTTTTAAAGGTTGATTTAATTATTTCGAACGACAAGAATTATTATGAAAAATCTTTTTTATGATTGAGGAAAACATCTTAAAAACCTATATGATTTGTGTTAAGTTCCATAAACGACTTATTTATTTTCAGTTTAATTGCGGAAAATGTGAGGCCTTGAGTTCATCAAAGTGTCGTAAGGGTTATATTTTATAATACATACTTTATAAAAAAATCAAGCTTTTTTTTTTTATTGGCCCTACCGGCCAGTCGGCCCGAGTCGGCTTTTCTGGCCACACCGGACTTTCGGGTGAACGCTTTAGGCGCTCGCAACCCTTGGAAAAAAAAACATCAAGCATTGGTATTTATTTTTATAACGATAATATTTTTTTCGCAATTAAATAAAATTATGTTCTTATTTGAATAAACATTTTCCAACATTCATTAAAATTTGTTATGTAATAAAAAAATACAATTCATGTTTATTACTTTGTAGGCAAAGGATGTATCGTTATTCAGCATAGAAAGCTTTTTCTGTCGGATATGAATCGGGCGAATGTTAAAATATTTGTCTCTCTTGGCTCATACTTTATAAGATACGTTTTAACGTATTTTTGCGTCACTTATAAAGTTATATGGGAATACTTTCTTCTCCTGAGGGTTATTCCTGCAACTTAGTCTTTTCGACTCGGTCTTTCCTATAATAATATTCTTGGATGAAATTCGACCAACTGTATTTGAAGAGATTTCTTAATCATTTAACATACACTCGTTTTACAGTCATCCAACCGATTTGATTGCGTTTAAAATGTTTTTATTTTATAGCTTTTATTTTTATACAACTTTTTGTATGAAATATCGTGAATGTATGTGTAATTACTTTTAATTTTTTTCGGGCATGCCAAAATTAAATATATATAAAAGAATTGCTCGTTTAAATATATTAGATTTAAACTTAGATATGGGCATAGAAAAATTGATGTTGCTATATTTTTCCCTTTTTCCAGTAAAAAAACTTCCGTGGTAGAGTCTAGACTTGCAGACAAATTAATTAACCCTCTTGAGATTAAGAGTAAAAGATTGCAGATTACTGTCTAGACGTATAAATTGTCATATGCAAAAATTAAATTAATTTGATCCTGGAAAAGACATGTTTTGTATTTATGTTCACACTAAATATTGTTTGACAAAGGCATAATTACGGACTAAATTAATATTTGTATTAACAATAGAGTAGTGCTGTACATAAAAAAAACTACTTTGTTGACGACATTGTCTATGGTCTTATTAAATAATAGGCGGCAAACCTTTAAAAAATATTGGTAAGATAATCGATTTTTAAAATTCGAAGATGCATTCGAATTTCAATGTATAACCATGGTGATTTGACGTAATAAATCATGTCATGATATCAATAGTATATTGTGCAACTAGTGCGAGAAGTTGTCGATTGCCCACGAGACTAGTATTAGTTGCACATACTATTTTTTATTACGAATGCGGGGAAAGTACTATCTTTGCGCTTGCTTTTGGGGTCGAAAGAAAAGACGCTAATTGCCAACTATGTCGATTTGAGTGCGACAAGTAAACTTCTCGCACCGAAATATTGACATTTCGACTGTCTGTCAACTCAAATAACAGCTTAAGTTACAATATGTGACGGATTGTGGCAGCTAAGTTTTGTTTGTGTAACACCGCTTACTCTGAGGACGAGCTCTTAAATGACAGCTTAAGTTTGGTTTATTAAATAGTTTAATACATTCAATGTCTACTTGAGATTGTACTCAAACTTTGAGATTGATTTATTCATACCGTCCCTAGAATTCATGTTTAAGGTTGACCATTCAGGTGACCTTGTCCGTGCGTTCTTTTATATCAACTGGTGAGAGAAGTAAGGTCCGCATTAGCAAGATTTGCAGAAGTCGACTTACACAAGCAAGAAGAACGAAGGTCACCGACATAGCCTAGTAGCAAGCTAAAGTGGCAGTAGGCAGGACACATCGTAGAACTGACGGCAGATGGGGCAAAAAAGTTCTCGAGTGGAGACCATGTACCGGCAAGCGTAGAATTGGATGTCCACCTGCAAGGTGGGCAGACGAGCTGATAAAGGTCGCAGGAACACGCTGGATGCAGGTCGCTTTTGACAAATCCGTCTGAGAATCTTTAGGGGAGGCCTATGTTCAGTAGTGGACTTGTAGCTGATCATGATGAAATGACGGCAAGCTGACTTTTGTAAATGAAGCTTGCAGGATGCTTGTCACATGTGTTTTGAAACATTAAAATATTGCCGCAAGAAATTGCGTCTAATTTCTAATCTTAGATTTATAGAGACTTTCATAAATATATATTTTGCATATTACTAAGACCTATTCGCATGAATCATGAATTCTGTGATTATCTGATTAACTTGTTGGTTATGACTCGGTGTTTTTGCAGGTCCGTGTACATTGTGTTATCTTTTAGACGCACGTGAGAGGTATGGCCAGATTTTGATAAGTTATTATTATAAAACACAATTAGAACCAATTAGTTGATTTTTTGATGGTAAGCAGAGAGGGGCCCAGATGTCGACTGACGAGAGATAATCCTTCGTCAGTCGACACAATTATGCCGGCCTGTTTGAACTGATGGAAATCAGCGCCCTCGACAACTATATGGGCAACTGCGGGTGGCCCTGATTTGTCTAGAGCCACCTTAAGCCCTAACCTCTGGTAGTCTACACTATGACTCTATCACACTATGGGACGGAATACACAAATTAAGTGCACTTGCGCCTATATTATAATCTCTGCCGGCCCCTTTGTATAAAGCTATAAGACTTCCTTCCAAACGCATACTGCAAAACAATTTCAGGCCGCCACGTCATCGTTAACGCGAACGCGTGCGTCTGCGTTATTTTACATAAGAGCCGGTGGGTCGGTGCAAGGGCACCAGGCCATTGATCCAGCCGGCCGCAGAGCTCCTAATGGGTTAGACATGGCCGATGGGCAAGGCCAAGGTTAAACTGGTTTATTGACGAAATTGCCCTATATGGTTATAGTATACTATGGTCGGTATAGCAGTTGTATATGGCTTTTTTTGTTGAATAACCAGGGAGCAGGGGAATTGACGGAGACCAGGGTAAATTCTATATCCTATTTATTTTACTTCTTATCTTACTAATATTATAAATCCCTGACCCGTTGTTTTTTTTTCGCGGGGAAAAACGCGTTATCACTACCACCACTGAGGGGTCAGTGGAACAGTTATGTTGGTTTCTCCGGTCTTACATATATATAGCATCATCCAAGCGAGCATTGGACCGAGTCCCTCACCCTATGTACACCCTACACCGGCATACAAACCAAAACCCGCGGTGGCCTTTTTCAAATCCCTAAATCCTGCACAGACTCCACACACACAGGTGAAATGTAGTTTACATTTTTACCTGCCCTAAACAGGCATAAAGGCATGATAAATAAAGTTCCACAAACTCTTGACCCTTCAATGTCTAGGGCTTACGTGACTGTCCTGTCCTTTCCGGCTAATTGTTTACTGGAAATCACTTCGCAGCTCATCAGTTGAATAACCCGAGAGGCGTGGACTGCCAAATGTCATGTGTTTGGTCAGTGATGTACTAATTAAGAATTAAATCATTCGGACAAAGTCAACGGTGAGTTCTAGTCTTGTTTTACACAGGGTAATCCATTGATAGATTTCTGAACGCACCAGCCTATACCGTCCTATTGAATAAAACCCTGCCATACTGTTCTCTCTCCCTTGTATCTATGGGATGTGCATGCAAACGCAACCCTCGCAGGAGTCAGTTTGGGCAGAGCCTCTCGTAGTCAGGGGAATGAGAACTGGGTAAGATCATAGACGTGTATGGAAGGCAAGACAGCGTTTGTGAACACTGTTAACTAAGATTATTCAAAACAAAATATTCAAATTAAAATCTTGTTTCTATCTTTTCAGTTCTTCAATTAATTTAATAAACATGGCAGATATAGACGCAGTCGGGTTTTTTGTTTTTCTTAAATATTTTTTTACCTATACCCATTAGGGTTTATATCTTATAAATACGGGCAATTTTTTTTTACATGTAGGTATCCTAAAGGACTTGTTTACCGTTAAGACGATCAAAACAGAGCTAACGTAAACTTTCATTTTCTATAAACATTCCATTGATCAAAAAATGTTGATAGAGTAGTGCCACTTTGGCGTTGTATTATGTGCGCGGTACAACTATCGCGCTGAGGTCTCGGGTTGGAATCCCGGGTCGGGCAAATTGGGTTTTTCTATTAAGTATCTGCCCGGAGTCTGGAAATGTGTATTGAACCTAACATAGCTGGCGAAATGTGGGTGTTACAACTCTGTCTACCCCTGAAAAGGGAAAGAGGCGTGATGTTATATACGTATTGTGGAGTCTTGCTATAGACATTATATAGGGTGGAGTCACGTGCAAATCTAAACTCTTTCTCTTTATTATAATGCCCTTTCGTTACCTTATAAGCTCTACACGCGTTATATTTGCAATGAGTGGACTATAAAAACAAAATGATTTGATGTTGGTGCGGCGGCTGCGCTGTGCTTTGTCATCGTCGCCCGTTGGCTTTGCTGTTTAATTGGGATTGAATCATAACTGAACATTTAATTATACTAACCCTGTATTTATTTATTTAAATGGATGGCGAGACGAGCAAGCTGCTCGCCTGGTTAGCGAATATCCATAACATTCCATTGCACTCATCACTGTTATAATACTGATTGATGGACACGGGCATCTTCTACTACTGAGAGGGTTTAGGCCTTCCACCATGCAGAACTAGTTGGAAAACTTCACATATCTTAGAATTATTACAAAGAATATTCGGGATTGTTTTAACTATTGATTAATCCCGTGTCGATTCATTCATGATCAAATAAAGTTAACGGTCTTATACACTGAACAAGTAAACATTGCTGTGAATTAGCTTGCAATTCGCCAGTGTGATGAGAGCCTTAACTTTACATGACCACGGATAAACCAATCAGGCCTAATGTAATCAATGATTTGTCTCTCTAAGAGAGAAAGTGAAAAAACAGTAAAAAAATATTACGTATATTGGTTTTAGGTAAATATACTTGATTATTTTTCCGACCCAAATATCGACCAATAGAATTGCACCATTCGACGTCACGTGGTACAACCTACATGGTATTATACTGACAATTTTTTTTGAATATTTTCTCTGGTCGTTACTATATATTATGAAATTCTTATTTGTTGACTGTTCATTTCATCTCATGGTGCAATTCTATTGGCCGACATTTGGGACGGAAAAATAATCCCCCGAATACCACACGAGCTACTGTTACTGTTACTGTTGTGGGGCTCCTTTTTCCGCACTTAGCCCGTAGAAAGTCGGGCCGTTGTGCGTGATATGCCAGCTAGAAGTCCAGCCAGCCCAACTCCTTCCAGAAGCGCAGGATCTTCCTGGTTCCTTCACAGGCTTCTCGGAGTGACCCCGGTGTGCCGAGGATTTCAGCCCGTTGTGCAGCTACTCCTTCGCATTCCAGGATAACGTGGGAGGCTGTTTCGTCTGCCGACAGACATCCCCTACATAGGGGGCTGTCGGTGATACCTAAAACATATAAATGTTTGTTTAATGAGCAGTGTCCGGTGATCGTACCCACCATTGTGCGTAGAGAGGCCCTGTCTAGGGACAAGAGGCGTCTCGTTAGACGTCGGTCCGGGTGTGGCACTGTTTCCCGGGACTGTCTACATGCACTAGTACTTGCCCATTGATCCGCGTGTTGTTCTTGTGTTCTGCGGCGCAGCCATGATCTTAGCTGATAGAAAGGTAGTGGTACTATCGGAATGGGTCCGAATACCACTTGGTTTGACCCCCTTTTAGCTAGCTCATCTGCCGCGTCGTTACCTAGAGAGCCACTGTGCCCTTTGATCCATTGTAGGGTAACAGAGTTATTCTTGCTTATACCCTCCAATGCCAGGTGGCAGTCTAGTATGAGCCCTGATTGGATAGTTCCACTGTCAAGGGCTCGTAGTACCGCAGCGCTGTCTGACACTATGCGTATGTTATGGTCTGTTAGACCCCGCTTGTCAACTGCGTTGGCAGCCTGTGTGATAGCGATACATTCGCATTGGTATATGGAGCTGTGCTCGCCTAAGGCCATTGATAAATTAATGTTGATATCCAGTGAGAACACTCCTGCGCCCGATCCTGTCCTGGTCTTTGAGCCATCGGTGTATATTCGCAGTTCGTGTGTTCCAGACCAGTCTTGTTGCTCTTCAGCAAGCTGGACAGTGTAGCTTTTGTTGAAGATATGTTGTTTGGGCACTCTATCGTTGGGGGCAGCTATCAGTGACTGGTAGTTTGTAGCCTCCTCAAGGATATCGCTGTGCGCCCCTTTCATTGAACCCCAGAGCTTTAGTGAATGTAGTCTGATAGCTGCCGAGGCGGCCTCCTGTCGGATAAAAAGATCCAAGGGTGGTAGCCCCAGCAGTACCTCTAGTGCCACTGTGGGTGTGGTTTTCATGCATCCCGTTATAGCTGTGCAGGCTAGTCTTTGGAATTTCTGCAGTTTGTTCCTAGTTGTGGTGAGTTTGGTTCTGGGCCACCATACTACGGCTCCATAAGAGATGATCGGCCGTATCACCGCTGTGTAAAGCCAGCTCATAATCTTGGGGCGGACTCCCCAGGTTTTTCCGAGAAGTCTCTTACACTGCCAGAAGGTGATACAAGCTTTGTCCAGTTTGTGCTCCAGATGTTTATTCCATAGCAGCTTATCATCCAAGGTTACACCTAGATACTTTACCTCCTTCGTCAGGTTCAGTGTTGTACCTTGGAGTTTGGGTAAGCGAAGATTTTGAGGGATACTCCGCTTCTTTGTGAACAGGACTAGTTCAGTTTTTGATGGGTTTACAGACAGTCCTTGTTCTGAACACCATCGTTCGACGATTTTGAGGGCTTCCTGCATGAGGTCACATAGGATTCCCTCGAACTTTCCTTTTACAAGGATTGCCACATCGTCTGCATAGCCAACAGTGTAGAAGCCTGCCTCGTTTAGAGACCTAATCAGGTCATCCACAACAAGGTTCCACAGTAAAGGTGAAATGACCCCTCCCTGCGGGCAGCCTCTCGACACAATCGCTCTGACTGTGTCGTTGACTGTTACCTGCACCGCTCTTTTCTTTAGCATTTTGCCAATCCAGCTGGCTGTGATAGGGTCGGCTCCGTGCTTGAGCAGTGCATGACTTATGCTGCTAAATTGCGTCTTGTCGAAGGCTCCTTCGACGTCTATGAAGACTACGAGCGCTGATGATTGCGTTGATAGTGCTGTCTCGATTGGCGAGATGACATTGTGGAGTGCTGATTCTGTTGATTTGCCTGAAGAATAGGCGTGCTGTTGGTTGTGTAGCGGGTAGTACCTCAAAGCCTCATCCCGGAGATCCCGATCGCAAAGTCTCTCCATTGTTTTCAGGAGAAAAGATGTGAGGCTTATCGGTCTATACGACTTTGGCTGCGTATAGTCGCTCTTACCTGGTTTTGGTATGAATACCACTTTTACTTCTCTCCATCTGAGAGGAACATAGCAGTGAATGAGGCATCCCTGGTAGATTTTCACCAGATGTGGGGCGATCGTGTTCTTACACCACTGTAAAAGTCCAGGGAAAATGCCGTCTAATCCAGCTGCTTTATAGGTAGAGAAGCTGTCTATTGCCCATAGTACCTTTCTCAAGGTAACTATTCGGCGGGCAGTTTTAATGGTTTCAGCGGTCGGTTGCTCAAAGTTCGACTGATCCGCCTCTTCCCACGTGGAGCTCATCGTGATTGAGCAATCCGGGAAGTGTGTGTTCAGTAGCAGCTCACACATTTCTGCGTTAGTTGTTGTGTAGCTGTTATCCGGTTTTTTCAGGGAGCCCAGGTTTCGGTCGGCGTCCCTTGATAGGACTTTCCTGACCCTGGCTGCCTGAGTGTTTGATTCTATGTTGGTACAAAAGGATTTCCAGCATTCGCGTTTTCGTGCTCGGATGCGTTTTTTATAAACCCCTTGGGTTGTCTTATATGCATCCCAGTCTTCTGCTTTCCTTGTGTTTTTTGCTCTGTTAAACAGTTTGCGTAGCTTGCATCTCAATTTTTCCAATTCTGGCCCCCACCAACTGCTGCGTTTGGTGGTCCTCATTGATTGCTTTATTTGCGGACAGGTTTTTTGAAATGTGTCTATTAACGTATCCGTTAGTTTATTCACGTGTTTTTCTATGTCGGCTGGCCCTTCGTAATCAGCAGGAATACTTTCCAAGATTGGGCTCGTCGACACTATCTTACTAAACCTTACCCGGTCTGTCCGCCTTGGATTCCGCCACGGTTCAGGTTGTAATGGATCCACGTTCAGTTTATATCTTATCCATCTATGGTCAGAGTTTGACAAGTCGTTTGAGACGTGCCAGCCGGATATTCTTTCCGACACTCTTTCCGTGGATAGTGTGATGTCTATTATTGTTTGGTATCTGGAAGTTACGAAAGTTGGTTCCGAACCCCTGTTTAGAAGCCTGAGATTTGTCGAGAATAGATATTCAACAAGATCTTCACCTCTTTTGTTGGACGCGTCGCTCCCCCACAAGGTATGGTGTGCGTTCGCGTCCGCCGAGATGATAAGTTCAAGCTTCTTGCTATCACAGTGCCTGATGAGATTGGCTAGCTCAACCGTCGGTGTGTCCGCGTCGCCCGGCAGATAAGCAGACGCTATTACCACCTCTGGTACGCCAGGACAGTTGTTCTGGAGCCTGACCGTGGTCAGGTCTCTTGAACAGAACTCATGCATTACAACCGCGTTGATAGATTTAGGCGCATAAATACATGTGCGTGGATTAATTACAGTGGTGTCAAGTAGTAACTTACCTCCGATGTTGCTTAGGCCGCAGATCCTGCCATTCCTTATCCACGGCTCCTGGATAAGGGCGACCGTCCTGTTGTTGACCTCCAGCACTCTTCGCAAGGTAGCCGCCGCGGTTTGCTTGTGTTGGAGGTTTGTTTGGATGATGTGGGTGTGGGGTTTATTGGGGTGAGGAGGAGCGAAGGGGACTGCTCAACTCGACATCCGCCTCCGACGGGACGTCCTGGTCCATCAGTTGCGCGACAGCCCCTTCCAGGTCCCCGTAATCGGAGCCCATGTCGGGGGTAGTCAGCGGGCAAGCTGGTGTTGCATCCTGCCTCTTCCTTTCGGTTAAGGAGTGTTGCTTGACCATTGGCTTGCCAACCGTGCCCCGTCTTTCGACAGGACTCGGGCGGCTGGCCGTGGACGTAGACGCGCTAGCCCCCGGGTCCGCTCCAGCGTGCACCCTCTGCTTTTCAGCTGGGGGGTCGCGAGTAGCCCCGGGGTCCGGCACAGTCTCAGCAGGGTCCGGCGGCATATCCTGCAACCGTCCCGTGCTGCCGAAGAAGCGGATGTACGCGTTGCCCAGATGGTAATACAGCCTTCGCCCCTCCGCTAAGACCTTGGGGATCAGGTCGGCTGGGATGCCCAGCACCAGGAAGGTGCTCGGTGGATTCTCTCCCTGGCGCTCGGCACTGTACAGTGACCACCTGCCGACCCGATACTCCGCGTTCTGTCCTATCAGGGTTCTGTGGATCGTGCTTATGTCCTCGGAACAGTCCGGCAGCAGCACGGCGGACTTCACCCTTCTGGGGATATCCTTCTGACGCGCCACTACCAGCCTAGTCCCGGGAATTGGGGATTCGAAAGTGGCCACAGTTTCCTGCAGCCACTCGACGTCTTTGTCATCCCTACATTGGAGCTTCAGCACACCTTCGCTGTGGAAGGGCTTGCCTCGAAAAGAGGGCCAGTATGGGGCGTTTGTGGTTGTTGTTGGCACCTCTGACAGTGACCTGATACAGGACTTTAGGGTGCCCTTAATTTTCTCCACCTGCTCCGATGTTAGGTCGGTGAAGGGTTCCGCCATCACTGCGACAAAGAGGTCGTTTATGACCACCTTGTCTGCGTAGGTGGCAGCACCCCTCGTCGAAACGGTGCTGGTGGAAGCTTTCGCCCTTTTCGACTGTTTGTCGAGGGGCGAGGGCGTTTTGAGGTTTTATCGGGGACCTCTACATTACTGGCCCCTGCGTTCCTCACGCTCCTCCCCCCACGTCTGCGCTTCGGCCTCGGATTCCGGGGCTCGTTGGATTTCTCCTCCGTACCCCGGCTGGGTTGGGCCACTCCCCCAGTGGCGGAACCCACTCCATCCCGACTGCAGCCGGGTTGGCTTGGGCGCCACGCACTTGCCGGTTTAGTGGGTGCCGTTGCCGGCTCCCGCCTTGCGGCGGGGGGATGCCTTGTACCCCCTTGAGCCGTGTTGCCTGCACTTCTCTCCTTGCGCCTTGTTTTCTTCAGGGCACCGGAGGTCATGCGTTTTCTCTGGACTGTTCGCCAGACCTGCTCGCCAGCCTCCAAGGACGTGGTGGCTGTGTGTGTGGTTGTACGAGGCCCAGGCGCTTCCGAAGAAGCAGCGACTGGTCCCCGTGCTGGTTGGGGCGCTTCCGAAGAAGCAGCGACCCGTTGTTGTTGTGTGTAGGGCGCTCCGTTGGGAGCAGCGGCCTGCTTGTTTTTATTTTGTTTCCTCTTTGTTTCCATGGTTGGTTTTTGTATTTATTTTCGCCTCCCGTGGCGTCCCACCCTCCTGGGAGCCCGCAGATGGGGATGCTCATTCGAGCACCAGGACCTACCACAGGAGGTATAGGGCCCAAGGTCCGTGATGCTGCGAGTCCGCACGGTGCGAGGAGTGCTACGGCTGCCGAGCAGAGGTTTTAGCCCGTGCTAGCCATAGGCCCCGCGCTCCGCCGACTGCGCACCCCATGACCCTGAAGCCCTCGCCAGCAACCCTTAGCGGGTGCCCCTACCGGTTACCTCAGGCTGGCTATTTCCTGAGGCTGCCGTTTAGAAGGAATGCCGGACCAAAGAGGGCGTGTTGTCCCCACAGGTAACTAACAGCCTGACCCATGGTAGACTCAACCCTCCAGGACTCCATTATCCCCTCGTACGGCGCTCAACTACGCACGGTACAAGACGTAGGTGGGCTCTCCCACTCCGTTACAGAGTGGTCGGTCTGACCCGCCCACTGGTCATGACCTACCAGTCTTTTTGCTGCTTGGCCGCAAGGTCACTGGTGAAGCCTCTTCGGACAAACTCCGGTGGTTAGGAAATGAAGTCGTCAAGTTTTTCAGGAAAAATCACTCGCGCTTCGCGCTCGTGATTTTTTAACCTGAAAACTCCTTCATTTGTTTGCAACGAACCTATCGGAAAATACCCGATAATTTTGAAGCTCTTGTGGTATTATATGTGAAAATCGTCATGCTCATTCAAGTGCCGCGGATTGGTAGGGTCCGTGCAGACGCTGTCAGTTTTGAGAAAAAACATTATGGAACAACCATTTGCTAAAGTTTCTGAAGCAAGTTGTCAAATTGAGACCAGAATCCTGATACTCCGAACATTCGCTTTTCAATCTATAAATTGCGACTACATAGATACGGCAGAAAGTATAAATCAACATCAATTAAAATATGTAGTAAAATTAAGTACGGTTTATTTTCTCAGTATCGACCTGCAGTCTCAAATTTGATATGAAATAGGCTCGCCCCCTATCACGTGAAAAGTGCATTAGCTGCACCTCTGCCTTCCTATCGGGAATAAATGGCGTGAGTGTGCGTGTGTGATTTCATCATTTAGATATTATATAAGATGTTTAGGTAATATGAACATTATTGCCATTTTATTACGTACTAATATTTAAAATAATAAGTCCCGCTCTAAACTGTCCCACTGGATATCACAAATCTTTACGTTTGCCTGCAAGTTCGTATTCTTAAAGTTACTGTAAAATTTTTATTCACTCTTAATATATTTTAAAGTTTACAAAATCCTTTTTATAAGAATAATAACCTTTAAGGCTGATCTAGCAAGCGTTAGACAAAAGTTTCTCATTGGGCTTGGATAAATAACACAACCGACTTAAAAATTACAGCTGTACGAATAAAATAGGAAAATTACTTAGCCTTTATAATCAGTAACGTTATAATCTATTTGATAACTTTTATACAATGAAAAACTATCTCTTAGCTCCATTAATAATAAGTTTTCTAGAAGATCTTAAACCTTCGCAATACTGGAGACAATTTATCGATACAATTACGTTTAAAATCCTTAATCGTCGATCTCGAGTTCAAGGACCCGACGCGTCTAAAGTGTGTAAGAAATATTATTGCTTAGGACAGACTGCGGGGTGGTAGGGTGACCGACCGATCGATTAGGATGCTGTTTGGGCCTTGAGATGGCGCAGGGATGGATTTAGGATGTTTTATGTAGTTTCATTGGACATGCAATAAATGTCTTTATTCCTGTAGGGGTAGGTAAAAAATAAAATTAAAAATACGTATAATCCGTATAAGTGTAAAATTTGGTAAGCATAAGTTCCATGTGTCAGGGGAGAGGCTGTTGCGATGTTGGGCATAAATATCAACAGCCAGCAATTTCTGAGTTTTATAACTGAATAAACGCACTAAACTAAAAATCGTTTATAGTATACCAATTCAGGACATGATCCAGGTGTGTGCCTTTCATATATTACATTCAGGAATTAACAACACTAAAAATCTTCACATAGCATAGTAGAATGGTGGAAGTAGTAATGTGTTTTATTTTTATAATATAACTAGCATTGCGTGGAAAAGTTTTCCGGGATAAAAAGTAGCCTATAGCACTCAGGAGTAATGTAGCTTACTATTAGTGAAAGCATTTTCAAAATCGGTCTAGTAGTTCCTGAGATTAGCGCGTTCAAACAAACAAACTCTTCAGCTTTATATATTAGTATAGAAGTATAGATTGACGATGCAATGGTAAGATTAGTACTTAGTTACTATACTATATAAAATACATTTAGATATAACTATCTACGTATATAACTATATGATATTTCGAAGGTATGTGAAGTCCGCCAACCCGCACTAGGCCAGCGTGGTGGACTAAGGCCTAACCCCTCTCAGTAGTAGGGGAGGCCCGTGCTCAGCAGTGGGCAGTATATAATACAGGGCTGGTATGGTGGTGGTGAATTACTATAACAATAAAAACCACTTTTACCTCGTTCATAATCCCATCCAACAGACGAGTGTAAACACTATTATCTAATTAAGGTCTGCAGACATGTTTCGCAGAGTTAAATGACCTGTTTGAGTCATTTGCATCGGTGGTTTTAGGTAACTGACTGACTCACTCGTTATTACAATGTCTATTCGTCGTGAGTGTTCCGAGGGCAAGGACTATGTTTATTACGGTTGCAGTTCTATTTGCTTTAAGTTAAAGATTTTGAATTAAATACGCGTGTAATAGGTATACTATTATTTTTTAATTATATTTTTTAAGTCAGGTATACTTCTTTTGGCGCGTTAGGGAAAAATGTTGAGAGTAAATTTTTACGATGCGCGCGCACACCTTCACGAATAACCGACACCCTGAAGTTAGCTATAGTCAACATTTTAGTTTTGAATTTTGAACGTAGAATAAGGCGAAAGATTTTTTTTTTTTTTTTTTTTTTTTATTATTAATGGGCTCACGTTTGTCCGCTATCCGCCTGATGTAAAGCGATGATGCGGCCTAAGGTGAAGCACGCTTGCCCAGAAGAAAACGATTCACTCGCTACTTGACGAGTCCCAAATTATATCTATGCGGAAATAGACAAGATGGTAGTGAATTCCACAATTTGGCTGTCCGCACAATAAAGGTGGAAGCAAAGCGCTTAGTGCGAGCTCTTAAAGAAAACCGACACCCTGAGGTTAGCTATAGTGAACATTTTAGTATTGAATTTTGAACGTAGAATAAGGCGAAAGAAAACCGACACCCTGAAGTTACCTATAGTCAACATTTTAGTTTTGAATTTTGAACGTAGAATAAGGCGAAAGATAAATTTTTTAAAAAGATTTTTATCTTGTTACGCCAAAGAAGTATAACTTCTAACGCGTGTACATAAGTACACACACACTTTTTTGTTAAAAATGTAGCAATAGGCTGAGGATTTTCTGATATATTTTATAATACAATATTCGTCCTGCCTTGGTTGTCAAACTAGTTTCTGCCAATGACTCCTCCAAGTTAGAATCAAATAATTTCAAATGTTCCCGTGTCAAATCGCTTAATTTATTAGTAATAAATCATGAGGAAACCTGCATATAATTTGAAATTCTACATAATAATTTCTAAAGTGAAGTCTGCCAACTCGCACTTGGCCAGCGTGGTGGACTAAGGCCTTAACTTTAACAATAGAGGTAGCCCGTTCCCAGCAGTGGGATAGTACACAGGGTTGGTATTATCTGTGGTAATATAATCGAATTTCTATTTTTTATTTAATCTTTGGCTAGAGATTGGTTGTTGGTGGGAAAGCCAGTAGAGAAATAACAATCGTCAATTTGTAAGGAAACAACAGAAATAAAAGTGATTGATGAATTTGCTCCACGAATTTAAAAAAAAACCACTTTTTTCTTTTTTTTTTTTTTATTTATTTAAGAAACACCAACAGCGTACACATTTACACACACTTATTACTTATCATACTTCTATGTGGATTATGACAGGGTTGTCATAACATTATATACTGATATGTACACCTATAACAGGCGTTTACAACATTCGCCATAACAGCGGTGAAAGCAAATTTTATTTTATTTACGTTCGTGAAAGGTTATACGGTTATACTATACAATCTACAGAAAAAAAAGAAGTGGTTGAGTAGCATTGTGAGCCCCTGCTTAGGTGTGAACAAACATTAGTGTTATCGACAAATTATGAGAGCAAACATAAGGAATATAAGCAGGTGCCTAAGTACATTAATTTATACATAGAAGACTCCAGAACATCAATCTGTTTTTAGATACTTTGCTAGTTTTTGCTTGAACATATTCAGTGTATCATTATAGATATCAAGGTCACCGATTTGAGAATTAAAATCGTTAAATGTCCGACAAAGTCTTAGAAGAGGAGAGTTATACCCTAAGTTGGTTTTGGTAGATCTTACGTAAAGAATTTTTGAGATTCTCTGACGCGGATAATGGTAAGGAACGTTTAGGGAAACATCTTTTAGAATTGATGGGCTGTCTGTTGAACTATGGACGAGTTTATAGAGAAATGTCATATCACGTATCTTCCTTCGATCACGTAGCTTATACATTTTAAAAAATGATAAACGATTTTCATATGGACTTCTGTGTGAAATACCTGAGCATGAGAAGGCTAGTGATCTTGTGAAGGCTCGTTGTATGCTTTCTATACGTTGTGAGTGTACGGTATAAAAGGGGTTCCAAGCCACACTCGAGAATTCGAGGCAGCTACGTACCATACAATTGTATAATAAAATTTTGGTGTGAAAGGATTTAAATTTTTTAGTATTTCGATGAATGAAACCAAGCTGCTGTGCCGCCTTCTTAACCACTGAATCGAAGTGAGGTTTAAAAGTTAGTTTGCTATCAATTAAGACTCCCAAGTCACGTATTTCACTCACCTCAGTCAGAGCAACACCGTTTAAGGTATATACAGGATTGATAGAGTTTTTTTTCCGCGTGTATTTAATATAGTAACATTTCTGTACATTTAGATGCATTTGATTTACGTCACACCACTCTTTTATATTATTTATATCGCTCTGTACAAGACTTGCATCTGCATTACTATTAATTATTTTATAAATTTTAAGATCGTCCGCGAATATTTTAAATTTGGAATGTTTTATATGCGTAGTGATATCATTAATAAATATTGAAAAAAGAATAGGGCTTAAGTGTGATCCTTGCGGAACACCGGACTCTGCACGATATGCTTCTGATTCAAAACCGTTAGCAAACACAACGTATTGTCTATTATTAAGATAGGACCGAAACCAATTCAAGAGGGAACCGTGAAAACCGTTTTGTTCTAACTTTACTATCAACAATGAATGGCTAACTTTATCGAATGCACTACTGAAATCGGTATATACTGCGTCTACTTGATGCCCCTTATCTACCTCCTGGCTTATTTCAGATATAAGACCTACTAGATTAGTTTCAACGGATCGACCTTTCATAAAGCCGTGCTGCTGCTCCGACAGGAGATGACTAGTATGACGAGAGATAATTGGACATATAAGAGCTTCAAACAATTTTGAAAAACATGATAGAATAGAAATTGGTCTGTAATTTTTTACGTCATTGAAGTTACCTTTTTTATGAAGAGGTGTAATTTTAGTTTTTTTCCACTCGTCTGGAAATATGCCCGAGGATAAGGAACGATTTACAATAAGTGACAATGGTAGCGCCAGTGCTGATCCACAACGTTTTATTAATAAAGGTGGGATGCCATCAGGACCAGGTCCTTTAAGAACATCTAATTGTTTTATCATTTTCAAGACTTCGCGCTCAGAGAATCTCACCTTGCCAATGCAATTGTGCTGATAAATTGTATGAGGTGTATTTATAAATGGTCCGTTTGGCGTAGTACCCGTGTTAGGAGTAAAGGTTTTTGAAAAATTTTCGGCAAACAAGTTAGCTATTTCTTTCCCAGTTTTGGCCAATTTATCGTCCATGTGCATTTGCGCCGGAAGTGAGGACCGCGTTTTACGTTGTTCCTTCACATAACGCCAGAAATCTTTAGGGTTTATTGCGATACTTTCTTCTGTTCTATTGAGGTACTGCGAATAAAGATTCTCGAATAACTTATGACTACGCTCTCTTAAAATGTTATATTCAATTAGATCGCGTGGGTTTTTGTAAATATTATATTTTGTTCTTAACTTATCCTTCATGGCAAGAATCTTCACTAAGGATCTGTTAAACCAAGGAGGGAACAACTTTCTATTAAAATTATGTTTAGGTACAAATTCCTGAATTGATTTTCTTAAAATTGAATATAAAGACGATGTCATTTCGTTGACTGAAGCGCAATGATCAAAAATTGAGTTCCAATGTATGTTTTTTAGTTTAGAATTAATACCATCAAAGTCCGCTTTGTGAAAATTAAGTTCAGAGCACGATTTTGGTCGAAGATACTTAAAATCATTATTCGGCAATGTGAGTAAGATTGGCGGATGCTTATGGTCAAGCTTACTTAAAGGATCAATAGGCTCTGTCAATGAAATGTTCAATATTGTACTAATAGCAAGATCTAAAGTTCTGTCGTCTTCGTTACATAAATGATTAAATTGGTACATGTTGGAAATAGAAATAAAATCAACAAGCGCATATCCCAATAAGTTGTCATAGTTAGAAGGTGTGGTGAAGTTGTTGCATTTAGTCCACTTTATAAATGGCAGATTGAAATCCCCGAGCAATACAACCTCGTCAGCCAAGTTAACATAATTATTGGCATTTTCCAAAAAAAACATTTAATTCTACCAGTTTCACAGGAGGGGGAAGATATACAGTACAAAAAGCAACTTTTTTTATGTTTTTACCTGCACGCATATTGACCATTACCCAAATATCTTCACAACTAGATTCCCATGCTGATAAGCGGATCGACTCAAATTTACGGGAAACTGCTATCAACACACCTCCACCGTCTTTCTTTACATGAGAATAATGGCTAGAACAAATACGATCACGACGATGTACGACGTAGCGAGAATCGATAAATTCGCTACTGCTGATACCATGATTTAACCAAGTTTCAGAAAAAGCTAAAATGTCATAGGAGTTTTGTAGTATATTATCAAAAATTTCGTTCGTTTTTGTTCTCATGCCACGTACATTTTGATAGTATATGGTAGCCATATGTAGGTACTTTATCTACCAACACATTCTTATGTTATAACAATATAATAATTTAATAACAGTTATTGTTCAACGGGTCACCATTACACGTAATCCGTCTATAGACCGTATATGAAGCGCAGAGCAGAATTCGTCCTTCCTTGCGTAGATTCTACCGTCGCGGACCCAGACAAACTTGTATCCAAGCTCTTTCGCTTTAAGTCTGACAGCGGCATGTAGGGACTTGTTAGCAGGGCTCAAGTGTTCCGATACATAAATTGGAACACAGTTACCACTAAGCCCAAGGTGGTGAGTGTTTATTTTATCACGAGGATTATGCTTGTTGTAAGTCTGTACCGCGGCGAGCAAGCTGTCACGCAGCAGTCGGGTTCGCAGCTTCAAGATGATAGTACGTGGTCTGTCATTTTCTTTATTTAACTTGGCAACTCTCGAAGAGTGGACAATGTCAGATTCAGAGATAGGACATTCAATCTTACTTGATAGTTGTTCTATTAGTTTTGTAATGTTTTCAGAACGATTTTCTGGTACACCATTTATTTCTAGGTTGCACTCACGCTGGTGTTGTTCCAATATATTCAATCGGCCGGTTAAACCTTTTTCCAGCTCTTTTACCTTGCTTTTAAGTTCTTCATTACTCTTATGTAACTGATCGATAATCGCAGATTTCTCATCAATGCTTTTCTTTAGATCTTCATAGCATGTGTTAAAAAACATCAGTGATTGTTCAAAAGAAGAGTCCTTTTCGACAACTTTTTGCAACTCCAGAGTCATGGTTCGCAGCGCCAGTGTCACTTCTTCTCTTATTATGGTACGAATATTATCATTATCACTAGATATTAGAACTTCAACTGGAGCTTCTCCAGACTTCTGCCGAAGCTTGGTCTTGGAGACGTTTCGACGGGTGACGTTAGCCAAATCGCCCGGCGTCGACATAATGATATTAGTTTCTGCAACTTCAAACCACACTTGAACCAACTCAAAATCAAGCGTGGAGCGCCCGCGTCGCGTCGTGTTACCCGTAGTAGTAGTTTATGCGATTGCGTAAGGCCGGGCGACACAGAAGCAGCATAGACCCCGATGCGTTTCCAGCTACCACGGAGTCGACACAGTGCACGCCGCAAGACACAGTTACGGCACAGACCCCGATGCGTTTCCAGCTAGCACACAGTGTCAACACAGCGCACGCACATTTAGACGAAATCACCCACAGTTTCAAAAATGTTTTGGTGAAAATATGGACTGCAAAGCGAGCTCCAAGCTATTCAGTAGCACACAATCATTTACCAAACTTCACAACTACTAACTACACTTTCGGCCTTATTCGTAAACAGTTTCTAAACCTATTTTAGCTATCGAATTTTTTGTCTTCTTCGAACGAATTTTGAATTGAATTCGAAGGAAGAAGACAAAACATTTTTGAAAGTAAAGCAAACAACGACCCTTCGTTTATCTTTCCCCTTTTGGCAATACCCAAATCCGTCCCTGCCCGTGGAAAGGGAAAGTTCATTTACTTCTCAGGGCAGAGTGGTGTCTGAAATAAAATTCAGTTTTCCCGAGTGCATTCACCCGGCCCGGCTAGGTCCAAAACACTGTCTCCCCAGGTTGTTGACCTTTTAGTTTTCGGTATTATAAAATGTGCATTAAGGGCCGTGCCAATTTGAGTTTAATTTATTTAAGGTAAATTTATTTGGGTTCTTTTATATCGGCTGTATAATATTTATGTAAAACTGGACTATGTTGGCCGCTAATCAGTTTGTAAACAATAGATTTAATTTCAATGGTTGTACGGGGACCTCACTGAAGCTATATTACAATTGCTGACTGCCTCGGTGGCGTAGTTGTATTGCGTACGCGTTACGAGTACAATTTGCGCGCTGAGGTCCTGGGTTCGAATCCTGGGTCGGGCCAAAAACATTGTGACTGGGTTTTTCCATTTTAAAAATTACTCAGTCGCAGCTCGGAGTCAGGAAGTTGGCGGTGTGATACCTCCCCCGTGCCTCAGAAAGCACGTAAAGCCGTTGGTCCTGCGCCTGATCTCTCTCCGGTCATGTCGGATTGCCGTCGCACCGGACTATGAGAGTGAAGGAATAGCGAGTGCACCTGTGTATTGCGCACACGCTTGTGCACTATAATATCTCCTGCGTACCTGGCTGATCTCATTTGAGATTGGCCGCCGTGGCCGAAATCGGCTAGGAAGGAATTATTATATTACAATTGCATGGATTTTTTAGTAACGTTTGGAAAACATACATACTATTTTTTAATATATCATTAACATTATTTATCACTTATAAATATGGTATAAGTTATTTTCAAAGTCAGCGCTAGGAACGCCCTTAACTACAAGATATGTCACCGTTACAATGTCAAAAACCTTTTAAATATATAAATCAATGTCAAAATATTTTAAAAATAAAATAGTAAATATTAACAGTGCATTTGCGCGTGTTAATATTTGAAAAGGTCAGTCATATCGAAGCTAAGTTTTGTATACGTTCGAAATTCAAAAATTATAACGTCATTTTTTGTCAAAATTTAAAAATTACAGTGCAATAATTATTTTTGGTAGAAAATCATCATAAATTTGGAAATATATTCAACTTAACGACGTATAAAGTGCCATATTCACACTGAATTTATCTAATGAGAATTAAAATAATATCGTTGTTTTTATTAGTTATGTGCCCTTAAATTGTCTGACTCACTCAGGCCAATTACTTATAAAAAATAAATATTTATTATTCATAGATGTTGCGTGGTGTAAACGCACTCAATATAGATAATATATAATATTATGTTTAAATTACGAACAGTGCAACGCACCCCTAGTGTCAACGGTACCTGAGACAAATAAAATTTACATTTTAATTTTTATTTTTCTTTACATATTATTATTTACAAAACATTATGTTGTTAATATTAGTGTTTGTATGCGCTTGTCATTGCATATAATTAATTTATCGCAGAGAAAACATCAATAAAATGTTGAGCAATTACCTTGCAGTTGTTTTTTTTACTGCTATAGCAAAGTTCGTAAGAAGAACGAAGAAATCCAATGAAAGAGGTTTTTTTTTTTTTTTTTTTTTTTTTTTATTGCATTGAATGACGAGACGAGCATGCCGTTCGCCTGATGGTAAGCGATACGACCACCCATAAACAGTAGCAACACCATCCAGCACCTTGAGTTACAAAGTACTGTGTGGCATTCCACTGCGCTCGTCATCCTGAGACATAAGATGTTAAGTCTCATTATGTCCAGTAGTTATACTGGCTACAATATCCTTCAAACCGAAACACAACAGTGCATGCACACTGTTGCTTGGCGGTAGAAATAGACATTGCGGTGGTACCCACCCAGACGGCCTCTTACATAATGAGAGACCTACCACCAGTAAAGAGTTGCATCTCTAAAGTACCATAATTATGCCAAAGGACATGTCCAGGAAGAGGCGTGAAATTCTAACCAAGACAGTTTATTTATATTTGGATAGAACTGACAACTAGCCTTTTGCAAATAAATCGTTAAATTTTAAAGACCTCCGATTTTGCGATTTACGGAATTTTGTTTAGCTTGACAACTACACTCAATATGAAAGTTTAAAAAAAGTTAGATATGAATGGAGGGATCGAAAAATATTTTTTTAATGGATCCAAGTTCCATGCCCCTTTAATACCCTTAAAGTTTGAGCCTGGTTAGATTTCGAGGCCCAGCACCCATACAAAAAGCGGACATCTCCATTCTCTTGTACAAATTCCAAATACGACACAAATGTTGGCATTAATTTGATCAAACATTGGCTTTGTTAATTATGGGCAATGAAATTCAATCCATGCTCAATTAAAAACATATTGCAACGTCTCGGATCGTAAAAGCGCCAAATACATCTTGCATCGGTTGGTTAGTTCAATGACTGTCTAACGGCTGAGAGCGTTCGTCATTGCATCTTCGTTCAATGATATAGTTCTGTGACTTCGAGGTTTATAATATAAGATTTTATTAGGGGTAGGCAGAGGTGAACATTTCGCCAGTAATGTATACAATTGGGGGCGCGCCTATTGGCATTTATGGGGCACACACACATTTCGCTAGCTATATTAGTTTCCGTGTAATATGGGGTGAGCCTATTGCCATTTACGAGCACAATATCGGACTGATAAAAAAACAAAAAAACAGGTGCATTAAACAATTAAATTGTATACATAAGAATTGGGTTTCGTAGACCGTCTACGTGGTCATCGACCTCCCAAAACGTAGCTGATAATATTACCGTAGCAACCGAACGTTGACCTCAAGTACTTTGAACTTACCGTATTTCGGGGGTGAGTTTTTTCAACCCTTTATTGACTAGTTTTTGGTATATAACTGTATATGAGATTGGTGTATTATGGACACACTGAAGGCGTCTCTGCTGCACACTTCAGGGTTAAGACAGTTAACTTGGTTTGAAGGACATTGTAGCCAGTGTAATTACTGGACATAATGAGGCTTAACATCTTATGTCTCAGGATGATGAGCGCAGTGGAATGCCACACAGTACTTTGTAAGTCAAGGTGCTGGATGGTGTTGCTACTGTTTATGGGTGGTCGTATCTCTTACCATCAGGCGAACGGCATGCTCGTCTCGTGATTGAATGGAATAAAAAACAAAAAAAACTTACATTTTCTATGTGTGATGGCTCTAAATTGGCTTATTGTGTTCAGTTTTCTTTTATGTATATTGTTATAGAGCTGTGAGACACCTAAATACAATAAAATAAAATGTGGAACAAACCTGCAAGATGGACAGACGACTTGATAAAGGTCACAGGAACACGCTGGATGCCGGCCGCTTTTGACAGGTCCGTCTGGAAATCTTTAGGGGAGGCCTATGTTCAGCAGTGGACGTCATGTGGCTGATGATGATGATGAAGTTAGCCTAGTCGAGAATGGAAAGGAACTCCGATTTTTATAAGTTACGTGTATATTCTTTGTCAATTAATAGTTGTTTTAATTGTTGTATGAGACAATCTTACTACCTCGGTGGAATCAATTCGATGCCGAAGAGTGTAGGCGAATATTTACTTTACTTAGGCTTCATTCATATACACTCGTTATACAAATGTATACCATTCCATACCGTACCAGCCTTGTATTATAATACTGCCCACTGCTGAGCACGAGCCTCCTCTACAACTGAGAGGGTTTAGGCCTTAGTCCACCACGCTGGTCTAGTGTCACGATGTTTTCCTTCACCGTTAAAGCGAGCGACAATTCACAAAGAATACACACATAACTTTTTAGAAAAGTCAGAGGTGTGTGCCATGGGTTTTGAACCTGCGGACATTCGTCTTGGCAGTCCGTTCCACTCCCAACAAGGCTATCGCCGCTTATAAACCGACCAAATACAAAAGTCATACTCTAATCTATGATCACAAATAAATGGTAATAAAATGAGTACTACATTAGCTGTTTAATACGATAATATATTTTTTTATTGCTTTGAATGACCAGACGAGCATGCCGTTCCCGTGATGGTAAGCGATACGACTACCCATGAATAGTATCAACACCATCCAATAACTTGAGTTACAAAGTACTGTTTGGCATTCCACTGCGCTCGTCATCCTGAGACATAAGATGTTAAGTCTCATTATGTCCAGTAGTTACACTGGCTACAATGTCTTTCAAACCGAAACACAACAGTGCATGCACACTGCTGCTTGGCGGTAGAAAACTGTCAAGTATTTATTCAAAACTTGGAAAATAGGCCCTTAGTGGACTTGTCACTTTAATTTAACATCAACTTAGGGCCGATTGCACCACAGAGATATAGTCCGTGATAGTCTATTTCGAGTTTATCCGCGATATAAACGGCAACTTTTGTATAATGATTTTTTTGATTTACACGAATGTTAGGCATTGAAATAAAACTATTTTGCGGATTTTTTCGCGGTATTTTAATTTATATTTTCTTCCGACGTTTCGAAGACTTTATAGGCTTCATGGTCACAGGGCGGACTGAGGTGTTGGTTGTCCGAAAAGTTAATGTTACAATCATCATCATCAGCCATGCCACGTCTATTGCTGAACATAGGTCTCCCCCAAAGATTTCCAGACGGACCTATCAAAAGCGGGCCTGCATCCAGCGTGTTCCTGCGACCTTTATCAAGTCGTCTGTCCACCTTGCAGGTGAACGGCCGGCGCTGCGCTTGCCAGTTCGTGGCCTCCACTCGAGGACCTTTTTGCCCCAACTGCCGTCAGTTCTTCGAACTATGTGCCCTGCCACTGCCACTTCAGCTTGCTAATTCGCAGGGCTATGTCTTCAATCAATGTGTGCTACCAGTGATGTAATGACAGTATGGCACTGAGACGTGGCCTCTGACTATGGGCCGCCTAAGACGGCTCACGGTCACTCAGCGAGCTATGGAGAGGGCTATGCTAGGTGTTTCCCTACGCGATCGAACCAGAAATGAGGAGATCTGTAGAAGAACGAAAGTCAATGTTACAATATGTACCTATAAATAAAAAACCGCGATAAAATCCGCAAAATAGATATATTTCAATGTACAACTTTTGGTTTCACAGGTCTGAATATCTGGCACAAAAGTCTCTTGTAATATGTCAGATTTATTTGTTAGATAGCATTAATGCCAAGTTATCTGGAACTTAGATTTATCGCTCCTACTCTTAGATAACTCAAAAAATATTAAATTTACTTCATATTGCGTCTGCATGTTTACTGTAAAAGCATAATCCGCTATCAGTCGTGACGTCACTTATCACACACATAAAAATTAAAGCAAATTGAATGCTATCGGTCGACGACCCGACGATAGACCAGTTAACTCGCTCCTGTATTTGTTTATGTAATTAATTGAGAACTCTTAATTTTTGTATAATTTAATTTTAAGTACCTACACTTGAAATTAGGTTATATTTTTATTGTATATGTTTGTATTAACTGTCTGCGTTACGGTGTGGTGTCAGTATTAATGTTACAGAAATGCTTTGAGAAATATAAGGTGTTGCGCAGACGTGAAACTTCGTTTGTATCAAATATGACCACACACACACATACTCATGCCTTTTATCCCTGAAGGGGTAAGCAGAGGCGCAACTAGTGTACCCACTTTTCGCCGTGCGTATTCCGTTCCGTGATGTGATAGGGGGCGAGCCTATAGTCATATCGGGCACAAATTCCAGACTCCGGGCTGATACTGAATTTAAAACCCAATATCACTTTGCCCGACCCGGGAATCGAACCCAAGCCCTCAGCATTGCAGTCATACCGTAATACAACTACGCCACCGAGGCAGTCAAATATGACCAATTTACAATTAATCAATTTATCGAAGTAAATATCCGTTTCATTATTTATAGTAAGAATAAAAATGAAATGTAACCATTGATCATAATTAATAAACTGAATAATCCTGGATTTCCAGTAGGGTTGCTATCCTGTTTTCCCTCGACGAGTCCCGGTGTTTCGGTGTATCGTGGGATGTCCTGGATAGTTTTTAGACAGCGATTTTTAAAGCTTCTGATAAGGCTTCATATCATTTAACCTATTTCGACTACATCGCACGTTTAGGACGAAAACGACACAATTCAATAAAATTGAAAATTGAATTATCGTCATAAAATTACTTAAAACCGATTCAATACAACAATAGTTCAAACACCGCCATATTCAAGCGGAAAAAGGACAAAACTATTATATCGGTCCCTTTTTTTATTATATTTTCATGAAAAAGGGACCAGTTTTAAGTCATTTTATAACGATAAACCAATTTTTTATTTTTTTACATTATGTCGTTTTCGTCCTAAAGGTGCGACATATTAATTTAACTATCGTTACTCCCGTTTTTAAACTGAATTGACCTGGTTTTCCAACTACAAATATATTTTAAAATTTGGGGTTGGGAACCCTACATAGTTTAAAATACTAAGTTTCGGGTGATAACCGTCTGGACGGGTGATTTAGCCGCCTTTGTTGTCTGGCGTCCGATGCATTACACCCACTTATTACTTGAAACTGAAAATACATACGTTAGCACGCGACGCCGTTCGCTGTAAAACAGTAATTGCCTAGAAGTACACTAGTTCCTGAACAGTATTTTATACTACATTATTAGGGTCTGTTTCATTTGGAATTAAATGCATCACAGAAATGTATTAACCGACCAAATACAAAAGAAACACTCTAATCTATGCTTCTAAATAATTTTCTTCTAAATTACTGGTGGTAGGTCTTTCATATGTAAGAGTCCGTCTGGGTGGGTACCACCGCAATGTTTATTTCTACCGCCAAGCAGCAGTGTGCATGCACTGTTGTGTTTCGGTTTGTAGGACATTGTAGCCAGTGTAACTACTGGACATAATGAGACTTAACATCTCATGTCTCAGGATGACGAGCGCAGTAGAATGCCACACAGTACTTTGTAATTCAAGTTGCTGGATGGTGTTGCTACTGTTTATGGGTGGTCGTATCGCTTACCATCAGGCGAACGGCATGCTCGTCTCATCATTCAATGCCATAAAAAGAAACTATGCTTCTAAATAAATGGTAATAAAATGAATTCTATCTATACTAGCTGTTTTGAGCTGTTTAATGCGATAACTGTCAAACAAAGCACATGTCCAAAAACGGGCCTAAAATTCTAACCAAGACAGTTTATATATTTGGATGAAACTCCTAAAAACTAGCCTTTTACAATAGATCGTTTAATTTTAAAGACCTACGACTTTGAGATTTCGCTAATTTTATTTTACTTAAAAACTACACTTATATGAACATTTTTAAAAAGTTAGTTATAAATTGAGGGGTCTATAAATATATTTTTAATGGATCCAAGATCTATCTTTTGCCCCTTTAATATCCCTAAAGTTTGAGCCTGGTTAGATTTTGAGGGCCAGCACCCATACAAAAAGCGCACATCTCCTTTACTTGAAACATGTGATATATTAAATAAGTAGGTACATAAATTTATAACAATGGAATAGATACTAAAATTTATTTTAATTTATAAATGACCGAAGACAGAATTTGAAGAAAGAAAATGTAGGGAGGACTACAATGTTGGCTTTTAATTAAGTACTTATTGCATAATTATTGCTTATTGCGAATAAATGCGAAATTTTGGATTTGTGTTTTTTTTTATGCGAATCTTTAATACTTTATTTACGAAAATTCCTTTTTTTTAATGCATTGAATGACGAGACGAGCATGCCATTCCCCTTATGGTAAGCGATATGACCACCAATACACAGCAGCAACATCAACAGAACCTTGAGTCACAAAATACTGTGTGGCATTCCACTGCGCTCGTCATCCTGAGACATAAGATGTTAAGTCTCATTATGTCCATTAGTTACACTGGCTACAATGTCCTTCAAACCGAAACACAACAGTGCACGCACACTGCTGCTTGGCGGCAGGAACAGACATCCCTACTCATTGGTAATGAAACTCTTGTTATTTACTTTTCAAGGATAAAAAGTAGCCCACTAACAAACATCCAGACATAAAAAAAAAATATTAGTACAATCTTAACTAGATTAATGAAATATATTTACATACAGTAATCGTTGACAATTACTCATCAAACAAACTAGGTTAGTTTGTGATTTTAAATTCACCAACAATAAGTAGGTTGTTATCATGGGCTTATTCATTACCGCAGATAAGGCACCGTAAGTACAACCGTTAGGTTGTTAGACTGACGATACACGAAACAACATGTTTATGACTAATTATTAACAATGGCAGTCAAAGGTCGGTATATCAGTGTTTTCCGTTAACGAAAATAAACAAATAATAGATTATATTATATTAGATATAAGTACCTACGTTTAAATAAATGTCGTCAGTTGGCGGGCTAATTGACTTAAGCGACAATTTTCTTTCGAAAATTTTTAACTATGTTTAACAAACTGAGCAAAATGTGCTGATTCCAAATATGCTCAAAACTCAATGTCGCAAAAAATGTCGCTTAAGTCAATTAGCCTATAAACTGTCGATGTATAAATGTACCTAAGTTTGTTACTAGCTCCAATGTGTGACGCAAATTCGAACATGTTGCAGAAAGGATTATGACTAAGTACTTTCCTGATTTTAATTCGTAGCAGACCCAATGGCAAGTTCTAGAAAAAACACATTAAATGTAGTCTGACTTAAAAAATGAATCTAGGACATTATAGTCAAATAGTTAACGATGGTAATTACAGTATAAACACAATATATTGGCAACCAAAGCGAAATATCGCAAGTTGCGAACTTCGACGCTCACCAGAACTAAGCCGGTCTTTCTGACAATTGTTTCTCTGCCACTCCTATCAGATAAGATATATGAGCTTGTCAGACGTAGATATCATATACCTAATCCGGAACAGAAAAACAAGGAAAAGCGGTTGTTGTGTTGTCGGTGAACGTTTATGGTGTATCATGAGCGAAGGTCCCAAGCATGGGTTGCGCAAGCGCACGTGCGTCGCCCACGCTTCAAATCGACACAATCTGTTACGGCTTTGCATTATGAAATCCTGCCAGTTATGATGTTTGATTTAACTAAACACAAAATCTTTGTGTTTTTTGTGTTTGCAAGAGTCTTAGTGAGTACCTGGGTTATTTTCGCTACAATGCATTATTTAAGCGATTACAGACATACACATACTCACGCCCTTTACCACGGACGATAGGCGTCGAGTCAATGCTCCGTAAAAATATGTTATACCCCCATAGAAGCCCATTTGTGTTTCAGTCCATTGTCAGCCTGTGTATACCCAGTTTCGAACTGACGAGAGCTATGTTCAGTCGATACTCTATATGGGGCTATAGAAAATATGCCTTTCTTCAATCGTTAACGTTATGTATAGGAATGGCATATCCAAGCGATAGACTCTTTTTTTTTATTGCATTGAATGACGAGACGAGTATGCCGTTCGCCTGATGGTAAGCGACACGACCACCCATAAACAGTAGCAACACCATCCAGCACATAGAGTTACAGAGTACTGTGTGGCATTCCAATGCGCTCGTCATCCTGAGACATAAGATGTTAAGTCTCATTATGTCCAGTAGTTACACTGGCTAAAATGTCCTTCAAACCGAAACACAACAGTGCATACACACTGCTGCTTGGCGGTAGAAATAGACATTGCGGTGGTACCCACCCAGACGGACTCCTACATATGAGAGACCTACCACCAGTAAAGACTAAAGTATAAGATATGTCATTCCCATACATTTTTCTTGTTTTCTAAAAGCGTTGACGATTGAACAAAGGCATCCTGGCTGTGATCCCTCATCGCCACTCTATCAAGTATAGGGAAGCTTAATTGCCGTACTTATATAAAAAATGATTATCCCAGTGGCGTAGTTGTATTACGGTATGACTGCTGCGGTATCGGGCTCGATCCCCGGGTCGGGCAAAGTGATATTGGATTTTTCTATTCAGTATCAACCCGGAGTATGGAATATGTGCCCGATATAGCAATAGGCTCGCCCCCTATCACATCATGGGACGGAATATGCACGACGAAACGTGTTCTAGTTACTCTCTGCCTACCCTTTTGGGCATAAAAGGCGTGAGTGTGTGTGTGTAGCGGCTATAGCCTAGTTGAGAATGGAACGAACTGCTGAGAGGAATGTCCGCAGGTTCAAAACCTAAGGGCACACACTTCTGACTTTTCTAAAAAGTTATGTGTGTATTCTTTGTGAATTATCGCTCGCTTTAACGGTGAAGGAAAACATCGTGAGGAAACGTGCTTACCTGAGAAGTTCTGTGAATTTCGAAGGTATGTGAAGTCTGCCAACCCGCACTAGGCCAGCGTGGTGGACTAAGGCCTTAACCTTCTCAGTAGTAGAGGAGGCCCGTGCTCAGCAGTGGGCAGTATATAATACAGGGCTAGTATGGTATGGTATGGTACACACCTTACTATAAAACACACACACACGTGTATGTTTATAAAAGATGTGTCGTGAATGAAGGCTCTAAGGCTTCACACGTGCGTCATTCACGTTTCAATTCACAAAGAAATGTTACGGGTTACGTTATGAAATCTTGTGTCGTTTACAATCTGTTGAATGGACTTTATTTATAGGCCAATAAGTTGTAAGAGGACCTTTAAACTTTGTTGTGTAGGGGACTTTCTTGGGAAATTAGGTATCGCGCAGACGTTGGTAATTTGTTGAAATGAAATGAAATGAAATAATTTATTCGAACCCATAAAATGTTATACATTATTTAGATTCCGTCAATATTAACTCTACCACCAGTTCGGAAAGCAGTTCTCACTAGAGAAGAACGGGCAAGAAACTCTAGTGTTGCTCTTTTCAAAATCAGTTCAAGGTATAAAATACAATGCATTATGTAGAGAAAAAAAAAATACAATTCAGTATTTGTTAAGTTTTGTTTAGAGCAGTTCATTTATATACTCGCAAAATAGGTAATAAATTTTTAAATTCAACACTAGTGCATAACTATCTCAGGAATCATGTAATAATTTGATCTGAAATGTTCAAGATGTCGCTATTAATCTAAGTTCAAGATATACCCCTAATACTTAGATATAGTAAGCGAAAAAGGCAGACCAGTCCACACAAGCAGCACTCGTTCACGAGTATGACGCATGTGCCAGCCATCGGCCTCCTGTTGTTGAGAAACACTACACTGAAACTGACTGTTGCTTCATAAGTTCAGCAGCAATTTGACAACGTCTGCTCGACGCATAAGTTTTACGATATTAAAATTGAATTTCTGTATTCCAGATTTTACTTATATATTATATCTGTAATAGGCTTTAAGAATAAACTGAATCATTTTTTCATATAAATATTTTTTTCAATTACAGGTGAACAAACAATATTCAAACCGCAAAATCCCCCGGCATGGAACCTCCAGGCCTCACGTTAGACGACACATTGAACTTGATAACTTATATAATGATCAAAAAAGTTCGTTGGCCACATTACATAAGGTTGGCAGAACGGTTAGAAAAATATCCCGTGCGTCGCAACGTGATTCAGATGCTGCGCGGGCGTACGTGATTCTGGGACATACTGCTGTGGGGGATGAGCAACAAAAGTGACAACCCTATTAATAACAACTAATAAAAGAATTAAATGAAAAATGAAGGAACAGTCAGCAGCATAAGTAGATGAACAAATTCAAAACTTCAAATTGCCTACACACTTATGTGTTCTTACTAATCTTGTTTTTCTCTTCACAAAACTAAAATGATTTACTTTACTTCAAACAAAGAAAAAAAAGTTTCAGTTTAACTTAACGCGTATATAGGCGACTTGAACTTTTGATTTAGTACAGATATTTATGCCGCTGACTGTACATATTGTAACATTAACTTTTCGGACAACCAACACCTCAGTCCGCCTTGTGGTCGTGAATTCTTCGAAACTTCTGGAATAAAATATCGTAAAAAAATCCGTAAAGTAGTTTTATTTCAATGACAACCCTAATAACGCACTCGGCCAGCGTGGTAGAAGTCAGTCCTCTAGGTAGTAGAGGTCTGTTCATAGCATATGGATTATACAGGGCTGGTACATATTATTTGTTACGATCGTACCTCACTTCTACCTGCTTTCAACCCATTAAAATGTGGGGTCGGGGCTAAACACTTTCAGGTATATTGGAGAAAGGATTCAGATGATTAGGCTTCGATTCTAAGACCTCCTGCCCGACGTCAATACTTCAGGAAGACGCATTCTCGGGCAAATGGCATACGTTTAATAGCAACAGGTAAATTTGATGTACCAAGAGTTGTACCAGTTACTACGGAGACAAAACATTGGAAAAACGTATTCCTTTCCTTCTTAATAACCTTCCTGTAAATATCAGAAATAAACAAAAATACCATAGTTTGTAAAATTACTAAAGGAATATTTACTTGACAAAATGTAAGATATTAAAAATATGAAATAAGAATTGTACCTAATGCATTATGTGTTTATGAGACTCATGGGTTCCCACAGACAAACTGCGCAAGCAGTTTTGTGGGGCAAACTATTATTACGATATGCATGTACAGTCAGCAGCATAAATATCTGTACAAAATCAAAAATTCAAATCGCCTATATACGCGTTAAGTTAAACTGAAAAATTTTTTCTTCGTTTGAAGTAAAGTAAATACCTTTTATTTTATTTTTGTGAAGAGAAAAACAAGATTAGTAAGAATATAAAAGTATGTAGGCAATTTGAAATTTTGAATTTGTTCATCTACTTATGCTGCTGACTGTACATATGTTGTTTAATAAAAAAAAATCGAAAACCCCACAAAGATTTTCCCGACATGAGAATCAAACCCAATCCCAAACCGAGCCTCTGAAACACTATCGCAAATTAGTCGAAGTACAAACACGTGTGTCATATTCTAATGTATAGTTTTGTAATGGTTTATTCAGGCCGAGGTAATTGTACCAAATGACCGGACTATTGGGAATTCATTATGCTCCGACGTTTTGTTTTCTAAATGTTCGATTTTGTATCTTTAGGACTCACTCACGTGTTTTGAGGCGTGACCAAGGATAATGATTGTCTTTGATTTTCAGAAGTTCCAATTTCAAATTTTCAATCCTACTAGGTAATATTATAAACGCGAAAGTTTGTAAGTATGGATGTATGGATGTCTGGATGTATGGATGTTTGTTACTCTTTCACGCAAAAACTACTGAACGGATTTCGATGAAATTTGGCTCACGGGTAGATTATGTCCTGGATTAACACATAGGATACTTTTTATCCCAGGAAAATATAAAGCGGGACTTTTATCCTGGGAAAACTCATACACGCGGGCGGAGCCGCGGGCAAAAGCTCGTTAAGGAATAAAGTTATCCACCATTTTGATTATGACCTAATCATATACACAAGGGAACATTGAATTATTAAATTAAAATGGCAGGATCAGTATTTTTGAATATATTAAAATATATAAATGATGAATACCTTTAAATTATGGTAGTAAAATCAACCCCAATCATAATCCAACCATTTACGTTTACTGGTGATAGGTCTCTCATATGTAAGAGTCCGTCTGGGTGGGTACCACCGCAATGTCTATTTCTACCGCCAAACAGCAGTGTGCATGCACTGTTGTGTATCGGTTTGAAGGACATTGTAGCCAGTGTAATTACTGGACATAATGAGACTTAACATCTTATGTCTCAGGATGACGAACGCAGTGGAATGCCACACAGCACTTTGTAACCCAAGTTGCTGGATGGTGTTGCTCCTGTTTACGGATGGTTGTATCGTTTACCATCAGCCGAACGCCAATCTTGTCTCGTCATTCAATCTAATAAAAAAATAATTAAAAACACAAAAAATATAAAACATGTTTTATAGACAATACCAAATTTCATACGTAACCAGGCCGGCATAGTTGTGTTGACTGGCGAGATATAATCATTTCTCATCAATCGACAGTCTATATGAACCCTAGGTACTCCACTTACCATCAGGTCCAGTGGGATCAATTTGCTGTTTTCTAATAAAAACGCGTTGACTTCCAATAAGGTTTTTTTCACAGCTGAATGATACCACTCGAGATTTTGATATAAATTTCAACTTGATAGACGGATCATCATCATCATCATCAGCCCGTTGCAGTCCACTGCTGGACATAGGCCTCTCCCAAGATACGCCACAGAGCTCGGTCTGCTGCTTTATGCATCCAGTCGCTGCCGGCCCTCTTGTGCAAGTCGTCCCGCAAGTCGATAGACGGATAGTTGGTCGACAAAGTGATCTTATAAGGGTTCCTTTTGAGGTACGGAACCCTAAAAACAACAACCGTCAAAGTTATTTCTGTTTTTCATCTGAAACATAGAAAGGACATGTCCAAAAACGGGCCTGAAATTCTAAACAAGACAATTTATATATATTTGGATAGAACGACTGAAAACTAGCCTTTTGCAATAAATAGTTTAATTTTAAAGACCTCCGATTTTGAGATTTATGTAATTTTGTTTGGCTTGAAAACTATACTTAATATGAACGTTTTTAAAAAAGTTAGTTTTGAATGGAGGGGTCTAAAAAATTTTCTTAATGGATCTAAGTTCCATATTTTACCTCTTTAATATCCCTAAAGTTTGAGCCTGGTTAGATTTTGAGGCCCAGCACCCATACAAAAAGCGGACATCTCCTTTAATATGTAGAAACCCTACGACTCAAACTTGAACAATATTTACATACGCCAATCAATTTGCATTTAGATTACAATTTACAAATATGTAGTTTTATTTTTAACAACTAATTGGGTATAGTCGATAAGTAAATGACAGGTATTTAAATAGACATTTAATACTACTTTGCTGCTCTTGAACAATTTCATCAAATTAGCTTAGTTAATACCAATTATTATAAAATTTTACTTGAACTGACTGCCTCGGTGGCGTAGTTATACTACGGTATGACTGTAATGCTGGGGTCTCGGGTTCAATCACCGGGTCGGGCAAAGTGATATTGGGTTTTCTATTCATTGTCAGCCCGGAGTATGGAATTTGTGCCCGATATGTCCGATGTGCCGATATGACATGCCCTAATGCCACTCTACTTCTATTCTAACACCCGTATTCAAAAACGTTTCCTCGAAAATTCCTCGACTCCACTCAACCTCACTGGAGGTAATTTGTATTCTTAGTTGAAAAAAATCTCCTCCATTCAACGTCCCTCAAGATTTTTCCTTTCTAGAAGTAAGGAATCAACTGTCAAAGTCAAGGTACCTCGCGACGTACCTTAAGGAAGACTCGAGGAAAGATTTTCGCTTTGTATACAGTGTTACAAACGATATTTTTTCGTCTGTTAAAAATGTATTTCCAACGGTTCCTGCAATACTAGCAAGTACGATAGGTTTATCTGTACATCAATGACGTAATTCCTTGACTCGACCTAACTCGAGGATCCTAAAGAATAGCTCAAATTTTAACTAAGAATACCATTTTTGAGGATTCCTTAAATAAATCCTCAAGGTAACCTCGAGTGAGATAAGGTTGTAGAAGTTTCGAGGAAACGTCTTAGAATACGGGTGTAAGAGAATTCATCGCTGCGGCAACATCGTTCATTCGGTCAGAAATACATTCACAAACACGTCGCATTCAAACTAAACTACAAAATGATAATATCAGAAAAGTAAAATTGGTATTATATTCCTTATTCATGGATAATTTTTGGCTTAATGTTAGCAGAGTTAAAAGCGAGTATGTGGTTTCATTTACTAACGCAATGTCAAAATGACCCTGTATGCAATATAGCTATTCAAATCATTTCAGACCTACAAGCTTACTCCAAAACACGTTTTTTAACTTCATTATATAGATTTTTTAAATAATATCGCTTTTTTTTCTACAAGGCCCTACTAAAACTCGATTTACAAAGTAAGTTACGATACATTTCGCAGCGCATGTACCGTGCATAAGAAACAAGATTGTGCCCAGACCAGTTTGCAATAGCACACACCTGGATATACAGTTACTCCGTAATCCTACTAACATAAAAATGTATTTATTGACCACCTGGACAACGTAATTGATAACCCATAAGCCAGTAAAAAGACCTTGGTTTTCATACTTCAGTTTATAACCCAGAGGTCAACGTAAACTGGTTATTGATTCCTAGAAGATAGAAAAAAATCGCGTAATGGCAGGGAATTTATATAGAACTAACAGTAAATGGCTGAAGCTAAGGTATTAGCGTAATATGTACTTACATTTGAAAATAACTAACAATTAGCAATTTAGAGGCACGATACTCGTGCAATTTTTTATTAAATTATCTAATGATTGATAATGTTTTTACTTGTATTATTGGAATAAGTTTTAAGACGAGACCTAAAAATACGCCATTTTAATGTAAATCCGGAGTCTGGAAAGTGCTAAATGGCAATAGATCCACCCCCCAATTAAACGGGACCAAACATAGCCGGACAAGAATGTGGGTGTGTTAAACCTCTGATGATTACCTATGAAAAAGGGAAAAGGCTTGATGTTATGTATACAATGTATTAAAACACGTAAAGCGGTTGGTCCTGCGCCTGATCTCGCTCCGGTCATGTCGGATTGCCGTCTCACCGGACTACAAGAGTGAAGGAATAGCGAGTGCACCTGTGTATTGCGCACATGTACACTATAATATCTCCTGCGTACCTGGCTGATCTCCATTGAGATCGGCCGCCGTGGCCGAATTCGGCTAGGAAGGGATACATGTATTTATGAATGTACGTATGTATGTAATGTCACAGTGTTCCAAGGTTTGGCTTGTCTATGACTTATTTATTGGGCAGATGACCTGCGTTAACTAGAATCTAAGCAGAAGCTGTATCCATGAAGGTTTCTCTTCACTAATGCCCCACAATATTGATCACGCTGGATATCTTTTTTTTACTATGTCCTATAAAAAATATAAAAATAACGTTAACCAATGTTTTTATGGACTCAAGGATCGCTGAATAGATTTTTATTGGGCATGAAAATTTACCCTGGCAGCGAGCAAAAGGTAGCGTACTTAAAAAGATCTTTAATGTCACCTGACTAAAATTGAAAATTGCTTATTATGGGTTTATTACATTTTTTTTACAGAATATTAACCTTATCTCGACTGATGGTTACCGCCTCAATTGCCCATAAACAATATTAATACCACCCAGAACTTTGAATTAAGCTCTACATGGAGCTATGAGGTCGCCATAATGCCCAGTAATTTTAGTTCGGGCGGAGTCGCAGGCAACCGTTATAACATCAAAACACACACGTCATGCCTTCATCCCCGATAGGGTAGGCAGAGGTGCAACCAGGAAACCCACTTTGCGCCATGAGTGTTCCGTCGTCATCGCCATATCAGGCACAAATTCCAGACTCTGGGTTGATACTGAACAGTAACCCAATATCACTTTGCACGACCTGGGATTCGAAACCGAGACCTCAGAGCGGTGTCGTATTGCCCACTTAATACACTACGCCACTGAGGCCATCATACTGGTATATCATAAGCTGTAATCATACAAAAAAGCTAAATATACATACGTATTAAAAATATAAACATAAAAGAATGTGTTATATCTATACGCATCTTAGTTTAATATGATACGCTCATGTATGAATATTCATGGAAATGTAAAGCCAAAGAGTACCTATGAGACCTATTGGTTGGACTTTACTATTTTTAATTGCAACCGGAGCACCTGGCGGTACCGTTATTCTGCCGGCATAATCTGGGATGAATTATTTACACCATACGATATGTCGTTAACTCATAAATATAATAAATTTCATAAATAATTAAATGCATTTGTCATTTCCGACTCATAAAAATATATCCAAGTACTCATTTTCAATGGAAAAGTAACTCTGTTACATTTTACATTTTTTATTTTATTTATTTTTTAAACACAAAACAGGTTACAATTAACTATGCTTCAAACATAATATATAAAACAAATTGCTGGACAATAATTATAACCCAAAACATGTGTTCCAGAAAGTAATTACCTAATAAGTAGAGTTACACATTGCAAAGTTAAATAGGTAGTTACATACGATGTAAATAGGATAAAAAGTTACATTGAAGTATACATTATTATATGATGCTTATGATCTCATAAGCATCATATAATAATGTATATTTCAATGTAACTTTTATCATAAGATATCTATCTTAAGGAGAATCTTTAGGGATATGGTGAATTTGTCGTTTGTAAGAGTTGAAATTATTGTTAAATAAGTCTAAATTAGGATTATCTTTGCTTAACTCATTGTATTGTCTACACATACGTATAATGGGATTATAGAATGAAGTATTATTACGATAAACTTTAAGGGAGAAAGTATTGGGCTTGCGGCATCTTAGATTAGTATTAATATTTAAATAAGATAGTAAAGAAGAAGAATCAATTCTCGAATGCATTATTTTAAAGAGATAAACAAAGTCGCTAATTTTCCGTCTCGATTCTAATGATGACATATTGAAGTGAGTTAATCTATCTTCATAGGATTTTAATTCACGGTGAAGATTGTAACGGAAGCATAATATTTTTAAGCAGTTTCGTTGGACACGCTCAACGCGGTCAATATGCAATTGATAAAAAGGAGACCAAATCACAGCGCCGTACTCTAATATGGTTCGAACTAAGGTTTCAAAAAGGTAAATAAGACTACGGGGATGTTTGAAAGGTTTAGTTACGCGAGCAACAAAACCTAGAATTAAAAAAAATGAATTACATTGAAACCATTGAACCGATTTTGATGAATTTGGGAGAATTTAATCCCAAGATAGGATAAGGATTTATTAACATTCCTTACAAAACTAATACCACGTGAGGCAAAATACCATGATTGCCCAGTCACACCTGGAAGGATCAATCGCCTCAGCGATGCAACACGTACCCCAGAAGATCACCCGTTGTCCGACCTTACACCGCATCATAAAGCTTTTAGTGACTACCTACACTCCCCATTGTTTCAAAGCTGACAAGGAAATACGTTACCTCGCTATAAAAAAAAACGGTCCGAAATCCCCAGAATCGATTCATCAGAACTTTTCCGACCTTTAAGGAAAGTTATTTGGTATATTAAGTTTTTAACACATCATGCAAACCGCAGGATCAAAGCTACCGCTTGAAGTACATTTTCTGATAGAATGTGGTAGACACCGGCCAATATAAGTGAGTACAGAATATCACAAAACAAATTGTGTAAATCGTCATAGTAGACAATAATATGGTCAAAAATAAAAAAAATATTTTAATTAAACATAGGGATTTCGAAATCCCAGCTATGGCAACACTCTAGATTTCTCTAACACAATTTGCCAAGAACCTGATGCCCATGGGGTTGACGTCAGACGAGCAGCTGAATAAACACTAAAGCTACACACTTGAAAGAGTGTGTTGTACCAACCCCATATTGGACCGTTAGAAACAGAAGATATTATTGCGCGTTAAGAAACTATCTCAGTTTTTTAAGAATTTTATGTTTTATATTTTGATCGACATTGATTTATATTTGGGTCGACCGCACCGAACTTTCGAATGTCAGATATCTGACATTCTAAGTAAGGGCCAGGTCAAAAGTACCCTGAACCGGCGGGAATGCATGAAAAGATTGATGAAGGTAGAGGAAGCGAAAGTGGTGTGCCAGAATCGAGCAAAGTGGCAATCCATGGTCTCTGCCTACCCCTATGGGATAGAGGCGTGATACTATGTATGTATGTATGTATATTTTGATGTTAAATTATCTTTATATAGTCTAATTTTAGGAAAATCTTACCATAACCATATTTCAGCCTTTTTATTTTCTACACATTTCTTACACGATATCAATTTATTTCTTTTCTTCGTAGTGATTTTTTATCTGGTGTAAACTTCACTTGAGTAAGATGATGTTGGTTTTTAACCCGCAATAAGAAGTTTTATTTTGAAAACTTTCCACAGTGACATGAAGGCTAGTATCCCGCAGTGGGAAGATATTGGCTGATCGTTTAGTAAATACATTAACATCCGACATATCGTATCGTAAGTACTAAACAGATTGTCCTCACCTGCCACACATTGTGCATATCTTCCAGTTTTTATCGTCTTTAAACAACACAGTTACGAACGGCTATTCTTTGGCAAATTATCCCAAACCGTAACTTAACCGCTAAACAGTTAAAAATTAAACGAAATTATAGCTGCGGGTACGTTAATATCTTAATGAGACTTGACGCTATATTAACAAGTATTTTTAGTTGAATGGGACACGCACAGCGTAGGATGGCTTCGCGTTCCCACCATTTTATTTTATTTTATTTATGTATAATACTTTATTGTACACGTACATTAGAAAAATACAGTATATCAACTAGAAATATAGTACAACTGGCGGTCTTATCACTCGAGACAATTTCTTACCGACAACCATGGCATGAAGACAGGGAAAGGAAAAGAAAGGGCAGTTGAGGTGTACACTGTACAAGACAGAATATATCTGCGATTTGAACCAAAGAGTTCTTATTTCTTAGTACCATACACAAGTGTTTGGTGGTAGGTATCTCGTATCTCTCCTTCTACGTCGATACTACGATTGTACTGTTTATGCCGCTAAGCAACAGGCAAGGATTGAATTGTTTAGGTTTGATAGATTTTTTCCCAGTGTAATTACTGACAGACCGCAGTGCTTTGACATGCAGTGTCCTATCATTGATCTCGCGTAATATACTTACTATTACTATTTACTAAGCGAACGATTTTCTAATCATGTATTCATTTGTAATTATTTATGAAGTTATACTTCTTTTGGCGCGTTAGGGAATAATGATGAGAATAAATTTTTACGATGCGCGCGCACTCTGTCACGAAAAACCGACACCCTGATTTTAGCTATAGTCAACATTTTTTAATTTTGAACGCAGACTAAGGCGAAAGATAAAATGTTTAAAAAGATTTTTATCTTGTTACGCCAAAGAAGTATAACTTCTAACGTGTGTACATAAGTACACACACACTTTTTTTTTAAAGCAGCCGGTTCTCACAGGCATAGCTGTCTCGACTGGCGAGAGATAATCACCTCCCGTCAATCAGCACTCCACTGGATTCCTTTAACTCACCACCAGGTGAAGTGAGGTCACTTTGTTGAGCCAGCAAAAAAAAATAACTTTTAGCACTTCTATACCACAGGTCGTTAATACCATACCATGCCAGCCCTGTAGTATATACTACCCACTGCTGAGCACGGGTCTCACCTACCACTGAGAGGGTTTAGGCCTTAGTCCACCACGCTGGCCTAGTGCGGGTTGGCAGACTTCACATACCTAGGAAATTCCTATAGAGAATTACTCAGGTATGCAGGTTTCCTCACGATGTTTTTCTTCACCGTTAAAGCGAGCGATAATGCACAAAGAATACACACATAACGTTTCTAGAAAAGTCAGAGGTGTGTGTCCTTGGGTTTGGAACCTGCCGAAATTCGTCTCGGCAGTCCGTTCCACTCTCAACTAGGCTATCGCCGCTTCTACTTCAGGTCGTTAATACTCTATTTAATTACTAAATCTATGAAAGTTAGCGGTATAATTACATAAACAAGCTTGGACTGATGCCCTCGGAGCGGGAGTCGACCCCTCGCGCCAAGGTCAGTACGCTATATGGGATGGGTGGCCTATGCAACAGACATAAGCTCACGCTCTCAACTCAGAGAGGGGTGGGCAGAGATGTAAATGTTGATAATGTTTTGAGATTATGTTCTGTCTTTTGAAGGAACACGGTGGATGCAGGCCGCTTTTGACAGGTCCGTCTGGAATTCTTAGGCCTATGTTCAGCAGTGGACATCATATGCTGATGATGATGCCTTATTGGGTACGACTTCTAATTTCTTTGAAGTTTACAAACTGACACAATTGTCCGAATCGAAGGTAGAAACTCACGATCAATGAGGCAAATATCTCAATATCTTATTAACGTATCGACACTGAACCAGGATAATGGCCTGAGGAGTTACTGACAGAATTATATTCATTGAAATTAAACTATTATAACGGATTTTATCGCGGTTTTTTATTTAATTTTTCTCCCGACGTTTCGAAGGCTTTGCAGCACTTCGTGGTCACGGGGCGGACTGACCACGAAGTGCTGCAAAGCCTTCGAAACGTCGGGAGAAAAATTAAATAAAAAACCGCGATAAAATCCGTTATAATAGTTTAATTTCAATGTCTAACATTCGCGTAAACATAAGGAATCAGAATTATATTCATTTAAAAAATATCTAAGCATTGATAAAATATTAGTGTATGTCTTCATCTATGTCTATATGATATTTTTCTTCTAAACTAAAAAATGAACACATTATCCGCAAGAATGCGTAAATGAACAGACCTTATGCTTGCTCGTCAAGTGCAGTCTAAACAAACACACCAATAAAATAAGACCTCGGGCCGCCCTTTGAAATGCACTCCTCCACCCTATCTTTCTAAAAGGGGAGACGCAAGGGAGGTCGTTTTATATTGGTCACCCACACATACACGCGTAAGTGTGATGAAATGGCCAGACTATTTTTGTCATAAAGAATTTTTGCCAGATACGTTTTCGTATTAAAAGCGCAAATATTTCTTTTGAGGATAAAAGAGATTTCGTAAACAGGTTTACGTGTTATGTGTACTCGGAATGATCCAATGTTATTATTGTAACACGAGTAGATATATTAATTTAATTACCATTAGTTTAATAAAGAACTTATTTTGAAACCACATTTTCCTTTAGTAGTTTTTACCAAAGTGCTAAAATTAAAACAAAATTAATTATTTATTAAATTCTTATTTACCAATCCCTTCCAAATTTAAAATTTAAATCACACTGCCAACTATAGTAATGTCATAACAGTATTCCATTATTAAAAACAAAATTAAAGAAAAGTGTTTATTTTTAATGGCAAAGATAGATACGAGATCAGACAAAGGATCTGCCAGACATCACGCAGTACACACGTCACCACGTCACGGTTGAGGAAGGTTGCTAGTCTAAGGTTATGGCTCGTTATAGACTTGACTGAGGACGACTAGATCACCGGCTTTATGCATTTCCTATATTTTTTCTAAGATAGGCTGAGGAGAGAGTGAATTTCAATATATATTTTTTTTGGTAGATGTCTTTGTTACATAACTGGATATCATTTATCAATCAAAATTTATCGAGAATTGCAATGTTTATAACATTATCTTTGTTTTATGACAAAAAAACATTACAATATAGATGAAAATATATTACGCAACAGGTAAATTAAATAATGGCTTATTTATTTTAGCGAAAACTCTATGCGACAAAAACAACACCAAAGACGAGCGCGCCAAAAAAACCAAACCACAATGGCCAACGTATGGCGGCCGTTTTTTTCCCTGGTGCACGGCGGGCCGTTGCATATCTTCGCAATGATGCAACTTATGCAAGCGGTCGTTCACCTGAAGGTGACCTCCAGACCTTAGAGCCCTCAGAAGGTTAGCGTCCAAGGACATCGGACTTATCTTTTGTGCCCGATTATCAAGTCGCGCCATTTTAATCGAGAGCAGACATCTTTTTTTTATCTGTATTGTTTCAGTGCATCGTTGTTTTTATTGGATGTACCTATATTTACGTCATCTTATTTTAATACATGTTCTTTTTTTGAAATCATTTAGGTTCGAATTTTAAAATTTATATATTTTATTTGTTTGAAAATAACATTAATTTGTCCGGAAGATTATCGTATAGTAGTTTGATTTTTATTGTGAACCCTTTTACACCTGCAAGCGGATACAGAATGCGATACGATATTTTACGCTTGAATTCAAATCGATTTCTTATTTTAATCGATTTATTTGGTTTGTCCTTCCGATGTGGTGTTGGATTTCTTTTGTTAGTGCCTTAACTTTGACAAATATTATTTTCAAGTGATAGTGAACATGACCTCTATTTATCACATGGATTCACATTAAACCGTGTGTAATAAATTAAAATAATATTGGAGGTAGAGCAAAATTGTATTGACTTGGCCTACGGGGTTGGTACCACTATTTCTAGTACATAAACAGTCTTGAAGATCGTCTCGTTTTTGTAAGGCTAGTGATCTATAGCTTGCGGTAAGATGAACCATTTTCTCCTTCGCAATCGATATTGTTAACATTGGCATACATAATTATTATAAAAAACTCCACAACAATTCTAAAATAATAAAAATATTACGCGAATGTATACTTACCAGTTCTTCTACTCCATAAAAGATATTACTTCAAATTACCTTGTTATGTAAAGTATTAAAAATACATAAAAATAAGGATCCCAGCTTCCTACAATATTTCGACACATATCAGCTTACGTCATTTTTTTCTATAAACAAAATAAGGATGTGTTAATGCATTGTATACTCTAGATTTTGCTTGCGGTTTCGTTCATGTGAAACTATTTTTCCTGAATAAAAATACCTAATTAATTAAATACTTTACAAACCTTCTACATAGGGAAAAATATATTTCTAGTATTTGCTATTCCGGACGATAGCCTACTTGGGAAGGGAACGGTCTGCCGAGACAATGTCCGGAGGTTCAAAAACCAAGGGACACATCTCTGACTTTTCGAAGCTACGTGTGTATTGTTTATCAATTATCGTTCGCTTAAATGGTGAAGGAAAACATCGTGAGGAACCGTACATACCTGAGAATACTCCATAAGAATTTCGAGGGTATGTGAAGTCTGCCACACGCACTAGGCCAGCGTGCTGGACTAAGGCCTAACCCCTCTCAGTAGTAGAGGAGGCCCGTGCTCAGCAGTGGGCAGTATATAATACAAGGCTGGTATGGTGGTGGTGGCTAAGCCCTGAGTTATAGTATCCCATAAATAGCAATAGATTCGTGTCATGGCTTCAGAATCGAAATCAAAACCTAGCCCGGTCTACACCATTATTACACTAAAACAATAACTTGACCAAACAATACTTAACTTTACAATAAAATACATAGTGTTAAACACGTGATGAATGGACGTCCCTACACGTGAAGCTATGTTAATACGATTTACCATAACAGTTCAACAAACGTATAATGACGTCACGTGTTGAATGATGTAGGATTTCGAGATTTCTCCGCGAGGTTTAACGAAAAAACAGATTATGCAGCACGTGATTGTTTTCATGTTAAGTGTATTCAATAGAACTTATCAGCGGATTGTTCCGTCATTTAGTTGCATAAAAATACTTTTAGGCGGGAAAATTGTGACGTTTGGTATGTGAAAACTTTCGCGCGAGTAAAGTAGCACGTAAAAGCCAGTATTAGTACACCTCCTGCGGATTATTTATATTCTTTTTTAATTCTGGAGTCAGGAAGTTAGGAGAGACTGAAAACCAGCGCTGCTAGGAACAACTGTCGGTCAGAACGAGCTGAGACGTTGCCTTTAGAATTATAGAATGTTTTATATGTAAGTAGATATTTATTTAAAGTATCCCGTCACTAAAACACCTGTAAGCCAGGATCGGCAGCAAGCATTGGCATCGCGTTTTGAATATCTGTCAAAAGGTACATATAGGTACGTCAACGCACTCGAGAATTGCGTATGTTCAGATGGAGTTCAAATTTAAATAATTGAGTTCAATTATTGCTAGCAATACTTGGTCCTTCTAAATAGGGCTTAAATACTTTATTTAGAACAATCGTAAATAATAATATTCCACTTCCAAACAAAAGCCAGTTGATAAAAAATTTGGACGCGGTTCTCGGGTTTAGAACTTTCTGAACGAATGTAAAAAGACAACGACCGACAAGGTGACCGGCATTGTCTGGCTCTCCGGCTTGGACACAAAAAACGCAGTGTTACGTAAAGCATTACATATTGCGATATGAGATTAGAATATTCACTTTTAAGGTTATGCGAGATTTATTTTTATACGTTTGTCAATAGGATTGATAGTAGTTAGACCTTTGCCTAGGACGGAGGGGGGAAAGACAGCAATTGTACTCCATGCATGCCTACGTAGGGACAGTCGGCCACATAAGTAGCGAAACTAATTCAAGACTTAAAGTCGTCTATACACGTTAAGTTTCAATTAAACCATTATTTTTTTATTTTTGTGAAGAAAAAATGTTTGTTAGACCAAAACAGTGTATTGGCGACCACGTACTGGATAACACATAGGCTTTCATCCGATCTATAGCTTTTTACCCGAGAAATTTGCTCTCATGGGAAATAATGGGATTTTATTTCTGAATATTTTTAATAGATGGCGCTGGCGTCGTAGCGGTGGCGCTATAAACCGATGGAATGTTTGGGGACTTATGTAGCGGAAAAGGCTTTACACGCGTGCAAATCCGTGAGCACCTAGTATACACATAAACATTCTTCCTGAATCCATCGATCCATCCATCCATCCGTCCATTGGTGTATGCAATGCAAGCAGCCCTGTATTATATACTGTCCACTGCTGAGCACGGGCCTCCTCTACTACTGAGAGGGGTTAGGCCTTAGTCCACCGCGCTGGCATTGTGCGGGTTGGCAGACTTCACATACCCTCGAGATTCTTATAAAGAATTCTCAGATATGTAGGTTTCCTCACGATGTTTTCCTTCACCGTTAAAGTGAACGATAATTGATAAACAATACACACGTAACTTCGAAAAGTCAGAGGTGTGTAACTTAGGTTTTGAACCTCCGGACATTGTCTCGGCAGACCGTTCCATTCCCAACTAGGCTGTCATCCACTTCATTGGTGTAATGGTACAAATATTCGTAGTTTTTGAGTTTATAGTGTTGAAATAGAAGTTTGCTTTATAATATGTACTACTTTATCCGTTTCTGTGAAATTCCGTATAAATATAATATTATAGGTACAATTAAATATGAACTTAATTCGATTTTATTGATAAATTTTCGTGTGACAGCAGTGCTGACCTTTAAATTTTCCAAATAAAACTAATTTGAGTCATGGAAAAGGAAAGTAACAAAATGGTTGCTGAATCTTAATTACGACGATACGGAAAAACTGATTCATACTGTCAAGTAGTTATAACACACCTACCACGCACCACTACTCTCATATATTTGTACTATTTATCACATCTATACAGTCATTTTGACATTGCGTTACTAAATGAAACCACATAGTTTTCTCCTTGAAAATAACATTTTCCATTATATTATTTTAACCATAGAAATAAAATAAAAAAGTGTAAGTTTCGAACAAAATAAATATCAATAAAAAGTAACTTCAAGTTTACATGCCCTAATGCCACTTCTACTACTTTATGAGGATTCGTCGCAGCAGCAACATTACACTTTCAATGACGAGACGAGCATGCCGTTCGCCTGATGGTAAGCGATATGACCACCCATAAACAGTATCAATACCATCCAGCACCTTGAGTTACAAAGTACTGTGTGGCATTCCACTGCGCTCGTCATCCTGAGACATAAGATGTTAAGTCTCATTATGTCCAGTAGTTACACTGGCTACAATGTCCTTCAAACTGAAACACAACAGTGCATGCACACTGCTGCTTGGCGGTAGAAATAGACATTACGGTGGTACTCACCCAGGCGGACTCTTACATATGAGAGACCTACCACCAGTGAACAATGCGACATTATCCCTGAGTAACATAGACTACTTCATATACCGGATAACTTTTTCACCCGTGTGGAGCCGTCACGCCCAAACCACTGAACCGGTTTCATTGAAATTTGGTAGGGGGATAGTTGAAGACCCTGGGCAGGACGTAGGATACTTCTTATCCTGGAAAAATATGAACTGGGACTTTTATCCCGGAAAATAGTTTTCTGCGAGTGGAACCGCAAGAAAATATGTATGGAGATAGAGATCCAGAGGAGGACATAGGCTACTTTTATCCCGGGAAAATATAAAGCAGGCTTTTTATCCCGGAAAAATTTCCGACGCGGGCGAAGCCGCGAGCAAAATTTAATCTTGTATATTTTTATGATTAAAGGATTTCTTCTTGATTTCTCTGATGTTTTAAAATTTTACACAAATTCTGCATTGTCTTTTATTTATTTTTCGTAACTCGTTACATTCTTCTTAAATAATATTTATATTCATTATTATTTCATTCCTTAATAAATGTTATTTTACCCATCACATGTTAGTTTACAAGCTGGTGTAGGTCATAATCAAAGCGTATTTATGTGGGCACCTTGATTTTGCACCGATGCAAATACGTGACGTGTTTGTTATGTCTGAGTTTTATCGTCGTCACTTCCGTTTATATTTTGTTGTATATTATTAGTACCTTAGTACCTACACTCATTGTATACATATATTTTGTTATAACATAATTTATATCGTGAGTAAGAGGGGGTCAGGTGTTTTGCAAAAAAAGAATCAATTGCCAACTTTCTGTTTAAGTACGAAATATCTTGGTCGATTTAAATCTATTTGTTTGGTTTGTTTTTACATTTTTCATTTATTAATTTACATTTTATGTAATGGAAAATATTTAGATTCTACTTTTTAAACGATCATACGTAATATAATTATTTGAATACTCTCCATATTTTTTATTCGATACTATGATGCAATACTAAGATTAACTAACCATAATACATACGATTTATACATAAACCCCACATAATCAAAACAAAATGAAATAAGATCTCTACTAAAAATAAACTCAAAGAAATCCAGTCTGTTCCCTGCGAATTTCGAGCGAGGTCGTCGGGTCATTGCACCCAAGGTGACACACGTGTCCCTATGACCTACCTTAACATTCGGGCCCCTTCCTAGAACATATTAGTCTGGGACCGCGATCCAGTTCGGCCCGACCGGCAAAAACTGTTATAAAGCATGCGCTTACGCAATTTCCGACGTATGATGTGCTTTGAAAAGGGAATTTTAGCATTGATGTTTGAATTTAGAATTTATTTTATATGAAGATGATTTTTTTTATTATAAATAAACTGGCCAGTTGCTTGCGATGGTTAGGACTGCCCATAAACAATATTATTTATTTCATTGCTGTACTGAGTTGCGCTGTTTTGATTTGAACAAGGATTTTTATAAAGAAACTGGCCAGTTGTTTCAAATGTTTAGGAATACCCATAAAAATATATTATGTATCTCCATTTTAACTGACATCAAAAAAAGAGGAGGTTCACAATTTGACGTTGATTTTTGTACCAAACTATCATGAGGCATTAGAATATCGTAGGTTTCATAACGCCTAATAAATACTGGCCATATTTTTCGAACTGGAACATGAAAGAGCTTCCAAACCGATAGCGGATATGGTACTCAAACAGCAATAGACGGCAGTGACCCAACAAAGAGACGAGATTTATCTGACCTTAGAACGATTTCGGACAGCTGACAAAATCCAATGGAAACAATTAGACAAACTTTATGTTTTAAGGTACATATACATTAAATAAATAGGTACTGATTTACAGTTATTAATAGCTATAATTATTAATAAAATATTCGGAATAAATATTAAAATAAACAGGTACTTACTTACTGCGGTTTTGTCAAGCAAAACATATTTATTAATTAAATTATACATTTAGATGATTACTCACTCCGTTTGCCCTATCTAATGGGGAAAACGAATATGATGAAAGACACGACAGGACCAAACATGTCCTGACCTGTAGAATGTACTTAGGACCGTTTCTTTGTGTATCCCTTAAGTAAGAAACAAATGTATCTTGCAACGTCTCATAATATTGGCAATGGTTTCTTTTATAGCAAAGAGTTTTAATATTATATAGAGCGGACATTGAGAAAATTGTCATACACAAATTTTGAGCCTGTTCGTCAGTAACTCATAGGGTTGCCAACATTTTTTTGTCTGAATATAGTTTTTTTTTAAAAAAAACTATAAAAATATAGTACGCTTGAAAAATATAGTATTTTATGGGAAGAATAAAAAATACACTAAGTTATATTTTTTATAAAATCTATATTATCTCCCAAAGGTAGACTGGTAGATAATGCCTAAGGCATTAAGTCCGCCTATGTACATGATTGTATATAAAGTTAAATAAATAAATAAATATATTTTTTTGCACTTCTTGCATTCTTTTACAATTTTTTGTCTTCAATAAAACTTGCATAAGCTTTATTGCAGTATTTTTTTTAAATTAAATTATATCAAAGGCTAATTTTTATTAAAGACTAGAATTGCGTGCGGCTCCGCCCGCGTGGAAAAGTTTTTCCGGGATAAAAAGTAGCCTATAGCACTCAGGAGTAATGTAGCTTCCTATTAGTGAATGAATTTTCTAAATCGGTCCAGTAGTTCCTGAGATTAGCGCGTTCAAACAAACTCTTCAGCTTTATAAATTATAAGATCACTTTCATTCAATCATACAAAATGAAAGACCATTTTGTATGATTTTACTGTTATTGTCCTGAGGATTTTACATTAAAAATACAGAAATTGTCTCTTTCATAATTAAGGTAACTTTTATACCAATCAGATCAGTTTATTTTTGAAAAATCACGATGAAAAGTTGACTGAAATAGTTGAAATTTTAGATACGGCCTCTTAAAGAATCAGATTAAAAATATCCATTATTTCCCATGGGAGCAAATTACCGGGATAAAAAGTACCCTACGTGTTAATCCAAGACATGACCACCCGTGTGCCAAATTTCATCCAAATCAGTTTAGTTGTTTCTGCGTTGACCTGTGACAAACATCCAAACATTTTCACAAACTTTCGCATTTATAATATTAGTGAAAGATCACTACGATAGTATACTTCTAGTTCTACAACAGTAAACGTTTCAGAAGGGCCAATTTTGTTTTTTTTTATGGCATTGAATGACGAGACAAGCATGCCGTTCGCTTGATGGTATACGATACGACCACACATAAACAGTAGCAACACCATCCAGCACCTTGAGTTACAAAGTACTGTGTGGCACTCCACTGGGCTCGTCATCCTGAGACATAAGATGTTAAGTCTCACTATGTCCTGTAGTTACACTGGCTACAATGTCCTTCAAACCGAAACACAACAGTGCATGCACACTGCTGCTTGGCGGTAGAAATAGACATTGCGGTGGTACCCACCCAGACGGAGTCTTACATATGAAAGACCTACCACCAGTAAAACAGTGATTTATCTACTATCTTTCTAATATATATTTTTTTTATATGGCCACGAAAGAGTGACTCCGTAAACCTGATGATAAGCAGCAGGGTCCATATAGTGTCGACGAAAGATCCATCGCCAGTCGACAACCTTACGTGGTTCACTATAGCGGGTTTTATGTACAGTCAGCAAAGTGTATGCTCGACCACCTTAAGGTTCTAAATAAGTCGCTAGAGTGTCGTTTGTCAGCAAAAAGCTACTTACAATAAAAGTAATCTGCTGCTTCCTTTGTAGATCTCCGAAACGATCGCACCAGCTAAGTAAAATATGAAAAATGGGCGTTTTATCTGGCGAAAGTGTTCCAACTTGGGTGATTGTACATCTTGTGTATGTTCGCTACGGAGGTTACAAGTATACCATCAGGTAAGTTCCTTAAAACTTTTATAGGGAGCGTGCACGAACTATAGGGGCAGCACAAAATCGACACAAGAGCCACATGTGGATAAAAAAGGAACTTTTCAAAGCTATAATATATTTTTACTATCTCAAAAATGATAAAATTTGATTTCCGGCTGAATATTATTGATACCTAGTGTGGTCAGAATAAGCTTTTTTTTAGATGGGAGCTAGTTATTTTGATGTTATTGAAGCAAAATTAGGAGGTTATGTTCCCTTAATTACAGATTTGTTTGTATTGAATATTATTTTCAAAACATCTTTATTTTTATAAATTACATAATGAGACATTTCTAAATGCTTTTGGAACTCATAATTATGTATGTTTTATACAGCTTTTATTATTTTTGTCGTTTTTCACATAACCCTGGAATATAAGTACTAGGTACTATTCTTGGGAACACAATAGAATTTCACACCATTAGATTTGTTGATTTTTATGTTTTGGAGCATCCAAAGACACAGCAGTACATCAACATCAACAAATTAAATGTTATTTTTCATTCTTTTAATATGAATATATTACGTCAATGCCAAGTATCGATGTGCTGAAAAAGAGTCAGATGGCGCCACCAGATGGCAGAGCTTACGACGTGCACGTTCCCTATAAACATTGCTACTATTCTAAATTCAATTAAAAAATTATAATAACTCCTCTCATTTCTTCCGTATATTATTAAAATTAATCATCTTTACTGTTATATTACAGACCAGTCATCGTATAAAAAGGGGTACCACATTTTCCCTTAAGATTATGACGTCATCGAGACCAAATGAGTAACGAAGATACGTCAAATGGTCTGATGTGGTTAATAGGTGAAATAATATGTCAGAGCAAAATTATAGGTTTACTGGTTGTGGTTAGGTTCTTGCTACGTGGTTTCCCATGGTTCCTGGTATGTTGTTTTACAAGAAGGTGTTTTTTTTATAGTGGATTGACGTAGACATGTTTTTTAATCTGTGGTAACTTTAAAAATAAAATGTTTTTTAATTTTTTGTAAGACCTTTACCAACTTTTACATTTTTATCTTCCCTCTCCTAAAACCTCGAGCTTGGTCCTTTAGTTACTTTATAAATTTTTCATCAATTTTATTCCCATTATAAAATGTCTAGTTGTATAGGTGACTAAGGTCTAATTTCACCATGGTCTGTTAGCTACTTTAACAGCCTGTTAACTGTCTTAACGAACTGTTGAGGTTTTTAAGTGTCCCACGATGGCCTAACAGAAAATAAAATAATCACTATTTTCCTTAACTAGGCCTTTTTTCATGGGACGCGCGATACTTTTACATTCGCTTTAATTTTAAGGCCGATTAACTAACACCTGTTATATAAGAAATTGGTGTAATTGGACCTTAGGTCTTTCAGAGGTTTTTGGAATGTTATTTGACAGTTATCGACAGCTAATGTAGACAGTAGGTACTCATTTTATTATCATTTATTTGGGAGCATAGATTAGAGTGTGACTTATGTATTTGGTCGGCTTATACATTTACACGGCGATACCCTAGTTGGGAGTGGAACGGACTGCCGAGACGAATATCCGCAGGTTCAAAACCCAAGGGCACACATCTCTGACTTTTCTAATAAGTTATATGTGTCTTCTTTGTTCGCTTTAACGGTGAAGGAAAACATCGTGAGGAAACCTGCATACCTGAGAAGTTCTCTGAATTTCGAAGGTATGTGAAGTCCGCCAATGCACTAGGCTAGCGTGGTGGACTAAGGCCTTAACCCTCTCAGTTGTAGAGGAGGCTCGTGCTTAGCACTGGGCAGTATATAATACAGGGCTGGTATGGTATATATTTATGTGACGAATAGCATTTTCTCTGAAGTGAAACAGGCCCTGATGGTAATATAATGTTTTGACAACGTCTGCGCGACGACTTATTCCAAGAACAGACTCTATGCCGGACAAAGGTAGTTAAAAATGAGTGTCACTGTAATTGCAATAATAATGTACGTTGCGCAATGAAATAACAAAACAATTATTGGAATTGTGACATCATATTGTTATCGACGGCGTCGGTACATCCCTGTTTCCTGAATTTAATTAACCTTGAACGGGATAATGACCTTATTATTAATTAACAATATTGGTTTTGCACACGGATAAGTTTTTCCCAATATTATATTCTCATAGCAGCTGTCCTTTCGAGATTAAAAGTGGTTTTTGCCATTCTGCATTTTTCTATTGACAAAAAACGCTTGTCACTTTCCGGATATAATCGATTTGATTGTAAAAACGCATCAAAGTGGGTACAGCAAAAGTATAACAGCTGATTTTCGATCATACATAATACTACTAATTGACACATAAATTTAACCTGTGTAGTCTCCTTGCTGCACCTTTACTTTTCAAGCATTTTGAAGAAAGTTTGGCTTGGTTTTTTAATCGACAACCTGACGTTAAAGTCATCATTTACTGGGAGTAGTAGTATTTATATAGTAATTACTACGTGTAAAGGCTTCCAATCCTGAGGGATCCAGCATCAACCACAAACCGGGCCATTCATGTAGACAATTATATTCAGACATACACACTCACTTGCCAATACGTGGCCTCCACTCAAGAAAACAAAGTGGACGGACGACTTGATAAAGGTCGCAGGAACACGCTGGATGCGGGCCGCTTTTGACAGGTCCGTCTGGAAATCTTTGGAGGAGACCTATGTTCAGCAGTGGACGTCATGTGGCTGATGATGGTGACACACTCACGCCCTCTATCCCCGAAGGGATAGGCAGAGGTGCAACTAGTGCACCCACTTTTCGCCGCGCGTATTCCGTCCCATGATGTGATAGGGGCGAGCCTATCGCCATATCGGGCACTCCAGACTCCGGGCTGATACTGAATAGAAAAACGCAATATCACTTTGCCCGACCCGGGGATCGAACCTGAGACCTCAGCACTGCAGTCGTACCTACAATTGCGCCACCAAGGCAGTAAACAAGCCAATAATATTCAGCGAATTAAGTATAGTTCCAGCAATTTCATACTTTGTTAATTACGTTGTATTCATATAAATAAACAATTTAATCGGTTACGTCATTGATAAGTTAATTATCGAAATATCCCAGAATTGGCGGAATTGACTTCACCAGCATCCGCCATAGGAAAACAAACAATGAAGGAAAATCTCAAATTAGGTTCCTATATAATTAGTTTAAGGAAAGTTAGATGTTAATATTTATTTATTTATTTAGGACCATCAACAGAGATTACAATAAACAAATTACATTAATTTATATCCTATTATGGTTACATTATCATTGTATCTCTAATAACAGATGCACACGACATGAGTTATACAATCATATGTAGTAAAGTGTCAAAAATGAAACAAAATTATTAATTGTGACAAGTTCTAAAATTAAAAACAAAATAACAAAGTTTTTAATTTGAATAATTAAAAAACAATATAACAGACATTATAGTTATAAAATATTTAATTATGTATATGTGTATAGATACAATATGGGACTCGTCAAGTCGCGAGTGAATTGGTTTCTTCTGGGCAAGCGTGCTTCACCTTAGGCCGCATCATCGCTTAACATCAGGCGGATAGCGGACAAACGTGAGCCCATATAGAAATAAAAAAAAATGTTTTTGGATGTGAGAAATAGTCTAGTACAAAGGCGGGTAGTAAAAAATATGTAACTAGACTATCAAGGTAGAGGATAGAAGGTACAAACATATAGAAATATTATAAGAGAAATTATATTTCAGATAATTGTGTTTCTTTTATCAATTTTCCTTCGCTTTAACGGCAAAGGAAAAAACATTAAACCTACATACCTTAGAATTTTACATAGAAATATCAGATTATGCCAAAGGCCCCGAAAAGTGGAGCTACAGGACATAGTGAGACTTAACATCTTATGTCTCAGGATGACGAGCGCAGTGGAATGCCACACAGTACTTTGTAACTCAAGATGTTGGATGGTGTTGCTACTGTTTATGGGTGGTTGTATCGCTTACCATCAGGCGAACGGCATGCTCGTCTCGTCATTCAATGCAATAAAAAAAAAGTGTGTGTCTAAAAGTGTCAAGTGTCTAAAAAAAATAATATCAGGTGACTAAATTTTTTTTTTCGTTGAGAAAGTGGACATAACTTGACCCTATTGTCCGTTTGGTTTAACTTTAAGAGAAGTTAAAATATTTTTTATCATCGCAGAATTAATGGCAGATGGGGTAAAAAGAGTTCTCGAGTGGAGACCACGTACCGGCAAGCGCAACTTTGGGCGTCCACGGCGAACAGACGACTTGATAAAGGTCGCAGGAACACGCTGGATGCGGGCCGGTCTTGACAGGTCCGTCTGGAAATCTTTAGGGGAGGCCTCTGTTCAGCAGTGGACGTCATGTGGCTGATGATGATAATGATATTGTTCTCGGTTTCGCTATAAAAGGGCATAAATACAAGCTAAACTAACCGCATGGTGTATAAAAAGCTCCAGGAAAAATGTTATATTAGAAGAAATATTATCCTGTTACTATGTATGGTTTTCATTAAACTGTTCAATGATCTGTTTATTGTTTTATTCACATATTTATTTATATTTTATTTTTATTCACAAATAAACGAAAACAAATAAGTGAACTGTGAATTTGTTTATAGCTAATTGATTAATGAAATCGAATCGAATAATGTTTTTCAGCAAATTAAATCATCTGCACGGGGCCTAAACCTACACTATTTTTCAATATTACAATATGTCAGTTTGACAGCTGACTTTCAAATTTCTTATTATAGTTCGGACAAACTAAGCTGGTCGGTATGACAATTCAAATTTTTTCCCGACGCGATAACTCTGTGAGAACGTCTACCCAAAAAATTCAAGACGACTTTCGCTTAATTGGCAAGTGACGTGTTGTTCCCCGGGGAACACGCGAAATTAATAGGTTAATGTATACGTTCGGTTATAGCTATTTGATTCGAATAATCGAATTAATGATTTTCAGCAAAGACATCATCTGCGCGGTGTCTAAGCTCACACTCTATACGCTTTTATTGTTTTCCTGAAGGAAGACCTTGAAACTAAACCTAAAAGACAACTGAACCTTGAAAGGTTCGACCTAAAAAGTCTCCGTAATAATTTTACAACGATACAAACAACACTGAAGTACACGTACTTATCAGTATTGAGTAAAACGTGACGCAATTGGAATACAGTTTGAATGATTTACTTCAATGCACGTTTTACTTTGAATTACTTTATCTTTCAATGGCAAACATTACGTGTCACTTCTAGGACTATCCCGATGTATTGCGCAATGTTTTCATAATTAGAGCTATTTGCCACCAGTAATCACTTAAAGATTCAGGTAAATACTTGAAGAAGCGTAGCGTCTTTATCCATTCTTAAATATAGAACACAGTCCCTCAGCTGCTGTCTGTCTGAACGCGTTAAGCTCAAAAAATACTGAATGATTAGATTTGGTATGCAGTTAGTTTATGATCCTGGGAAGGACAAATGCTACTTTTTATCCCGGGAAAATATACAGCGGGATTTTATCCCGTAAAAGCTCACGCGTGCGAAGCGGGGTCAAAAGCTAGTTTCTTATAATAGTGACAGTTATGATGCGATTAACCGCTGTTTTAATAATCGATCCCAATCGATTTTTTAATCCATCGCGTAAATAGACCAATTAGAAAAAAGTTTTTTGATATTTTTACAAATGGTTTTTTTTAATGGTTTATTCTCATGATTGGACCGAAGATTAAGATGGGATCATTCATTGAAATTGTTAATCGAAGCAAAATTAGATCGAAAGGACAGTTAAATTGCATGGCTATGTCTTATAGGGCTAGTTTCACCGGTTCCTGATAAAGTTCCAGATAACAATATGACATATGACGCTATTTGACAAATAATCTGACAAATTACTTACGACTTTTTCTGCCAGATATTTTTATACGAGACCTATGACCCAAAAGTTTATGTGACGGACAAGTTCCGAATAGGCTATCATGGACTTCATCTAGGAGTATAAGATTGTGACTTTTTGTATTTGGTCGGTTTATACATTTATGTGACAAATAGCATTTATCACCAAACGGCAAAATCAACCCTTAAAATTGCTGATTATATCAAGACCACAACTTATGTCTCAAGCATGCGCATTGGCCTTCAGCATCCTTAAGTCTTTCTACGCATTAGATAAGTCTCATTACGCAGCCATTGTCTTCAGGAATAAGGCCAATGTTCCGTGACTCATAGGAGCAGGGAAATGCGTGACTCATACCCAATAAAAAGGCTACTCTCGGGTTTCCCTATTGAAAACGTAAGTCATCATCATGTTTTCTGTTACCTTATATGGTTATGCGTGGGCGTATCCTAAGGGAAGAGGAGGGAGGGAGTATGTTTACGAACTGTGGTGTTATTTGTAAATGAGACTGATTTGACCCATCCTCCTCTAGATCATAGTAAATTTTTCCCCTGTCGTAAAGCAAGCTCATTGTTGAAAAAAAAATTGTCGAGTGTATTAGGTCCAAGTTGCTAGTGTCGGAAGTGGGTTCCCAAAAGTTGTCGCAAAATATGCTTGTTAGCTACAAGATATAATTTCATATTACCTGTGGACTGATACAGGGTGCTTGGTACGCAGATAGATCAAGTTTTGGATCAAGACATATGACTCCTTTAATCCCCTAAGGCGTAGGCCGAGGTGTAACTGAAAACAAGGCGAAAGAGATGGCCTTTTTGCCATGTGTGTTCTGTGATAGGGAGCGAGCCTATCCCCAAAGGGTATGAATTCCAGATTCCGGGCTGATGAGCAGAAAACCCCAATATAACTTTCGGGATTCGAGCCCGAGACCTCGGCGCATCGTACTGCAATACAACTACGCCACCAAGGCATACATGTGGTTTACCATCAGAGATCAATTCAAAAAACCAAAAATCACTAATGAGTCACAAAATATACTTACATTAATATATAATATACTCACTGTGACTCGGCAGATCGTATAATAAGTGAACATTGATTTTCAGTGATTCAATACAGTGACGCACGGACATACACTTATTTTATTCGTATAATGAGCAATATCTATATAACGGCGGAGAATGTCTGCACATTTGACATGAACATATCCTTTAAATAGGGTTGGCACCATTACGAAATTAAAGATTTTAATGGGTCAACTTACTTTGCCGATTATGAGCTTTGTACATGGTTTTCTGTAAGCCAGGATCGATATGGCATGCTTTTTATAACTTGCGATGAAGCTTTGGGAGTTTCTGGGAACATTAAGCTATCAATCTACAGTAATATTGTAAATGCCAAATAATGGATATTTGTTACTCTATCACGGCAGAACGGCTGAACGGATCTGGATAAAATTTGGCACGGAGATAGATTATAATGTGGAATAGCACATAGGTTAATTTTATCCCGGGAAAATATATTATAGCGGGACTTTTAAGCGTGAAAAAAAACATTGTTAAGAAACTAACCTAACCTAACCCAATATTTTTACGTTTTATCTGAAAAGCGTTAGCAGAGGCATAACTACTGCCTTTAATTTCAAAGGACTCATGAGTTGTTTTATTTGTTGTTGTTTTTCCTCAGGGGTTGTTTTTCTTTTTCTTACATTTTCATTCTTCATTTCGTCTGTCGCGGGTAGACTCAAAACTGCCTGCATCACCAGAGAGGAGGCTATCTTCCCTAGTTGGTGGAAGCCTCAGTGATTCCTGACCCTGTATTGGAGGACCGAGGACACACTCTCAATGTTATTTTTGGGAAATTAGACAACTAAAGTATGTAAATTTATTATTTTGGGTCTGACACCCTATTTGTCAGTGGCGCCCTTATCTTAATTTAATTGGTGTTTTTTGAATATATTACGAGTAACAAAGTGATAAAAGAACAGCTCTCCAGTAGGCTCACGTCCCGCTCTCCGACCTTAATTTATTAGCCGGAACCCGGTACTTTGTGATTGGTATTAAGTACACTCAAATAGCAAGTAAGTGAACACAATATATGAATTTAAAGTCTGTGTACCGTTTTATTCCACCCACTTCTGCTACACCATACACACCATCGGGTCATACATGCAACAGTGGCGTCCTCTATCACATCATGGGACTCATGAGTCCCATGATGTGATAGAGGACGCATTATTGCAATATCGGGCACGAAATATAAATATAGGAAAATTTCGGAAACATAAATTGTCGACAATTCTGATTTTTGAGTAGTTAAAACACCAAAGGTCATACACATAGTTCTTAATTAATACTAAGAACGGTGAACTCGTCCCTTAATCTTCTATGGTCAGTTTAATTAGTGTTATTTGTCCCAAGTCACGATTCATATTTAAAATATCGTTTAATAACAAATTGTGAATAAAGTTATCATAGAATAAGGAAATAATAAAAATCAGAAAAAAAACAAAGTCTTATCTTTTTATTTTATTTTTATTTATAGGAACAATAAACGGTTACATGCTAAAATATATTATAAACTAATCTTAATCTAAATGAATTCTAAAACACATAACCCACACCATCGTTCACATATTGACATAATTACAGAATTAAGAATAGTATTAGGAACAGACTATGGAATATTATGAAGTCATCTTAGATCATTATCTTATTTAAGGAAGAAATTTTCTAAACTTTATGTAAGAGGTAAATATAATCACACTGATCACCATTAATACAAGGTAAACGTCAAGGTATTGTCATACCCCCACGTTTTCAAACGTCTAATCACGAGTAAAATCGGCAGATTAGCAAGTCAATGCGAAGACAGCGAACCCTCGCGTTCCTGGAACACTGAGTCATATGCGTCGCGACGCCCCTCGCCCCCTCGTCCTTTAGCCCCCCGATGCCCCCCGTCTGGCCGCGACAATGACACTGCAACAGCTGATACGTTAGCAGTGAGACAAGTTTTATTTCTTTACTTGCATACGCATACTCACGCCTTTTATCCCCGAAGGCAGAGGCGCAAACTAGTGCACCCACTTTTCGCCGTGCCTATTCCGTCCCATGATGTGATAGGGGGCGAGCCTATCGCCATATCGGGCGCAAATTCCAGACACCGGGCTGTTACTGATTAGAAAAACCCAATTCTGTCCGACCCGGGGATCGAACCCGAGACCTCAGCATTGCAGTCTTATTTATTCACACGAATATAATAACTTAAATAAATGAGAAACAAAAAAATTGGTTGGCTTATCGCTCTAGGCAATATCTTACAGACGACTAAGGGATGGATATAAGAAAGGAGAAAGCGAGGGTGTCTAGTGAATAGAATAGTTTTAAAATTAAAATAAGTGAGTAATAACAAAAGTTATTTCAATAGATTTTTCCAATATTGAAAATTGAAAGTAACGTTGCAGTGGTAGGCTAAGTACAGTTAGTGCGATTCGATTTTTAGCCGGACGATGAAAAAATGACCTGCTTATTGATACGATTTTTTTTAAATTTAGAATCTCTACCGTATTTCTTACAATTTTTTAATTGTATATACTATTATAATTAATAAAATAATAGGTGCCTTAAGTAGAGTGCAATAAAGCCATTTTTGCGTGGCAGACTGAATATAGCGGACATTCTTACCAGGTGACAATGACTCGCTGGAACAAACAATGGCAAGTTTTAACCTGTGTACTGAGATCGCTACCCTGTCGAATATAAAGTAGACCACCAGAAAAAATAGAGCAATATTTTATTCCATAAACTATATAAACTATTACAAAAATATTTTCCGGGAATACGACCTGTTTTACTGTTTCCCCAGCACTGTGTCGGTTACTGAATCACAAACGTTATGTAACGTTTGACGTCTATTATCGTCCGTTCTAGAATGTTATTAAAACTGCAATAAGTGCTAATTTCGCAGCATCATTGTTATTCATTATTTACGTCTGTAAACCGTGTCCAAATTATTCATTCTCCTTGAAGGTCGTTTTCTATAGATTGAAAAATCTATGGATTTTAATGGTGTAAATAATTTATTGAAGGTTTGTGTTATATTGTCAATATCACAACTTAATCATAAGCATGTTTTCTCTGATTTGTTGGCTGCCTGTATTATTATTAAACAATTAATTATACAATATTGGAGAAGAACGAATCATTATCAACATCGCCAGAAAACTTAAGATCTTTTGCAGGCGCAATTTGTTGAGTAAGTAGAGATCTCATAAGAGTGGTTTTTGCCGAAATCGCACTCCAGCGAACGTTAGTCCTTCATTTGTCGTATATCCATTAAATATAACATACTATTTCACATTATCATCATTATCAGCCTATATATAGTCTACTGCTGGACATAGTCCTCCTCCAATACGAGCCATTTAATCCGGTCTTCGGCCCGTCGCATCCAGTTCCTGCCAGCGACCTTTCGTAAGTCCCTGCATCTAGCTTGAAGACGTTCTAGACTACGCTTGCGAACTCACGGTCTCTACTCAAGAACTCGTTTATCCCAGCCTTTTTTAGTCTATGTGTTAATCCAGGACATGATCTACTCGCGTGCCAAATTTCATCGAAATCCGTTCAGTAGTTTTTGCGTGAAAGAGTAACAAACATACGTCCATACATTCCTACAAACTTTCGCGTTTATAATATTAGTAGGATTCTCATTTCTCACTTGCCAAATATGAGCTACAAATTAGCATTAGTAAAATACTAGAAATGACTCGACTTTAAATTGTTCACTCTTGTAAGGTATTCTGGAATGATTTAACCTCGCAAATGAGTACTATAATGTGATTTTGCGATATTATCCTTTGTCGTCTTGTTCCAAGAATAAGACATAAGCTAAGCCGATGCGTGCGCTGCGTGTGCGTTGAACCCAGGACCTTGAGACGGCTGGCGGCTGCGACACGCCCTTTTTATTTCGTTTTTGTTTGAATCATGGATTCAGTTTATTTCGGTTTCCGGGTGTTTTTGACATATTTGTGTATTGGATTTAAGACGAAATAATTTTTCAATCATTTTTTCTAAATGTAAAATTCTATCTTGAAACAAAAGTCATGCTGAGGATTCTACCGAATTTCAAAAACATACATCACAGCTTTTACGAAGGGGTAGGCAGAGGTGCAAATAGGGCACCTACTACTTAGCATTGTGTGTTCCGTCCTATGAGATGGGGGCGAGCCTACCGCCATATTTAACACAAATTCTAGAATCTGAGCAGAAAAACCTAATATTGCTTTGACCGACTCGAGATTCGAATCAGAGACTTCTGAACGGTGGTCGTACTGCGAATGTGGTCGTAATGCAAACAAACAATCAAATCTTTCCTCTTTATAGTATTAGTATAGAATTATAGATAAATATAGATTGGTAGATAATAATTAATAAATAAATCAAAATAAGGTTTTAATCAAACAACTATGAGATAACAAAATAAGTTTGAGTGAGATAGTAACAAAGTAAGTCGAAGAGATATTTCCACGCTTAGGGAGAACAATGAGCACGTCTGCAGAATTCGTAATGCGAATGCGATGTTGCGAATTGCGAACGTACTATAGCAGCTCATTTTGAGGGCTTTTGATAGACTAAGGTTTTATAAGTTTAAACAGACCAGCCAACGAGGATTCAGAGCTGAAGTATAAGAGACTATCTTGAAGATACAAATGCTTGGGATTAGGTTGCTCAGATTCACAAATGTTCTATAATTAAATTGTGTCTATTATGTTATTTACTGACAGTATTTATTGTTAAATGTTAAAAAAAAAATAACTACTATGACATTGTTGGAAAAAATATACAGAATCAGAATCAGAATATTTTATTTGCATTGAATGTAGGTACATACATAGGATGGTAATATAACTCATAAGTTCCGATACATTCTGCCAGATGGCGTGCAAAAATTAAGCTTAGGAAGACTACAAAAATCAATACTATTTATTATAATCGAAATATAAAAATAAATTAAATAACTTATTACATAAAAACTAATAACTTATTACATAATACTTTTATATATTTGTCGAAGAAAGCTGGTACTATGAATATTTCTTCCATGACGTAGGACGGATAACGCAGCGAGTTCGTCACGAGACAGGCCAATCCAATATTCTCTCTTGCGCTCCCGCTCGATCACTGACTATTTTTCTTGAGAGCTAGACCTTATATAGGCCTCAGGTGACATTTCAATTGTCAAACTAGTTTGGCTAGTCCAGTGGCGACCTCACTCAAGCTTCTCGCTTGACGTTTCCGTTAATAATCATTCGAATGTGGTGCCATCTGTTGTCAGTTGTTACAAACTTATTTTATTTTAGTGAAGCGCCATCTATTTGTCTCCGACACGGCCATCCTGCGACACACACGTCCCCGTGTGTTACTCTGATTGACACAAAGCACAATCATCTTCAAAAGAATACTCCAGGCACACACTACAATACAGTTGATAGAATGTCAAAATTGCTGAAGGTCCATCTTCAACTTAAGTCTCGATTAGGCATCAAACTCTACTGTCAACAATATCATCACTTGCTAACTTTACCAGACAATTTCAAACGTCACTAAACGCTCAGACATTGTTCCTTCATCAAGCACAATCCTCTCAGGACATGACTTCATCGGGCGTTCTACTACCCACTTGTGCCACCAAGCACAAGTCTCCCGGGATATGCCTCCATCATGCGTTCCCCACTAGGACACGCAACAACGAGTTTTCCATTTTTGTGCCACGACTCTCGCAGCCAACCAGCGTATTGCTGTCTTGATAACCCTCTAGTGGATCGTGACTCCCACTTGCGTGTCCATCCCGTGGATCGCATCTTACAAACGCATATCCATCTCGTGGAGCACTATATAGTATGATCTCTACAAACCACAGCCTCGACCAGTGCCAAACACAAGCCGCAACCCACGGACTATTAGAGTTGCCTCGAGAGACACCGAATTTCCACTGGGCCACGACTACACAATAGTATTAGCACGGTCGAGCGAAATAAAGCTGATAGAGTCCTTACCCGAGCTTCTACCAGAACCAAAATTCACTCATCACTATTACCGAACTCGCCACTGTCACCACACTTATCATGAAGAATAAAATCAATTAACACTTATTACTACCGTGATATAAAATTATTTCTATAGTCATCCTAGTGACCATAATCAAAACTAAAACAATCATTCCTGTGAGCATATTTGACTCGCCAATAGAGTCATCCCTGTGACCGACACATGCGCCACGCGTCAACTCTGTGACCGTGTGCACAGGTTACCATAGTAAGTTAATTTACTATCCCAATTTTTTATTAGTTGCACGTTTTCATGAGTACAACCACACTTATTATAATCTTTCCAATGGCTTATCTTGTTTCCACAAACAAGGATCACTATACTGCCAACGATTAGTCTCATTTACTCAAAGAACAATAACTGCACTAAGCGCCGCTCCAACGGCTCGTCACCCCCATACCTCGACACACTTCATCGTACCAACAGGTCATCTCGCCTTGCGCACCAACGCAAACAACACATCACCGCGTGAACGGCCCAAGTCATCTATGCATCTACGCAAATGAGAATAATACACCGCCACACCAACGGCTTATCTTGCTTGCACCCACATGTAAACATCTCCGCACCAACTGTTCATCTTGCTTGCACACCAATGCAGACATCTCCGCACCAACGGCTGATCTTGCCTGCACACAAATGTGAACATCTCCGCACCAGCGGTTCATCTTGCTTGAACACAAATGCAAACACCGCCGCATCAACGGCTCATCTTGCCTGCACACCAATGCAAAGATCTCCACACCAACGGTTCATCTTGCTTGCACACCAATGCAAACATCTTCGCACCAGCGGTTCATCTTGCTTGAACACAAATGCAAACACCGCCGCATCAACGGCTCATCTTGCCTGCACACCAATGCAAAGATCTCCGCACCAACGGTTCATCTTGCTTGCACACCAATGCAAACATCTTCGCACCAACGGTTCATCTTGCTTGCACACCAATGCAAACATCTCCGCACCAGCGGTTCATCTTGCTTGAACACAAATGCAAACACCGCCGCATCAACGGCTCATCTTGCCTGCACACCAATGCAAAGATCTCCGCACCAACGGTTCATCTTGCTTGCACACCAATGCAAACATCTTCGCACCAACGGTTCATCTTGCTTGCACACCAATGCAAACATCTCCGCACCGACAGTTCATTTTGCTTGCACACCAATGCAAACATCGCCGCACCAACGGCTCATCTTGCTAGCGCACTAACGCGACAAGGATAACACATCGCCGCACCAACGGTTCATCTTGCTTGCACACCAATGCAAACATCTTCGCACCAACGGTTCATCTTGCTTGCACACCAATGCAAACATCTCCGCACCGACAGTTCATTTTGCTTGCACACCAATGCAAACATCGCCGCACCAACGGCTCATCTTGCTAGCGCACTAACGCGACAAGGATAACACATCGCCGCAACAACGGCTCATCTTGCTAGCGCACCAACGCAACAAGGATAACACATCGCCGCACCAACGGCTCATCTTGCTAGCGCACCAACGCAACAAGGATAACACATCGCCGCACCAACGGCTCATCTTGCTAGCGCACCAACGCAACAAGGATAACACATCGCCGCACCAACGGCTCATCTTGCTAGCGCACCAACGCAACAAGGATAACACATCGCCGCACCAACGGCTCATCTTGCTAGCGCACCAACGCTACAAGGATAACACATCACCCTCAAAATGCCCCCTCACCATCACCTCCCAGTGTCACGTGGTGAGAAGAAATGACGGTTAACTCTTCGGCAACACAGCCGTCAGTAAATGATCAAACTGAATACAACTCAATAGTTATTTGAGTGAAGTGAGTGTCATTGACGATCTGTGGAGATCTTCTCTCGGAAGCTGCTCACCAGCTGCATTACACCGCACACCGTCCTACCGAAACGGACATGTCACACGCGGCACCGCCAGCAGTGATTTCCAATATCTGCAATCAGAAAATAAACACAGCAGCATTACAAGGCTCGGCCCATTCTGACTTTACATTAAGACTCGTGTCAGACTTTCTAAACAGCCATCCCATTGCTACAACAGGGAAATCTACCTGCGATGTAAGTTGGACATCATCTCGATTCTCAAGTCATGAACCAGTCATTTACCAAATGGTAAAATGAGATTCCAATACTTGCAACGGGTACAGGAAAATAATAGAAACTAGAACCCTCAAACCAGGGTTACGGGTGATACGATACCAAACATCTTGTATCACCGCAGCTAAGATCCACCAACGGATCCCACAGAGGCTCTTCAGTAGTCACAGTTTATGCAGTTTTCTAACCTGCAAGGATCTTCAGTTCTGCAATCAAAAATATCACAACAGCATCAAACCGTTCACCCTATCCTAGACTTTAGTCAAGTCTCACATCAATCTTTGAGCAGAAATTCAGTAGTCATCTTAACATGACAACCTCAAAATTATCGCACGTAGCGCTCTTAATCCAAAATTTTGAACAGTGCAGTATTGCGATTCGAAGCCTTCACCAAGGAAGGCCAGCACTCCTTCAAACCGAACACTATACCTACACCTAGATCACTTTTGTCAACCAAGGCCATGTACAGTCATTGTTTACTACAACAGGTATTTTCTTTCTCCAAGGCCTTAAGTTTAAGGACGGCTCTATACCAACAATAACCACGAATTACTCGTTAATCCATGTCTGCACATGCCCCCTGTTAAACAAGATCTCACTATTTGCAAACCAAGAAATAAAAAGAAACCAGAACCCTCACACAAGGGTAATAGGTAATACGATACCAGATTTCCTCTACTGATGCAATCACGGATGTCCCTGTCAGTCCTGTCACTATCAACACCACGGTGCTTGTCACACCATAAACGGCACGCCTTCAGGAACGTTTCAGCACTAGTTTCCCAATTGCCGTACATGTAGACACCATTGCCAACAACCCTGTCTAAGGTAGAAAATATCCTCACAGCTAAGAAGACGATGGCCATGTTACACATAGCGTCCACTTTTATTCACATTGTAGGCTAGTTCTTATTCAGATATTAGCGCAATTTCTTTCTTCACGTAAATTGCGGGTAGTCAAATATCTCCATCGTACGATGTATTCCACATAGCGTACATATGTAGTGAGCACAATCCATTTCTGTGGGCATTGATTGTTTATCCCAATTCTGATGTCGAAGAAAGCTGGTACTATGAATATTTCTTCCATGACGTAGGACGGATAACGCAGCGAGTTCGTCACGAGACAGGCCAATCCAATATTCTCTCTTGCGCTCCCGCTCGATCACTGACTATTTTTCTTGAGAGCTAGACCTTATATAGGCCTCAGGTGACATTTCAATTGTCAAACTAGTTTGGCTAGTCCAGTGGCGACCTCACTCAAGCTTCTCGCTTGACGTTTCCGTTAATAATCATTCGAATGTGGTGCCATCTGTTGTCAGTTGTTACAAACTTATTTTATTTTAGTGAAGCGCCATCTATTTGTCTCCGACATATTATATCGACGGTTAACGGCCAAAAGGGGATAACCGCCACTTTACAAATTTTACAGGAGAGTGGTTTAAAGTTGAAAATAACCGAAAAAAAATCATATAAATTTTTCCTTTGATTCCAAAAGTTTCAAATTTTAACCATATAGCTTTTAAATGGTTTTCTTCAAAACTGCATTGTTAAATTAATATAAATCACCGTTTTAACACTATTTACTGTCGCTTACCCTCAAATGTACCTGATTTTACTAACAGGAAGAACGTCGTAAATGAAACAACTCACTGATCCTCTTCCAGCCTAAATGATGTTACTGCCTTTTTCATTTTGTTTAAATGATGGAAAAAGAGCATACTGTGAGTTTTTTTGTTTATCAAGTAGCACGAAATATCATATAACCGACTCTTGGGTAGTGACAAACAGACAGGGAAATTGTAATAAATGAACAGTTTATAAAACTTACATTCAGCTCCTTAAAAAACAAGAAAGCACTTTGTGTGATTTTCTTATAAAATAACCATAATTCCATAGGATCTACACCCAGAGACCTGGGATATAAAAAAAATATTGTTTTTCTTAAATCAGTCTTTATTTTCTCTATATTATCGAAATAAAGTTTTCTTCGAGTATGGAGGCATATGTTTGATTTATGTAATGCTTTGCCGATAATGTCCGGCACGATGTTTTTGAGACAAAATGGGCTGCCTGAAACGGAAAAATCTTGTCTTACTATATAATAATAATTATTAATATTAATGCGAAAGTTTGTATGAATTTGGATGTTTGTGAGAAATAAACACAAACTGCTGAATGGATTTGCATAATATATGGCACAGACATAGACCATATCAGATTAGCGTATGTTATGCTACTTTTAATCATGGTTAATTGCACTCGTAGGCAATATTTGTTTTTTTTTTTATCTGAGTATAGTAATTGATGTTGATGGCATACGCATACTCACGCCTTTCATCCCGGAAGGGGTAGGCAGAGGCGCAACTAGTGCACCCACTTTTCGCCGAGCGTATTCCGTCCCATGATGTGATAGGGGCGAGCCTATCGCCATATCGGGCACAAATTCCAGACTCCGGGCTGATACTAAATAGAAAAATCCAATATCACTTTGCCCGACCCGGGGATCGAACCCGAGACCTCAGCATTGCAGTCGTACCGTAATACAACTACGCCACCGAGGCAGTGATGTTGATGGCGTCGTACCGATAACGCTATGGATAGCTACAGTGAAAAGTACACAGTAGGATTTTTACACCGTGAAATGTCTTTCACGCGGATGAAGTCGCGCAACATCTATACTCTATGGGTTTACGTACTAAATGGGTGTATGTAACTAAACTAATTAGGTATATACCTATATTAATACTACTACAGATAACTATCCAAAGCGATACATTATGATTTAAGTACTTAAATTTTTAACCCCCGACACAATAGCGGGTTGTTATAAGTTTAGGATGTGTATCTGTATGTCTGTCTGGCGCATCGTAGCTCTCAAACGAATAGACCAATCTAGACGCGGTTTTTTTTGTTTGAAAGCTGATATGATCACGATGGTTCTTAGCTATAATTTATGAAGATCTGTTCAGGCGTTTGAAGATTATCTGCTCGTTTCCAATTTAAAAAGCCCGATTAAATTTAAATTTGGAGTACTGTGACTTCGGCAATATTTTTAAACATGAGCTGATGCTGCAGCATCAAGTATTCTGCGGGATACCCAACTTCTTAGCAACTTATAGCAGATATAGCGTGTTTGGTCTCATAAGGATGGTCTCATCGAGTAAGTGTTAGATAGTGATTATCAAGGCCCCATGATGGAGAATAAAGTAATTTAAAAAGTTTGAAATAAAAATTAAAATAACCCCCGACACAAAAATCTTTAAAAAGTAAAATAATAAAAGTGTCTTTGTCGTTTAAGTACCTAGTAATAGTTTGAGCTAAGCGTCTTCATGTCGGGGGACCGAATTCAGGACTAGGGAGACGAAAATACTTCTTTAGCAGTCCCCCGACGCGACAATGCTTGTGTCAAAATATTACTAGGTACTTAACGACAAAGACACTTTTATTATTTTACTTTTTAGAGATTTTTGTGTCGGGGGTTATTTTGTCTATATAATATTGTATAGTATTATATAATAGGTACAATAGCACAATCTAACAAGTGCTGAAACATCAAGGATGCTCTCCAGGACTAGAAGATAAGGTGTCCTAACAATCTACCAATTACTAATCAAGTGTTTTTCAAGACGTCACTAATACTATGTAATAGCGAGGTATATAGGCACATATACAATAGTATACATTCTACTTACTTACATTCGAAGGTAGGCAGAGGTGTTCTCACAGCAATTTTTCACCCAGCTATGTTAGGTCCCATGTAATAGGGGGCGAGTCAATTGCCATTTACCAGGCTGATACTGAGCATAAAATCAAAATATTATTTTACTCGACCCAGGAATCGAATCCGAGAGCTGAGCATGAAAGTTGTACCGCAATACAATAATGACATTACATCACCAATACACTAAAGCGTTCAAAATGAGTGAATAAGCTTCCTAGCAGAATGTTTTTTATCTCAATAAAATCGTTACAGTAACACAGGAAAATTGTATCTCCTCCTCCTCCTTGCATCGTTTTCCTCAGTGCTGAGGGTCGTGATCCCCTGAATATGGAGTAATCTTAGTCTTCATCAAGTTGCGCTACCTGTTACCACCTGTTCTAAAGATACAGTATACATACACTTATATTTCGTTTTCTAGCTAAAATAATGATGATCACAACCAAATCAAAGCATAGCAAAGCTACCTAACAAATAAAGCATTCAAGAACTAATATAGCGTATACGCATTTAACCACTCATATTGACATTATGTGTGATTTATATCTAAATAAATAAATGGCAATACTTACATACAATTATTATCAATAAGACAAACTATGAACTTACCTTTTTAACAGTTTACGTAGACACAAGACCGCGTGCCAAAATGACTCACGCGCACATGTGGTGCTTATGCCGTAGTCGTGTGAGCACTGGATGTTCGCTGTTCAACTATAACCCCATTTGATTCAAACGAGTGAAAGAGTTTCATTTTTGTTGGACAAGCCAATCGCCAAATTCTTCACGATTAGATTTATTCGAATTGGGTTAACTATTAATTTTCGTTTTACCTTTTTATCTAACCACCATTCTGTTAAAATTTATCGGGGGGAAAAAAAAGGATAAGCGACAATATTTTAGGTGAGGTTTGTTTGAGCGATTTATATTAAGCGTCATGGATAATTGACATAGGGACTCGAAAAAAAAGGACTAAACGCCAAATAAAGTCTTGAAAATTCGGTCTAAACGTATTAAATGAAAATTATTTTTTTCTAAGAATGAGACCTAATGTCCTAAGCAGAAATTTAGACCAAGAATATGTAAGCAAAATTGGAGTAATCTATTTCTTTGTAAAAAATGTTTCCAGCCCAAACAGGTTAACGTGCAAGAAACAATATTTTACATAAAGCCTAAATAGCATAACTGTCAATTTTGAAGAACTGTTTTCGTCCAACTACCATAATAAAAAAAAACATAAATAAGTCCGTCGTTTACGACGACAAATTTAATGGTATTGCCCTAAATTTGTGCCCGCTTAAGCGACAAAAAAATTCTTGTAGCGTCATGAAACTTAGACCAAACGACGGAGAAAAAAAAGCCGATTCTAACGGTATATATAACTCTATTTCGTAAAAAATGTCGCTTACGACGTTTTGGCCGTTAACCGTCGATATATACTTTTATATTTATATATCATATTGACAGATCGTGTTCTGCTCAGGGAGTTTCTTGCGCTGCTTCTTCTTCACAGTGACAACACCGTTCCGACGCGGTAGTAGATTCATGACGATTCAAAAGAGCTATAAGTCTATTTCAATAAAGAAAATTTTGAGTTTGATTTTGAGTTCAAAGTGTACAAATAGTCTTCGATGTGGTATCCGCAAAGTCGACTGTCCGGTAAACTCTCGGAAGTCAAAATACTTACTTTAAATATTTAAAGTTTATTTTTTCCATAACATCATCACTATTACCTAATCATATCTTTATAAAGAGTCGGATTTATAGTAGAGTTGGGTTAACAATTATAGGCTATTTATTTATTAACAATAGTTAGTTTACTGGTAGTGGGTCTCTCAGATGTAAGTCCGTCTGGGTGGGTACCACTGCAATGTCTATTTCTACCGCCAAGCAGCAGTGTGCATGCACTGTTGTGTTTCGGTTTGAAAGACATTGTAGCTAGTGTAACTACTGGACATAATGAGACTTAACATCTAATGTCTCAGGATGACGAGCGCAGTGGAATGCCACACAGTACTTTGTAACTCAAGGTGCTGTATGGTGTTGCTACTGTTTATGGGCGGTTGAAGCGCTTACCATGAGGTGAACGGCAAGCTCGTCTCGTCATTTAATGCCATAAAAAAAACGTTTTTGAGGAAATTGAGTTACCATAGTAAGTATGTAACTACACTCTCGCTATTGAAATTGGCACTTTCTATTATTAACAGGGGAATGCACACACTGCAATACATCGCAACTGCTTCATTTGTGACTCTACGTTGCTCGAAATGGTAATATAATTTATTAAAAGTGGTACATACAATCTTTAATTTGATTTTTTTATGTGCATGAGCATTTGAACTTATACTTGCGGAAAGGACAGATCTTACAAGTCCTTTGTTTATTGTCTAAGATTTGAGCCAACAATGAAGTGCAGTGCAGTGTCATTCAGTACCAGTACTCATGAACACGAATGCTTAGTCATCCGCCCTTCGCGTGTCATAAAAACATTCGACATTACATTGTTCCATATAATTTGTATGTAAGTCATGTTAAAATGCTTACATAATGATTCACTAGCTAGGTAATCGAAAATCTTAAAATATCCACCGAGTTCCTAAAAAGATGAGTCATGCAAATCATACTTTACACGTGTCTGAATATCAGTACTAGAGTGCATTAAGTAAGGCTACTAAAGTTAGACCGGATCTGACCATGCTCAAACGTTCTATTTAAAGGGGCAAAAATATGGCCCTTGGATTTTTTTTATGATATAGGGGGCAAACGAGCATACGGTTCACCTGATGGTAAGTGATCACCGCCACCCTTGAACATCTGCAATACCAGGGGGCACAGAGATGCGTTGCCGGCCTTTTAGGTGGGAATACGCTCTTTTTTTGAAGGTCGCAGATAAAAAATTAAAAAATATTTTTAGACCCCTCCATTTATAACTAACTTTTTTATAAACGTTCATGTTAAGTGTAGTTTTTAAGCAAAATAAAATTATATAAATCTCTAAATCGGAGGACTGTACAATTATACGATTTATTGCAAAGGCCAAGGTTTTTGGGATTACTATCCATAGATATGTAATGTTTTTCGATTCAGTATCAGCCCGGAGTCTGGAATTTGTGCCGGATATGGCGATAGGCTCGCCCCCTATCACATCGTGGGACGGAATAAGAATGGCGAAAAGTGGGTGCATTAAGTTGTGCCTCTACCTACCCCTACGGGGATAAAAGGCGTGAGTTAAAATATATATATATAATGTAGCTACGTCAGAATTTTAAGCCCGTTTTTGGACCTGTCCTTAGGGTTCTTATCACACTGGCGAATTGGAAGCGGTTTTACAGCGAGGCGAAGGCGCTGCTCGTCCAGTGTAATAAGACCGTTAACTTTACTTGACTACGGATGAAAGAACGCGGGGTAACTGGTACACCCATAGTATACTTAGTAGAGTTAGTTGCAATGCAATGCAATCAG